>JBAMNC010001019.1:0-159005 GCA_037902135.1 Cetoscarus ocellatus
CTGAAGCAGGTTTTTTATTCATTAAAATCTATACAGAAAAGTATATATTTTGGCCTCATTATGATTGGATGACATGGGACAAAAAACCATATTGTGGACAAAACCAGAATGCTCTGTTTCAAATCCACATGGGCCACATGTCAGTCAGCTGTAAACTTTTTCACTCAGCTGAAAGCTGACATTTATTGTTCCCTGTGGATCAACACCAGCATTGACTGTATCCATGTAACGATCATTAATATTGTCTTACTCGTTCTTGGATGAAAATATTTATGTATATTCTTCAGCCACCCCCACACGTTGCTGCATAACTTGAATTTACACCTTTGGACAGTGTGCTGTTTCACCTGAATTCAACTCAGCTGTGTCCTGTTTATCAGCCTCGCCGACTTTCTCTACATAGATTCCTTTGACAAGGTAGATACATTTTTTTCTGTTATACTTTCACCCTGTTTTCACTCTGAGAGGTCACATCGTCATAACGCAATAACAAACATTTGAATTTGCCATTTTTTTAATGGCTTATCCTGAATGAGACTTAACATTCCTTCATAAGTGTATTTAAGCACCGGTGTGGATGCTCTGGTCACTATGACTGCAGAGAGATTCGGTAAATGGAGCGACGCCTGCGAGCTAGTTCAGGCAGACAACTCGAGCTGCTCATCTATGCATATGTCACATGTCTCACTCCTCTCAAACATCCTCATATGTCACATGTCTCACTCCTCTCAACCATCCTCCAATCACACTCTCCACCTCTCAATTTGGCTGTATATTTAAACTGGGAAATTTCCCATCTCTCCCTCAGCCCAGCAACGACTCTGCTGCCCTACACTGACTTTGCTGCATGTTCTTTTACCCCCACCACCACCCCAGCATCCACCTGCAGGCTCCGGGGGGTGTTCAGTATGTTTTGCTCATCACTCCTCCATGCCTTCATGTAAACCTTTTTGCAGGGAGTGATGAAACCGGACCCTGGGCGCCTGACCTATAACATATATTTGCAGCTACAATAAAACAATTTAAACGTGGGTTGACTGACTGAACTTCAGGTTTCCTGTTTTAAAGATGATGGTACACAGTTAAATACCCTGATTTTTATTTACATTTTTTATCTTATTACTATGGGTTTGTGACAGTGCTACTCACATGGCTTCATTGTGCAGTAATTATAAAGTTTGGTTATTGAGCTTATTTGCTCAATTCTGTTAAAATATTGCACTACCTGTCTTAAGCAGCAGGGGGCAGTGTGCCCTAAATTCAGTTACTTTAAGCAGCCTCAAGAAGGAACCTCACAAATTAGCCTGTTAAAGGAACAACAATGCCAGTTTTGAGGAAAAAGTATGAGATGTTATCTTGAATTAACTGGGAATGTACCCACTGAAATTCAGATATCTCCTTTGAGAGAGACCTGGCCATGACAATATTTTATAAATATTTCCCTGTATCAGCTGTTACCAAGTAATACCAGAGTAGTTTTTCAGCAAAAAGTACTTTTATTGTGTCAGGTCCTCCACTGACACAATCAAACTTAGTTTTTGATTCTTGTGAATTACTTCCTTTTTGAATATGCTAATTTACCAATTACTGTAGTATATGTAAAATAAGGCAAGTGTAATTATTTTTAATTTAAATATAAGTAAAACTAAATTTTCACCTTAACCTTAACATGAAAATAAACTTTAGTATTAATCACATTTATAACAAATTTTTGTTTGTGCATCTATCCGTAAAATGCACTGTGTTTGTCGTGCAATAGCCCATGAATGCTTTGCGGGATTTTAATCAAACTTTGCACGGATGTCCAACCAATGCAAGGATGAACTTAATAGATTTTAGAGGTCATGAGACAAAGGTCAAGGTTATGAAGACTTTGTCTCATAGCATTTGAACCTTTGTACTTTTGAATGCTTGAAAGGATTTTTATCAACCCTCACTAATGTCTATTCATACTTAAGGATAACCTGATTTGACTTTCAAGGTTATTGGTCAAAGGTCAAGGTCATGGACTTTTGTGGTTATTCTATGTTTGAGAATGTGAAACTCGGATATCACTGTTAGGTAAATTTTAAAAATTTTGTACAAATGTCTACCAAGACATGAGGGTGAGCTGACTTTAGTTTGAAGGTCGTAAGTCAAGGGCAAGGAGTCTTCATGTCATCATTTTCTTGCAAATGCGATGTCTGAACACAGCATTGAAGTATTTCAGTCAGACTTTTTACATTCATCTTTACTGACCACATTAAAAACTTATTAGATAAAATGATGACACATGGCGCATGCACAGTATTCTTTCATACAAAGGTGGCGGCGCACCTCGAAACAACAACAACAGCTGATTACCGAGCAACATGTGTGCTCCTTACTGTGCTCGGTTTGTTATCTCTCCTGCAACAATATGTGGATTTGCTACAGCAATCCTCTGACCAGCGTGGACGCATTTGTTATATTCTGAGTCCTTGGTGAATATAACGGAAAATTTTGTCTTCACCCGAAAGCATTAGTGCGCAGACGTGTATTGTAACACCGCTGTTTCACTACAACCCTACATCGCCATCTGCTGGCTTGGCATGCACGACCGTGTTTTCAGTCATTTTCTGGTTTACATGACAACATTGTCTGGTGACAATGTTGTCATGTAAACAGGGCCTTAGAATGATACTCTGACCATTCAGAGGTCAGCAGTGTCTCTACATCACAATTCATCTCAGTGCAGCTCGCTTGGAACCTTGGTGATACGCAACACTGTTCCAGGTACCAGGTATGATACCATGCAGTGAAAAAGCCCTACAAGCATGAAAGAGATCTGCAGGTTGCTCTGAAGCTGCCAGTTGACAACATTTGTTCATCTGTGATTCTCTCTTCACAGCATTGGGGAAATAAAGTACCCAAAAAATGGTGTTTCTATATAAATTTATGATCAATTTTAGAAATAAAAAAAACAAATACACACTGAATGTACAACATGTTTTCCCCTCGATGGAAAGCTAGGGTGTTTTTTCAGGCTGACTGGATCAGATGATGTGCCACTAATGAGCAGGTGTTGGCTTGGCTTACAGCTGTAGCTAAGGATGTGGAACAAGTAGGTTCAGCAGTTGGTGGATGTCTACAGGAAAGAGAGAGACAGAAAGAGAGCATGCCAACCTCTAGCCCATATCTTTACCCATACAGAGACTCTGCTTCAGGGCAAATAGCTGTTTGGGCTGGTCTGAACGACTTCACTACAATGATAGTGACTAGGTGAGGGCACGGCTGGTATCAGAGGTGGATGTGAACTGACATTCATACACATTCGGCCCACCAGCCTGTTGCCTTCTGAGCATCTCATTTAGCAGCCAAGCAGAAATACAGACAGAGATGCCCTGAGAGATTACTGTCAGTGAATCTGTCCAAGGTCGAGATATTAAATCATCAGAAATATGTCTGTTTTTTAAGCTTGTGTTTATGTGTGAGTGTGTGTGGTGGGGTGGATGGATGAGTACAGCTGTGGACTTCAACAAGTTAAGCTCCTAAACTTCCTAAACTTTTCTAGATGATAAATAAAGCTTTGAGCTTTGCACAACTTTTTTATCACCAGGGAATCTTCCCCAATCAAGGCTGATTTTGCCACGCTGTCCCTTTGTTTTGTTAGCTCCACAGGTCATCCAGGTGACCAGGTTATTGGACCAGAGGCTGTCCTCAGCACACCTTTCTTTTAGACTGAAAACAAAGTCTGTGCCAATTAAATCCCACTGGAGAAAAAGCAGTCATGGATGAAGTTTAGCTTAATTATTGAACTTCATTTTGGCTATGACCTCCTTTTTATATGGCCTCTTATACTTTCATTTGCTAAATGTTTCTAAATCTTTCTTTAAACCAACTGTGAGGAGTTTTTTTTCTGAGTATGAAATATGTATGAAAAAACTCCAACAACCCATACTTTAAAAAGTTTCATGCTGAATATGAACATTTTCTGGGGGTCGTGTTTTGCCTTAAGTCAGGCTCATACTCACTTTTAATGACTGCGGGGGTATGTTCACCACCACTGATGTTAAAAAACTAGTTTTCATATACAGAGTACTTTGAATGATGCTGAATTCTCTCTCCGTTTCAAACATTCTGTTGGAGCTCCTGTCCCTTTAAGGCTCCCTTCCCCACATGGGCCAAGTCTGCTCTGATTGGTTGACCAGCCTACTCTGTGGTAATTGGTCAGTTCAGCTCTGCTTTGTGCTTTATTGTCAGTAACTCTGCATTCTCTCTATCGTCTTAGCTTTGCAGTCGGCTCCTGTCCGCCGTTTGAAAGGGTCTACTCGGCATTTTGACCTGGGTCGACTTACCCTGCAAGCGACATGAGTTTTTATCGGCTCGTCTCCGACCGGCTTCAGTGAGAACATCACACCCGGGTCAAGCTGCTAAGTTACGGATGATGTCAGCGTTACATGCTCACGGCATAACATCGCGCCCGTCCCCTCTGTCTGTAACTTACGTGACTCTTTGCCATCTCAGCAACAAATTCCATCCGCCTTTGTATCATCAGCGCCAAGTTTGTACATTTTTAAAGAGGGACAAAAGTACAAAGTACAGAAAACCGTGTCCACGGTGTCCATGCTCTTTTCCATTGTTTACGTGGTCGTGTTTTGTCGCGCCGATGACGACATCAACGTGATGACATCAGCTTGATACGCCAGAGGGAAAAAAAAACAGCCACGCAGCTCGTCTGCTGCTGAGTAGACCCGGGTCTGCTGGCAGTGGTAAAGGAGTCACTCGCGGTTTAACCAGCGTTGAAAAAACCAGCGTTGACCAGCAGATTTTAGTGTGAAAGCGGTATAACTGAAGACATAACAATGGTAAGACATCACACTGGTATGTCTATCCGTGGGGCATAAAATTAGATGTTTTAGACAGTTGCTGTCCATAATACCGTAAGCATAGGTAGAAGTAGAAGTCCTGATGTCGTTGACTTTTGTCCTGTTCACAGAACTTCTCAATTGTGCATAGGAGACATGTCAAACACACCTAGACATGATATGGGCCCTTTACGCAGACAAACTTTAGGTGGAATTTTTGTAATATTAGTGATTTATTTTTGATGCTTGTGAAGCTGAGTTATGTGTGCTGACCAGAAGAATCTAGCACCATTCAAACCCGTACAAGACTGTGATTATCCCCTTCGTGATCTTTATGTATCAATGCAAACACTTTGTTTTTTTGTTTTTGTTTTTTTTTTTTTACTTCTTTTTTGTCTTTTTCATGCGATTTGGCTTGAACATTTTTACTCCCCCACAATCGTCATGGAATGGCAGGCAAACAGCAGGGAAACTGCCTGCTGTGAGCAACAAGTATGACCAAACAAGCCAGTGACTCTTCTAATGGTGCTTTTTCACTTGTGGCATCTGTTCGACTTGGCTCGACTACACACACTTTGGTTACTACCCTCCTTTATTTTCCATTACCACAGAGGCCTTTTTAAGGTGGGCAGAGCTGTCATATTGCAAGTCTGTGTGAAGGTACCATGGCAACCTCACAACAACACAAATGCCCGTGAGGTTGCTTTTTTCACAGTGGGGAAATTAATTTTGGTCTGAAGATGTTTGCAAGCAGCACAACAACAAATTATATAAAGCAGAGAAAAGTGTGGAAAGCCATATACTGTAGCTGACAATGGGAGGTGTTTCATTACAATAAATCCACATCAGATACCCCAGATCTGCGAGAATACTCTGATCATTCTGTGGCCAGCAGTGTCTTCACATCAGGTTTACTCTCTGCTCATCTTGCTTGAAACCCAGTTGGATGTGATACGATAGGTTGTTACAGGTACTAGGTACATTTTCCACGACTATAACCAAGTAAAGTCAAGCCAAGCAGATACCATGTAGTGAAAAAGGCACAAAGTATGTTACCCAGAGATTTTCTGGAAAATGTCAGGGTTGCATGTGCAAAACCCTATAAATCATCAATGAAACACTCCTTCGAGGACAATTCATCCTTTTTTGACCTACTTTGATCATTTAGATATATGCAAGTAAAATGTATTGTTAAGCTTAATGCCACATCAGAAAAAGGCCTGGGTCGCCCAGTCTGGATTCACCTCTGGTCATGAAACAACTCAGTTAGTTGGTGAAACAGAGGGCTTTTAATTATTTCCTCTTAGGGTAGTGCACTTGTGGACAAGCAATGAAATGGTAAAAGTGGGTGTGAGGAGAAGCAAAAGACAGTGAAAGATTATAAAAGGACAGGTAGAAAAAAGGGTGATAACAGCTTTTATTTCTTATAACACTGAATGCATGGAAATAATTATTGCATGGTGTAACTAAACAGAAGGTCAATGAGATTTATTTTGTGAAATAAATTTCTGATCTTGAGCTGCATACATGCTGTGCAACACTGACTCATTGTGAGCTGCTGTGTGTGAAGGTGAAGGAAGAAGTTGAATGGATAAAGTTTACTGCACAGTGGGAGCTGCAAGGTCTCACTTTTCCACAAGACTTTAATTTACTTTGCATATTGTAGTATATTGGAATCAGCAATGGTTTTTCGTTATTTATTTATTTATTTATTTTAAGAAGGGACAGTGCAAATTCATGTACATCACCATACAGCAAACATAAACAAACCAGATTAAAGCCATTGGCTAATTTCCATCTGTTGTCCCCAGATAGATGTTCCCTGAGAAGAAAGAGCTAAAAAACACATTTATCAAAATTATATCCAAAGGAGGAGCAAACGTAACTTACATAAATTGTTTAATGTATGTGAGTTGCACAACAAAATTTGTGTAGACAAATTACCACTATAAGAGTTAATATTAGCACCTCCTTAATGTCTCTATGGGGCTGAATGGTGGCACAGGAGGTAGTGCACATGCCTCATGGCAAAACAGTTGTCGGTTTGATCCCTAAGACTGGTAGGGCTCCTCTGTGTGGAGTTTGCATGTTCTTCCCATGTATGCATGGGTTCTCTCCGGGCACTCCGGCTTCCTCCCACAGATCAAAAACATGCTCATTAGGTTAACTGGTGACTCCAAATTGCCCTTAGGTATAAATGTGAGAGTGAATGATTGTCCGTCTCTCTATGTGGCTCTGCGATCGGCTGGTGACCAGTTCAGGGTGTACCCACCTCTCTCCACGTGTCAGCTGGAGTAGGCTCCAGCCTCCCAGCAACCCCCGAAAGGAATGAGCGGTATAGATAATAGATGGATGAGTGGAAGTGTCTTTATGGGTCCACAGTACAAAGTGTTTTTTTTAATCTCTTTAGAGAGTTGGTACTTTAACTCTCACCAAGTGTAATAGAAAGGTGCAGTGATGTCGTATTTTTGTAGGCCAACGTTGATGTTAGCATCATACTGGTTGCCGTAGCGGCAAGACCACTAAATGCCTTTGAGGTTTTTCCGCAGTGTTTTGGATCATTGCTGATAATAAGCTCTGTAGCAAACAAAAATTATGAAACTTACATGTTCCGGTCTTTGTGATAATATTAAAGGGGACATATTATGCAAAAAAAAACTTTTTTAAGGCTTTTGAACACATTTTTGGGTATTTGGTCTTCCTCCCAGCCTACAAAATGTGATAGTAGCCAACAAAACCTGTATTTAGTAGGCTGCATGAATGTAAACTCATGGTATTTGGCGAGATGTTGAGTCTGTGGTCCGTGGATATACTGTTACGTCACAGTATATTCTCTACCAGCCTCGGAGGACCAAAGGGCCCAGTGGATTAATTTTGTTTTTGAAAGGAATTAGCAGCTACAGTCGATGGATGTGTGCTAATCACTTCACGGCTAACTGCTTCTTCAACTTCAGTCAGTTCAACACAGGACGGGCATCTAGACTTTTCCTGAATCTGGGCTCAGTACCAACAATTTCTCGCCAAACCTAATGATGGAAATGTGAGTATTTTAATGCTGTGTGTTATTTTTTTTGCTCATTGCTACAAGCTTATGCTAACAACAGGGGTAACTTCACATGTTCATCTATGTTAACGTTACTTGTTCAAAGTCTGAAGGGTAAACTTCAAAGTATGAACATTCCTACATTAGTCAAGAGAAATTTAATGGTTGGCTGAAAATAATCAGTCCTTTACCCACCCCATTACCCCTCAGTTTCTGCTAACGTCAGCCCGGAAGGTAGGCTAAGTCGTGGCTGTCCCAATATGGTGACTAAGCCGAGGTTAGCATGTTGTGTGTTAGCCTGTGATGTTTGGGGGAATGAGCTTTGCTGTTGTAACCCTGTATGTGGTAACCGGAATGAATTAAGGGTTCGTGTGTGTTCAGGACTGTAAGCAGAGTGTGGCTGGAGTGCCAGAATGTCTGCTTTACTCAAGTTATGCAGCAGGTCTATCGTGAATTGCTGTATGTACGCGGCTCTGCTCTGGCTCATTAGCATATGAAGGCGACCACCCTCAAAACCAGCCGTTCTGAACAGAGGCGTTATGTAAGCGTGTAAAGAATGCAGCTGTGCTTTATTCATAGGCTTTTTGGACCAAAGCATGTTACTAACGTGTCATGAAGACAAGGATCCATGTTAAACTGCGGAAAAGGAGCAAAATATGGGACTTTTTTTTATGTTTGTTTTTGACACAAACTCATTTTCAACTGAGAATTAATTTTCAGGGATTTGACACCTTCCAGAGTATCAGTAATTACCTCTGCACTGGCTGAAATTTTGCCAGCACCAACATTTTAACTCTTCTCTGCATGCATCAATGTAGACTACATTGTCTCAAATCTCTAAAATGTCTTCCTCCCTTACACTGTAATTTCCTCATGTAAAACAGCTGTCCTGCAGAGATTACATGGCGGCAGTGACTTCATGTTGGTAGGACATGATTTAAGCTAGGGGATGATTGGGGATGGCATTTTTGAAATGTCAACAAGGGTGAAAAGTGCAGAGCCGCCAGCTGGCTTATCTCTCGTTCGTCTGTCCTGTAGTGTCACACTATAAGGGTATAGATTTAATTTCATGGGGGATTTGGGAGTAGATGTTTCCTGCTGCTGCTGCTTGTGCTGAAGGAGACAATGGAGACTGTTTGGGAGTAAAACAGGATGTCTCTGAGCTCTAAATGCACATCCACAAAAAAGAAGCAGGTAACTGAAACAGAGAGGAAAGTCTGTGCATTGTCATTTGTGCCATAAAGTTAGTTTCAGGTTGTTACAGACATGGAAAATGTAGATTCTTTATTCATTTTGTAACATTGTATGCATATTACAGCTCCACCATTGTCTCAAAGGGATTTTGTATTTATCATAGATACCCCAGTCAAGTGTTTGTAATAGAGTGCTGCAGGGGTGACTTTTTTTGCAGACCAATGCCAAAGTTAGCATCACACGGGCTCTCTTAACTAAAAGAAGTTATACACTGGAAATATCATAGGTGCTTCTGAGCCAAACTACCATGTTGTAGTTCCCTAGAAGCTCAATATTTTATTATGTCAATTATGTCGAAGCTTAAAAACCTATGAAAAGCAAGTACATTCTTGAAGATCATTGCTAAGAGCGAAACGGAAATATTTATATTTTTTTCTTTGCTACAAACCTTTTTGTATGTAATGATTAAAGAACACAGTGGAAATCTCATTGGCTAACCTTCATGTTTGCCAACAAAAATATGTCATCCCTGCACCACTCTATCGGACTCTCCTCTGGTTGACTGTGCTTTTAGCAAGAAGCTGAATGATTGTATGTTGAAGGGTGAAAACATAAGCACCAGGTCTGTGAATTTGTAAGTTACCTGTACATGTGTGATGGATGCCACTCCTAAAGTGATAACCAAATAAAGACAATAACATACACATTCATGTCATTTAATCTTCAAGTTGCATCAAGCTGTAGAGCTTTGATGGGGGAAGAGGGCATAAATGGACATTGAAACATGTTAGCGTTCATCTGAAGAATTTTAACAAGAGAACATCAGACTACATACTCAATAGACAGCACTTCTTTAAATTGTTTTGTGTACATGTATTTTATGTACATACATGTTTAGTGTATGGTGTAGTTGTCTCTCAAAACATTTTCTACTAGAGCATCTTTCTGGCCTACTCTGCATCCTGAACATCTGTTTGTACATTATGTAACTTAATTTGGGCAGGCACAGTGTCCTGTGAGGAGTGCATAACGCTTTATGGCACAACTTTCTGGCAGAGAGCCTCGAAAGAAAATGTTATTTCAGTCTGAGCTCATTCTCTATATGGCCATCATGGTAAAGACAAAGACCACAACGGATGAGAACAAAGATACAACATGAGGTGATCCTAAGCAAGCTGGTCAAAGAGAAAGAAGGCTTAATTGCCAAATTATTACTGAATCTTTCTTTGAAAATTGAGAAAATGGCATCATTATGGGTGATACATCTTGTCAACAAAAAGCGCTTTTCCTCAGTTATACAAAGCATTTTACTTTTTGATTGTCTGTTTTGTTTTGTGTCCTCTCCTATATATGTATTGCTATGTTTTAGCTTCCCTCAAATGCTGTCCTATCTAAGGATGGAAATGTATTTATAGGAGAAAATATGTCCACGTAGCCCACAGCATGATGCCTGCTCATCCAACAGTTAACAGCTAAAGTTACCTGGCATGGACATACCAAGTTATAGCTAATTGGACTATGTTTTATGTGTTAGTCTCCATCATGTTTAATATATCATCTTTAGGAGGTTTAATTTAATGCCCATTCATGTCAGCCACATGACCTAATGAGTGTCACTGTCTTTCTGTGAGCCCATCCATCTTAAACGGGACACAGGGGGATGAACGGAGAGGGCCTCATTAAAAAATTTCACTAAGGGCTTCATTTTGACCAGAGGTGTCCCTGTATGTACCACTAACTTGGCAGTGGGAGCAATTAGTGGTTTTGGTGTCTTGATTAGGGACACGATAGAGCGTGTTGGCAGGAGCTGGAGATCAAACCCTTAACCTTTTGGTAGAGATGACGGACTCTACCATTAGTTATAGTTAACATGGAAGCTAGGGCTATGCATTGCTACAAATGGTGATTGTGTAATGTAAACAATTTCAGGTGAAAACAAGCCACAAAACAGGGTAGGATTATTGCACACTATACTGAAAACATTAACAACCTATTTTCCACTCCCAGGCCTGTTTTTTAAGGCACCACCTGATACACTTCACAGCCAACGTGTCCTTCCACCAGCAGCGTATTGATCAAAATTAGGTTTGACTTTAAGTTTGCAGAGTACACAAATATTGCTGCATTATAAATAAAGAATAGCTAAATGAACAAGTGCTTTCCTGGCCTGTCGACTAAGAACAGTAATATTATATACTGTGTGTTTTTCTAGTTCATTCCTCCTCAACAACTACCATACTTTGTGTTTTTATTGAGCAATCTTACCATTTAAACTGTGGCTTTGGGTCTACAAAATGAACAATCAGAGTTGCAGAAGACTTTCTTTAAAGATAAATTTTCATTCAGCTCTTCTGTTTTTTCCCTTTAAGTTTGTAAAGCTTTGACTCTAGTCTGTTTAGTCTAAATGTTCTGACAGCAGGGAATGATTTTTCATGTTCTCACTCTTAATTCATTCAGTTTGACAACATGAGCTCATGATTTACACACCTGCATCAACAGGTAATGTGGGTTTCTGTGGTCCTCCAGTTTCCATTGCAGTTTCCTCCATTTTTCATTCAGACCTTTTGACTCTCTGTAGAAAAAGGTTGGTCCTGTGTGTACCGCAGTGCATACAAGTAACCCCAAGTATCCAGAGTAAATGGC
Organism: Cetoscarus ocellatus; assembly: GCA_037902135.1. Taxonomy (NCBI): domain Eukaryota; kingdom Metazoa; phylum Chordata; class Actinopteri; order Labriformes; family Labridae; genus Cetoscarus; species Cetoscarus ocellatus. The sequence continues at coordinate 11,707 of JBAMNC010001019.1, forward strand.
TGTCATATGCACTGCAAAAATTGCCCATTTATCAAATTTGGTCGTGGTCGTTTCCTTTTGTGAAGGAAGCTGGTCAACGCCGCGGGTGATAGGGCATGTCTGTGCTGTGTAGCAAAGTATTGTCAAAACAAATCACTAGCAAGTTGACAATAAAGTCATTGTGAATCATCTCAATATTGTGTGTCATCACCCTAAACTGTTTTTAGTGGCATGTTTTAACCAAAAATTCTTGAAATTCCATTTATTCAGGGAAAATTCTTGGCCTAGCTTCTGTGCCAACCTTGTCAGTACAGATGGAGAGCTGATGTCTATCATTGAAACTCCTGTTAAGGCTAATGCCTGGTACTGCATTAAACTCCACTTTTAAAATCCTGAGTTATCCCTTTGGCTCAATAACACTTAACACATCATACAAAGAGTTAATTTTGCCTACTTTTAAACATGAATTGGATGGACATAGTTGTGTAAAACACCTCTCAAACTAAAGGAAGACATTTCAACATGACCATAAAACCCTCCAAAATGACCATATAAGTAAATCAAAATGAGCAAAGTCTCAAATACATTTGCATGCAAGGTTATTGCCACATTTCTCTACCTTTATGTAGGGACATTTCTCTGCATGTAACTGCAATTGTGAATTATGGCCCTATACTGATAGTAGCTTGCCATGAAATAGTGTGGCAGTAATTGTCAAGTGCCTCTTGAGGAGCGACATTTGCTCAGAAAATGGCCTCCACAGGGAGATTTCAAGTACTGAGCAATCAAGCCAACTCCCATGAGGCCTCAGTTGGGGCTCACAGGACGAAAGGCCAGTGAAGAATTGGAGAATAGTGGGCAGACATTATTGTCCAGCTGCTCCCTCTCTGACGTTGTCCTGCTTCAGGGACATCAAGGCATTTCCTATGGAAAATCGCTGCTGGCAGCTGAAAAACAGCTTGTCCACAGTGAGACTTGAGTCAAGTGTTCACCTGAAACGTTGAATAAATGTACACATTACAACAGGAACTCTAAGTCTTTTTCTGGTCAGAAAACAAAAAAAGCATGAGGAAAAAAACCATGATCCAGATTTGTGCCTGTGCATTCATGCAGTCACACACAAAGACACAGATATGCATGGACACACACAGATTACAGCCATAAAAACAGATGTCTCCAAATGCACGCCTACATTCATCACATATACACGCATGAACACATCCACTCGCATACAAACACAGATGTGAGCTGACAAATGTGGACATCCTGCTGCATCTGTAGGAGTATATCTGCAAGGGAATATGCTACACTCTTTTCAAGTCATGGAGACACTTGTCAAAGATTGAAAGGCAGATTAGTTCTGTAAATTTGTATAGATTCAGATGTTCACAGAAAATGTATAAATGTAGCGTGGGGAGGGTTGTATTAAACAGAAACCCCAAAATGAAAGTCCTCTTACTTGGGTTGTGTCCAAACTCATGACATGATATTAATGCCTACGTAATTTTTTTTTAAGGCATGAGATTAAAGTCAAAATTTAAATAAACTTGTGCATTGTACTTTAAAGGATTGTTCAGGATTTTTGAAGTGGGGTTGTATGGAATGCATGGCATTAGCCTGAACATAAGCCACTGTGACAGAGATCAGCTCTTGGTTTGTGCAAAAATAGCCAGCATGGAGCTATGGCTATACATTGCTGGACAAAGTGCCACAGAAATTTAAAAAAATGTAGGTGTAAACAAGCCACAAAAACAGCACAGGGATTGCACGCTGTATTCAAAACATTTACAACAATTCACTTTTCCACTACCAAGCTGCTTTGTCTAGGCACTTCTTTGCTACATTGATGAGCCAACTGAATGATGAAGAGGAGAATCACAACCTTGATGTTTTACCTGTGACGTATAAGTCTAACAGGTTATCCTTGAGTCTGAAATATTGCACACTTCAAAGAAAATCACTCTGAGTGTTATAGAGATATTGCATTTACAACTAAAAGATGACCATGAGATACCACGGTCATGACTTTTGGCCCATGAATGACAGAAACTATGAAGTTCAGAGAGGCCAAGTGTGGAAAGTTTTAAGAAACTACCCTTGAGGGTTCTTGGGATGTTGTTTTTATCAACTAAATGAACAGGATGTCCCATGACCTTGTCCTTTGGCCTGTGACCAAAAAATCTAAGTTCATCCTTGAATCACAGAAGACATTTGCACAAAGTTTGAAGAACATGCTTCATTGTGTTCTTGGCATATTGGCCTTGGCCTTTGACCCATGTAAGAAATAAATCTAATAAATATACTTGAATAAGAGAGATCTTTTGTGCAAAGTTTGGAAAAAAATCTACAGAGTTTTATGAAACCAGAAAAGCACTCGGAGAGCGCAGACCTCCGCCAAGCAGCTTCGGTCCACTTTGGCGAAAATGGTCCTATCTGGCAATGTTAAAGAGTTCTTTAAAAAATTCCTAGATCCAGACGGTGATCCGGATCACCCCCAAAATTTAATCAGTTCTTCCATATCCCACTTCCGACAATTCCTGAAAATTTCATCCAAATCACTTCAGAACCTTTCAAGTTATTTTGAACACAAACAGACAAACAGACAGACAGACAGATAAACGCGGGCAAAAACATAACCTCCTTGGCGGAGATAATTAAGCTTTTACAACAAAAGGATGAACAGGATAAACCATAGCAATGACCTTTGACCTGTAACCTTCAAATTCTAATGAGTTCATCCTTTAGTCATAGAGGTAATTTGTACAAAGTTTGAAGGAAATCTGTTTGAATGTTATTGAAAAATTGCCTTCACAATCTCAGGATGAACAGGAGAAACCAGTACCTTGACCTTTAACCTGTGACTGATAAAATTTAGGAAGTTCATGTTTGAGTCAGAGAGAGCATGTGTGCAAAGCTTGAAAGAAAACCCCTCAAGGTGGTATTTGGATATTGGATTTGCAACTACAGAATGTTCATCTTTGAGGTAGTTTTTGTAATGTCTGAGAAAAATTTGGACAATTTTTGAAAATATTGCATTTAAAACATGATGAAAGAAGATATACCATGGCCTTGATATTTGACTTGTAACCTTCAAAATATAATAAGTTCATTTTTTAATCATAGAGATTAAATATGCAAAGTTTGAAGAAAATCCCTTTGAGTACTCTTGAGAAATTGCCTTGCATATATGCCCGATTGCCTCTGAGGCTAGAGATATACCTGCAGTTTGTTTATGTGTTTGCGTTCGCTCTCCGTTGGCATCTTCAGTGTTTTTGTTCATATAATACTTGCTTGTATGTGATGCTTGTTACTGGAAGACAATAGAAGGCAAAAAGACCTCAAGCTGTACATAACTACATGCTGTGTTCGAAGCAAACTGCAAACATGTTCGCGACTGTAAGGGTATAATAACAAAATAAACAGAAATAATAAAATATGTGTTGGCAACTGGTAACCAGTGGTCAAACCTCATCATCAGCGCCATTTACACGCTGTTTCTACAGTATTTTCCTCTGTGTACTGACCTAACTCTCAGTGTTAGGTCTAATGAATGACCATGTAGACAGATGACTTGCAGCCGATTTTGCTGATATCCGTTGTAGTCAAAGCACCAGAAAAACAGAGGGTGTACTTTCCAATGCTCCAATGCACTGTAAAGTCTGTTTAATCACTGTGTCAAAAACACTAATCAGTAGTGTTTAGAAGTGATTTCCAAAAGACATTCTCTACTTCTAAAAGAGAATTTATCTGTCATCAGCTGCATGAACAGCCATGATTGTCTCAGTGCTGTCACACATATTGTTTGAATGCTGAGGATTGAGGCCTTGGTTTATTAATTTGTCTTTTGAACTTTCTGTAATAGTTGTTCTATCTTCTGTGTTGACACCGACACACATCCTCTGCCTTTAAACTAATCCCCAGATCATTGGCATACTGCCACTCGCACCTGCATCCTGCTATTTCTGGACATGGTGCTCAACAGACTAGGGCTGTCTTTTTCCCAACACTCAAACTGCACAGGCCAGTACTGGGCTGAGCAATTGACAAGGCACCGCTAGACTGCAGTGGGTGAAAGGTTGATAACTAGGCCCATAGATTTGTCATAGTGGGCCAGTTGCTTTGCAAATAATTGACACACAGACAAGCCCAAAGTGCTTCTATGTGGTGCTCCTCAGGTGTTTCGCTGTTGTTGTTGTTGTCTGCTTAAGAGTGGCTTTGCTAGTCCTCCTTTTCCACAAGGTGTCTTCTTCTGTTTGTTTCCAGCAGATGAGTTGCAGCTGTTGTTGAATGTTGAGAGCAAGAGAGCACCAGCCAATCGGGTTACACTCTGAGCACCCTCTTCTGGATCAGTTGGTTCGCTGCTCCAGGCACTGTAATGTACTGTTGAGCAGTTTTTTTTTTATATTATGATGTTTATTTACAGTTTGAGTACAGATTTTTACCCCATGCTCGAACAGACATTAGAATAAAGAGTATTAGGTAACAACAAATGCGCCAAACTGACGCAGGGGATGCATAGCAGCCATCATGCATCCGCATCTGCATAGTTAACAGCGAGTCTCTCTCTGGCTTTAGTGTTATTTAGATAATGCATTCACAACTTCAGAATTAGCAGGAAATAATATTACCTTGGCATTTGACCTGTTACCAGCAAAATCTAAGAAGTTCATCCTTGAGCAGTCATGTGTACCAGTTTGAAGAAAATCCCCTTAAGGTGTTCTTGAGATACTGCATTCATAGGAATTGGCCTGCTGGACCTATAACCAGCCTTGGCTTTTTCTGGCACAGATGCATTTACAGTGTTTTGCAATATTAATTTCCACATAAGCTATCCAGCTTGGAATATATTTAACTAAAACTGATACATCCTCATACACTGCATTTTATAAATATTCTATAGTGCCCTCCTTGTCTAAAACATTATGCTTGTTTTAGTAAAACAGATTGTAAATGTCACAGTGTATTGTATTAATGACTCAGTATTGGATTCTCCGTCCTGTGAGAGCTAGGCAGCAGCAGGATTTGAGTCCAGGCAAACAACTGTTGCCCTTCAGACAGATTATTAGCACCGAGCTACTCTGATTAAACCCAAATTGAGTAAACAAGCCTCTTTCTGGAGGATTACAGGCTCCAAGACAGAGACATCATATCCAGATACAAATTGAGTCATTGCTCTGGGGTATTTAGTTTCACAAGTATAACCTGCTGCATGATTCTTTGGCTTTTTATATGCACACTCTTATCCATTCTACTTCATCCTGTTTGTCACATCCTAAATGGACTGGAGCAAATTTCAGCTGTCATTAGTGCTATTATTTATGCTCAAATTGATGTGTATGTGTGAAAACATTGTTTTCAGTCATGCTGTCTTTTTTGTTTAATGGCAAATGCTGACACCTCTTGAAAAAAAAGATTAAAATTGACATTCTAATGAGAGATCTTGACACAAAAATCAATTTGTTTTGCTACAGCAGAGTGAAAAATTTGAACTCTCCTGTCACTCTGCTATTAAATAACCATAATCAGTCCTTTATGAGTAACATTTTTGATCTACAGCTAAAACTTATATTTCATAGTTTTGTGTTATGATTGCTGTGAATTTTAATCAAGCTTATCATTGTAAGTGAAATTATGTCTGCTTTGCAAATTAGTCATTATGCTTAGCTGAGGAAATCAGTGAGAAAATGAAGCTGACACATGTCAAACGCTGTGGCTGCTCTTTGTCCCAGTGTCTGCAGTAATTAGTGGGAGGAAACAGTTTCATTTTATCTTTCATACACACACTAAGACCAAAACTGCCTTGAGTGTTAAAGAACAAACAAATAGTGTGAGGGTGTTGGTATGTTTCAGAAAAAAATCATCTGGTGGTAAATGGCAAGGGGTTTTAACACCCTGGAGCAACATTTGATTGTTGTTATTGATCTGCGCTGCGTTCATAGCCTCAATTCGGTAAAAAGAGTGGGGAATAAAGGGGCAAGGGCGATTGGGGGTATTGAGTTCAAGCAACAGCTTCCAGACACATAAAAGTTTAGGAAAGAAACAAAGAAATACATGAGTTACGATGTATTACTTCTATTTTTGCATGTTTGATTCTTGTTTCTTCCCAGTTCATCGAGCAGCTCCATCCTTCTCTGATTACCTTAATAAGCAGTGAGACATCTTGCTTAAAAAAGTAGTGTTTTGACCTTTGATAAGGTCGAACACACCAGTTGGTAAATAATTATCTGAATTTCAAACACAGCGCTGAGAGGATGTTCAAAGGCAGTGTGGGTTATGGCCATAAAATAATTAAATCCTGCATCTTTTAAAATCAGTCCACACTGAGGTCATCATAATTTACATTTTGAGACAGTTTTCAATCGACCATATTCCCACAGCTGCCCTGTTTCTGTCAATCAATCAATCAATCAATCTTTATTTGTATAGCGCCAATTCATAACAAGTGTTATCTCAAGACACTTTACAATAGAGCACAAAGCTCTTCATATTATCTGTGATGTCATGTTCAGGGTGGTTATAGGTTGTACTGATTATTGGTTGTTACAGGTTGCACTGTTATTTTGCCCATCATTTGTCATTTCAATCATCATAAATTGAAGTTGTTTGTATTCTTTATCTACACTAAAGGCAACAACATGGACAATGGGAAAAAAAAACAGGGAGATCAGACAAGATTTATCTGGAAAAAAGTTTTGAACGTTCAAAGGATCAGAAGGAGATTTAAGATCAAAGCTAACATTGACTTTTAGGTATGTCTACCAGAGATTTTCCCTAGTCTCAATGCACTTCAAGTCCCAAGTCCTTGAGTCCAAGTCCCATTCAATCTCTAGACTGAAGTCAAGGTCACATTCAAGTCTTAAGTCTCTGAGGGAATGTCAGATCCAAGTCTCAAGTCTCTGAAGCCACATCCAAGTAAAGTCTGAAGTCTCTAAGGCCAAGTTCAAGTAAAGTTCTACGTCTGTGAGGCCAAGTTCAATTCAAGTCTCAAGTCTCTGAGACAAGTCCAATTCAAGACTGAAATCTCTAGAGACCAAGTCAAATTCAAATACCATGTCTCAGAGCAAATGTTCAATCCAGGTCTCAAGTCTCTGAGGCCAAGTCTAAGTCAAGTTTCAAGTCTCTGAGTCCAAGTCCCCTTCAAACATCATGTCTGTGAAGCCATGTCAAATTTAAGTCCCAAGTCTTTCTGGCCAAGTCCAATTCAAGTCTCAAGTCTCTAAAGCCAAGTCTGAGTCAAGTCTCAAGTCTCTATTGACCAAATCCATTTTAAGTCTCAAGTTTCTAAAGCCAAGTCCAATTCAAGTCTCAAATCAAAAGCCAAATCAAATTCAAATCTCAAGTCTCTGAGTTCAAGTCCGACTCAAGTCTCAAGTCTCAAGTCTGTAGGTCAAATTCAAGTTTCAGCTCTCTGAGAACAAGTCCAGTTTAAGTCTCAAGTCTCTCAGGCCAAGTCCAATTCAAATTGCAAGTCTCTGAAGCCAGTCTAAGTCAAGTCTGAAGTCTCCAAAGACCAAGTCCAGTTCAAATCTCAAGTCAAAAGACAGTTCCAATTCAAGTCTCAAGTCTCCAAAGCCAAGTCAAAATCAACTCTCTGAAGCCAAATCTAAGTAAAGTCACATTCAAGTTCCTGTTATCAAGTCCAATTCAAAACTGAAGTCTCTGAAGCCAAGACCAATTCAAAATTCAGGTCTCTGCAGGCAGGTCCTATTCAAGTCTCTGAGCCCAAGTTTGATTCTGAGTGGCAGTTATATTTTGTTGAAATAAATAAAAGCAAAAGTTGCTAAAATAGAACTAAAATATTGTTACCCAGAGTAACAGGAAATAATCATTAGCATGATTAGACATATAACACTAGATGTAAGAGGTTGGGTGGTGTTTCATTACACTGGATCCTTACCTCTCTCAGGACTTCAACCTCATGGACTCTATTGACCCCTCACAAACAAAACATACATTTTTCTGGTGCCAGCATTAAAAGTAATAAACAGCAAAGAAACATAAGAGGAACTAGAAAGGCACAAGACAGGCCAGAGGAGAGAGCTCAGTGGAAGAGGTAAATTATCAGAATTCATATTGAACATAATATTTGTGAATTTGTTTGGAATTTAATTGAAAATGTTTTAAGAAACTCCTGTTTCCATTGTTTTCTCTCTAACAGTACTGCCACGATCCCTGACAGCTGCTTTTGCTTCTACCCCATATTTAACAAAGCCAACAAAATGATAATTACATCACGATTTGTCTCAATCAAGAGCTAATTAGGCAACAGTTTTGACTGCTGTTAGGTTAATTGTTAGTTTCAGTGAAACTAATTGTGAAATGTATACAATAAAAAAAAGATGATGGTTATAAAGGACTGGCAGTAGAAGTCAACCATTAAAAGTCTGAAATTTTCCTTCAAGTACAAATACAACTTCTGAGTTTCCTTAAAGTTGTGATTCACCAGTTTTGAAACAAGAGCTGATACTGATATCAGTGTTTGAAATAATTAAGTAAATGCAAAATACCAGTGCCATTTTTAATGACTTCTGTTGGTGTTATAATCCCACAATCCCAATATGTTGTCCTGTATTTGATCATGAAAGCAACTTGTCTGAAAAAGTATTTGTGTATTTGATGTCAGCATTCTGTTGATATGACACAACAGAAGAACGTCAGCATCTTTTAATGCCACATTATTTGCTAAAGCCTGATGTTTGTAAAAGGGCTGATATGGTCTGATTCCAATTGTTAAACCATAAATCTGCACATCCCTATTTGTAGGTTAAAGTGGACCCTGCACTTATTTTAGACAGTTCCTTTACTGTTGACGTGTTAATGATGCAAGAATTCGCTTGGCGCATGTCATGTACCTGAGTTTTGAGGACAAGGCTTTTGTTTCCATTTGGTTTGATCCTGAAAGTGTTGGCTGCTGATTTGTTTCTGCACCCTAACTTCCAAGTGCAATTATCCAAGTTGAATCAAAGTATGAAATAATGTGTATTATTGTTAGTATTAACTAAAATGAGTTTGGGAAACATCAGGTATTGGCAAAATTCCAGTGTTATGCATTTCTACTCATCATGTCATTGTTACTTTTTAATACACATACTTTTGTAAGAACCAGGAACATTACAACATAATGATGGCTAGGCATGTATATGTTGGTTGAATTTATAACGATTAAAACACTTGTCAGTTAATTGATCCTACTCGCCATGTTAAAGTAATGTGTGTGGTATCCTGCCCCAACTTTAATATATTGTTGTGGATATTTAGGCTGCTTGTGGGAGGGAGTTTTCCCTTTTTAAGTATGTTGACTCACAGGCACAAAGAGAGTTAAAGCCTACATGAAGATAAATATATATGCATCCACATTAACAATAACTCTCAAGTTTTCCACATTTCTTCCCCATTCTTGTTAATCCCCATAAGGTTTCACCACGGAAAGCAGCTATCATTAGAAAAATAAAGACATGCACGTATGTAACATAATGATCCGAGAACCTTTATTTGCAGCACCTCTGGTCCTCTTCAGATTTCACGTTCCCAAGACAGAAAATACAGAATCACTCGTACTGACTGATCAACACTGGGTTCTTTACAAGTATTGGCAAAGCTCCATATGCCATTGGCAAAATTTAGAGCCCTGTACAGCGATGTTCACGTAGACAATGTGAAATCAAAGAGTATTACGCTCACAGACATCTACTACAGCAGCAACAGATAAACAGAGACTGCTGTTTTCATTACTTCTCTTTCAGTCCAATAATGTGTCTTTGTTGGCAAAAAAGAAAGATTTGTGATGTCCATTTGTAGTTTTCATGGCTTTAGCAATAGCAAAGTGGTGTAAGAGTTGGAGAAATGGCAGCCATCTTGATGAAGGGGACTATTATCTTATCAAGGTTTATGTAATGCACTGTGGCTGACCACCTCTCTTCTTGATGGTGCTGCTGGACATTAAAGGACCAGAGCATTTGTCCTGGATGTCTGAGCAAAATTAAGCTCTACTGTGTCTCAGTCTTCTCTCCTCCAGTATTGATCAGGAATAATAGTCCTCTCTCAGTCACTGGAGCAGAGTGGTATTAGAGGCCCAAATACTCAAGCAGCTTTCCAATCACTCTCTCTGAATACAAAGCAAAGTTCATTGGTTTACTCCAGCCATTTTCCTGTACAATATTTAAAATAAGAGCATCTGTTGATAATACAAATCTTCACATGTACTGTCATACTTCATGTCTTTGTTTCATATACATATGTAGTATATTTCATTATAACTCTTAGAGATGGATACAGTTTGAAGCTAAGAGCTGTGTTAGTCCTCAAAAGCAGTACTCTGACTTCATTTCAGCTTGTTTAGAGTTCGACAACAATGTACAAATGTACAAACCAGCTCCTGTCTTCAGGAGTCTCCCACACTGTGAGTGGACACTCACAGGCAGGTGGAACTGGACCACTTCAACACAAAAATTAAAAAAAAGAATCACTGTACACATTTAAAAGGGAGGAAGGATGCCACACTGTCCATATTCCTCTGAGCCGTGCACTGGGTCTTCAATCTGTTGGTGCTGGGAGGGTCCCTGGCGCCCACCCCTGCAGTCTTTAGTGGCCATCGTTGAGCAGATGAAGGAGCAACAACAGAAGGCTGAAGGCAGCTTGAAGCATTGAGCTGGAAGGCGAGGCAGAGTTTTGGAGGCTGTCAGATGGCAGGGTGGCCCGGCCCACTAGTAGTTCATTTCCAAGAGCCTGGGAGGAGACAAAGAGATCAGTTCGTGGACACTTTCTTGGACCAATCCAATATATTTTTTTACAAGACAGACATCCGAGTTTTAGGTAATCATATTTCTTACATAAAGGAAAGCTAGCAACAATATGTCTCAAGGTTTATGTTTGAACTGAGAACCACAAATAAAAATGATTCAATGGCTTGATAATGGCAAGAACTCGGGCGAGACTGAGGTGAAGAATTTAAGTGAGAACTTACTAAACCCACGGACAAGGTTTTTGCTTTGTGAGATGTTCAATGTGTCTTCAATTCAGAAGTTTTCATTAGACATAGATGTTTATCACTCCACTATTTCAGCGGGTTATTCAGTTTGAGCTGTTCTCGGGTACACTGTAGTGTCTGCTTTCTGCCTCAGTCTGTCATTGTTGAGACAAAAAAAGATCCACTCAGTGAAAGACAGACATAACTTGACACAGTGTTTCCAGAAGGGCTTCATAACTATTGTGAACACCTTAACTAGATGCTCCCTCCACTCTTGATCTGTTATGGCAAAACAAACAAACAAAGGCAGTCCTACTTTGCATTCCGACAAACCAAAAATCCTTAAATATTCTGTTTTAATTATGTTGGATCATTTATTGGGCTTTAAGTTAATTTTCTGTCTCCTCATATCTTTTTAAAAGTAGCACTAAGTAAGATTCCAGCTTTTTAGCTCTCTAGGGGCCTCTATGGTCGTTGAGTGTAACTGCGCAGTTACAAAAACAGAGCGCCTCACACCAACGTGCATTTGTTGACATACAGAGGGAGGAGAAGTGAGCCAACAGGATGTCCCAAGAGACAAATAAACCATGTGGACTGATAAGGTACGGTCTGCTCAGGTTTTTTGGTTTGTAGTTTTTTAATGTGGAAGCGTTCCTACCATCCACATCGAAGTTACATAGTGCCAGTGAAGGTGATACAGACCCCCTCAGACTATGACAGAGGTGTCATTCAACCTGTTGTAAGGTGATGTACCATCACAATGATTCTAGAAATATTATATCAGGGTGGAAAAACTACTGAGTGTTGGTTTAAGTCTGTATAATTGCTGTAAAGACGTGTGCTTTATCTTGTATTACTGTTATCAAAATTTATTGAACACAACAGAACAGAATATACAGGACACACTGGAGTTTAACTAACCGTTGCACCATGTGAAAGGAAAATTTAGAAATCTTCTCCAATGTCAATTAAAATGTCTCTTTTCTCTGTTTTATTGTTAGATTCAAACACACTTCTCTCATCTCACCTGCTTTTAACTTTGCTGTTAGCTAGCAGCTGTGCTGCAAGAAACACTGGTGAGACTAATCTAGCCACACAAATCACCACTTAAGTATCCTGCGTACAATTTGAGTGCCCTCTGCAGGTTTTTAAATAGTAATATAGTAATAGTAAACTGAGACCCCTGTTTTTTGGGGGACCAGAGTTTGGTCCTTTGGTCCGCACCAGAGTTCTTTTGAGCTTTCACACCACCCCAAATGAACCCAACTCTTCAGAAAACTGAAGCTGAGTTCGTATGATCTAGACAAGACATGTTAGGCTACAATCAGCATCTAAAGCTGCTAGCTTTTTATGTGTACAACAGCTGAGAGGGAGGTGGAGTGATTTAGCAGCTCGTGGAAGTGCTGCACATAGGAATTGTCGGTTAGTTCCAGATAAGCTTTATATTTCCGAATAGTTAACGCACTTATAAGCATTTCTAGGTAGCGTACTCCTAAACTTTGGTATTAATTTTTGATGGGAGTTCTTGTAGGCGGCGAAAATACCCTCTGTGCTTGGTACATTACTTCCCTGTTGATGGCTATATCTGCGTAACAGACTTTTACAGACTTACTGAGGGAGAGGAGATAACGCTCTACTGCATCTAAGGTACTTAGTGGCCATATGGAGCTCATACAACCCCACTTCAAAAATACTGAACTATCCCTTTAAGTGTGAAAGTACGTAAGTAAGTGTGTGTATGTCTAGAACTTGGACTTATTCATACTTTGGAAATACAACTGTGATTAGCTGCTCACTAACTAACAGGAAGATGGTCCAGGGTAACTTGTTAAAAAGGGTAGGCTGTGCATGTAAACCACCTTAAAAAAGTAGAAAATTAAAATGCTCGTGTAAGGATTTGGGTGAATAACAGCTTCTACTTGGTGCTCCAAAGTTATAATTTAAAATCATGCTAATAGAATATAAAAACTGCAATCACAAAAAAATCCCAGATTGTTAAAGGTAAGTGAAGAGAGTGCACTTCAGATAAGTGTGTAACAGGACAATAGGCGCAAACCTGTGTTGGTATAATAGTATCCAGGTTGTTCCTCATAGTTTCTATCGTTTCTTGTGGTGAGGCAGTGCTCCTGTTTTCTCTGCTGCTGTAGCTGGGGCTGGGTGTGCTGGGCGGGATGACAGATGGCTGCTGGTCTGACTCACTCCCAAACGTCATGAGGGCATTTCCTACAAAATGAGACAAGCATAGCAAAATAAAATACTTCAGTGACATTCTACTGATACTATCCATTTCCACTGAATTTACTTTAATGCCATATGAAATCATAGCAGATGCCCTTAGGCTCTGATAGTCAATTTTGATTTGAAGTTTTGCGTGGTCGGACCTGGTTGTGAGTCCTATTTGTGGAGACAAGAGAAAAAGAGAGCAAGTGAAAATAAGAAAACAGAAAATACTCAGTATTCTCTTCAAGTATCCAAACTGCACCTGGCTCTCCACATCGACCTCATTAACTCATAGACCATTTGCACCGGCCAAACAACTCTGAGACCTCTCTCTGTATCTTTTCTAGGCAGGGGGCCCGTGGAGGGGCTGGCCAAAGATTCACCTCAGCGCACTCACCAAGCAAAGATTCTCATAGTGTGCACAGGTTCAGTGATAGACTTCTACCTGCTGAGGTCAATAACAAGGACCATTAATTATTCACACTGCTGAGCAGAGGTCGTAAGAGGAATGGAAATGTGGAGTTAGAGGGAAAATTATCATCAGGAAACAGACCAGAAATACAGTGGACACTATGAAGAACAACACCCTTGCGTAGCACATGATTATGAAATGATTTTAGAGGAGCTCACCTTTATCTATACTATTATTACTACCATAATTTATGTAATAAAATTTCTTTACAGCTGCCTTATTCTGTCTGCTCTTAAATTGTCCTGCTTACCTCCTTAATTGATTATTAAACCAGCTTCATTTTTTTTCATCCACTGTTCACATACACCATGTTGCTTATTATAATATTGTTTTTTCCCACAAAGCGGTTTTTACAGTACTTTAATAATCTTTCTTTTCTTTTTTATTTGCATCTGCCCCAATCATTTGCATATTTTTAGACCTTGAGCCTCATTATCAGTGTGGCTCTATGGGTACAAAGCTGTTGTCCTGGGATGTCTAGACTTAAATATCTCAAACACTAGTTAAGTAGTTTCCTTGTAAAAATCTTGCGATACCTTTTATTTGGTCCATAAATGTATCCAACAGTCATTCGCTGTACTCCTATTTGCCTATAACCTCGCAGTGCAGTTGGATCCGCCTGATTCATTGATTATAATCAGTCAGATTCATCTTGCAAGTCAAAAAGATTTAGCTGTCCAAGTAGAGCCCTTTTAAAGCAGAGAGGCAGGAGCTTTGAGTGTGAAGACAGCAGGAAGTGACTACCCGCACAGAGATCAGCATAGATCCCAACAGCATAGTAACTGTTTTATCAGGTCTGGACCACATTTCTTTTATTAAATGAAAAACAATTAGCAAAACTGAAAGCATTTATCAGTGGAAAGATATTGCCATTCCAATATGTTTTGGCAAGAGCTTGTGCTACGTAATGCCTCAAGTATTGTACTTTACATAGTGGCAGTGGCAACTGACTACGACAAATGTAAATTGGCCTGTAATTAACGTGATTGACAGAATGATCACCTGTCGGATATGCTTTTGAAAGGTTCATGGTCTATGTTAATCAGAGTCTAAACTGTAAAGCAGCTATATGCTAACAGTAGCCTCTGTAGCTAAGTTCAGTGGCCATTGCATTGCTGTAATAATGTACAATTATCAAGTTGTAAAGAAAGCACATTAAACAGTTTATATCTTATAGAAACAGTGTGATTTGACGGTATTTTGTTTTAGAAAATGGTTATAAAGTTGTATGTTGGCTTTGTCAAGTTAAGCTTACATTTACTTGACCAAAATTGGTTAGTAATTATATTTGTCTCATGTAAAATGTTCTGTTATGTAAAATAAATTGTTTATCTAATGATATTTTTGGACTTGATTCAAACTTATGGAGCGAAAAAAAAATCAAAACCCCTCCTTTTCTTCACCAAGTTAAATATTCACGTTGGACTGTTTTCAACCATTTGAGGAACAGAGTAAAAGTTGGGATGGCAGTAAATAAAGAATGATTAAAAAGGGGAACCATTAGAAATAGGACACCAATAAGCTGTTTAAAGCCAGGCCAAAGAGGTAAATGTTGGACGGAAGAAGGCTCCATTGTTTCTAATCCAGTGCACAGGTTTTACATAACTAAATGCTGTAACACCAGGAAAGGTGTTACATTTTTTGTGTACGGCCCTGCCTATATGTAAAGTTTTCACACTGCAAATGCATTAATGAAAAGCAGAAGAGCATCAGATTATGCCCACTTGATTCATTGCTTTATCTCAAAATAAGAATATTAACAGCCTGTTTATGTTTTATCTATCAAAGTGTTAATGTCCAGTTTCTGCTCAATTTTAAGAGAGCAGTTACATTAGCTTTCATGTAGCACAGCACAATATGTCAATAAACATAAATACATAAACAGCCATGCATGATTTCTCATGGGTTTTTTAAGGTGAACTACTTTCTGGGTAAATCTTGAAGTTAATGTTATTCCAAATGTAGGCTTAACCTGTGTGACACAAAAAGAGTTCACCTAAGGCCTGAGGTATGAAGGATTGTTTGTTCAGTCTAATGCATTTTAAACATCAGTGCTCTTAGAGAAGTTTGCAATAGCCAACTCTCTGAGTCCTTTATTTCATAAAAAAAAATGTACATAAGGTGTTAGGACGAGATTTAATACATACACAATTACCTAACAATCACAGGGCCAAATCACTTATAATTCACTAAGAAGTGGCTGTCTGAACTCCCGGGTGAAATTACCAAGGAAACAGCATGAAAGGGATGATTAATAACAGGAGATGATGAGGTGAGCAAGAGAGAAGGTGGGAGAAAGCAGAAAGACTCTGAAGAAAAAGAGCAAGAAAGTGTATTTTTAATTCTAAAAAAACATTTGGGATCCCTGGTGGGAACAAATTGCTCTACTGCTGTGTGAGCATGCTGGGAAACATCTGGTTCACTGAACGCCAACAGCTCCATCCTTCTCTACTTCTGTTTTGTTTTTGATATAAAGTCTGTATTAATGCTCCATCAAAAGTGCATAATATTATGATCAGTGAGAGCCTTCTTTCTATTTCATATTGTAATTAAATCACAAAGCTATGTCTGTCAGCACTGGAGAAAATCTCTGATGAAAACATATAAGCTAAGCAAACATTTGGGTGGAGCAGCATTTATTTTAGCTCTACTGTGACTTTTAATATACATGGGATACAAAAAACACATGCTTTGTTCAAAGTAAGAATAAAAGACTTTGAAATCCAACTTTAGCATGTCAGGTGAACCTTTCTCATCTCAACTCATCTCAACCTTTAAGACTTGAGTTTGTCATTTCAGGTCCCAACCTTTCATTGTTACAGCCCGTGACCTGAAAATCTGTCCAGTCCATTTATAAAATGCAATGTGTTTGTCCTTTTTCCCCTTGTCACAAATTCTGTTTGTGATTTTCATGGACAGGATCTCAAAGCGCAGCCAGGGGGAGAAAGGTGTTAAGTTTGTGGACCTCAGAATTTCGTCTTTCGTTGTAGATGATGTTCTGTTTGCTCCTTCGGCAGGCATTGGAGCATTTTGCGGCTTAGTGCCAAGTGGCTGGATGGTAAATGGACTTGAGCTTATATAGTGCTTTCTAGTCTCTCTGACTACCCAAAGCAGCTTTAAACTGCAGGTCACATTTACCCATTCACACCCATTGGCCCTCATGTTCTCTGACTTATGGTTGTAGTTGCTATTGTCAGTTGTCCATCAGTATCAACTAATTCCTTCACACCTTTGAACCTGCAACCTTCCGATTACCAACCAAGTACACTATCAGACTGCGCCACTGATGCCCCCGTGCCGATGAGGGTCAGCACCCCCAAGGCCATGGTTCTCTGCCATAAAAAGTTGGATTGCCTCGGGATCCCTGGGTCTTGTTCACAAGGGGTGAAGGGTGGGATAAATGGACCAAGAGATAGATAAACGGATTGGTGCAGCATTTTCAGGGTTGCAGACTCTACCAAACTGTTGTGGTAAAGAGGGATTTAAGCCGCAAGGCAAAGCTCTCAGTTACCGCTGCATCTTCGCTTCAGCCCTCACCTATGGCTATGAGTTGTAATGCTTTTTTTATGAGTCTGGGTAATGACCGAAAGAATAAAATCGTGGATGCAAGCAGTTGAAATGAGAATCCTCAGGAGGGTGGCTGGGCTCAGACTTAGAGAAAGGGGAATGAGCTCAGACATGTGGAGCGAACTCAAAGTACAGCTGCTGCCACTAAGCATTGAAAGGAGTCAGTTAAGGTGGTTTGGGCATCTAATTTGTGTGCCTCCGGGTCACTTCCTTAGGACGTTTTCTGGTCACTACCAACTGGGAGGAGACCCCTGGGCAGGCCCGGAACCTGCTGGACAGATTATATATTCCATCTGGCCTGGAAACGCCTTGGAATTCCCCAGGATGGACTGGAAATTGTGGCAGGCGAGAGGGACGTTTGGGCTGCCCTGGTTAGTCTGCTGATCCCACGACCCAGCCTTGCATAAGCAGGGAAAGATGAATGGATTTTTTTTTGCTTATTCATTGGTTGAAAGAATTACTTGGAGCTTTAACACATGGGAAAGTGAGCTCGAATTATCAACAGCTTCCAAACTTTTAAGCTGAAGAAAAGAAAAGTTAAACTTGAAACTTCTGTCTGGAAGAATTGTCCTCCGTCTGCAGAAATGATTCACAATTCAAAGCGCTTTATTGGACAGGCATGACTGTGGGGCATTATTGCGAAGGCTTTTTATTAGAAATAAAAGTATAGAATAAAAATAGGAAACGTTTACAACGACAGGGATGTAGTTAATTATGATGATGAAATTTGTAGAATTTTGATAATGAAGTTTGAAAAAAGTAGAGATTAAAAAACAAAGTTTACTTATATGTGGTTTATGTATATGAAAAAAAAACATAAATATAAAAATGTGAAGAAACGTGTGTGCTGTGGTTGTTTGTGTTCAAGATCCACTTGTTGCTGTCAGGTCCTCACACACGCAATAATCTCACAGCTTTGCATTTTGTCAGCAGTGCTGCCAAATCAGGATACAAGAGTTATGTGAGCTTCACAACAGTGGGAGGAAACGAGCCTGCAAACAATGGCTGCTTCTATCAAGATTAGCACGGATTGTTGCTAATACTTCTTGCTTTAGTTGCATTTTTTCAACTGGACATAACTTATTTATTAAATGAAGAGCAAAGAATAATGATGAAAGCATTCCTCAAAAAGATATGTTTGCTCCTTTACCCACAAGTTTTGACAAGAGTTTGATGTAGAAACTGGCGTTATATACTGTTCTCAAGAGGTGGATTATCCATCCATTTATCATCTATACCGCTTATCCCTTTTGGGAATAAGCGATTTGGAGTCACCAGTTAACCTAACAAGCATGTTTTTGGTCTGTGGGAGGAAGCAGTAGTGCCTGGAGAGAACCCACACATGCATGGGGGGAACATGCAAACTCCCCAAAGAAAGGCCTTGACCGACACGGGAATCGAACCAGCAACTGTCTTGCCATGAGGCACGTGCACTATCTGCTGCACCACTGTGCTGCTTGACGAGGACCTAGTGTACTTTTTCATTTGGAAGCTTTTATTTCACCTCCTTGCAAAACTTCCTACACAATGATTTGAAATCCATGTACAAACATTATGAATCTTCAAGCACAGATAAACTAGTTATAAGGCAGAGCGGTGGTTTGACCCAAAACCCATCACAGTGTTATCACAGATCGCTCCTTTTTCTCATATGTAGTGTATCGTATATATTGAACTGACTATCCAGCACCAGTAAACGGTGTGCGACACAATGCATCCTGAATTGAAATACTAAAACAAAAAGATATTTTATGTTCTTGGAAAACTGTCATATGATGATGTCCTGCAGCTCTGATCTGAGACTCCTGCAGATCTTTCTGATGATGCAGTTTGTGTCCTTGGGGCTGAATAGAAACTGTTCTGTATAGTACATTTTGAACCTTATACTACTGTGTTGTAATACTGCTTTAAGGACACTTGGGTGTTATAAACTCATCAGGACAGAGTCACAAGAAGAACAATTTTTAATGGTATTTTGGGGTTAAAAAACAATGCAAGGAAGCCCATGAAGAGGGACTTTTTTCCTAAAAAGTTGGGACAGTGGTTCCAAAAAAGAAATCCCAAAAAGACACTTTTTCAGCTCCTCTCTTCAAAGACATCCCCTTCTGTAAAAACCTCATCCAGCATATTGTGCACTGTGTGGTACTCACGGAGACAGATGTTTTCTGTGAAGTGTCCCAGGAAGGAATCACACTCTTCTTTCCGGCTCCCACTGGCTGAGCAGGAGCACCATGGAGCCACGCTAGACGTGGAGTTGTCGACATAGTTTGGAGTGATCGAACTTCCTGCAGAGAAACCACAGCATGCCTCAATCAGCATTAAATATTTATACTCCCCTGAGCTGTTACACTGTATACATAGTGCTGTATAATCTGAAGCATTAATGGATGATGTGTTTTCTATGCTGACCTTAAGAACTGGATATATGTGTTTGAATATTGTTTGACTGACAGGGTCCCTGCTTATGAGACATGATAGAGAAATACTGAGGGATACTCTCTACTTACCAAAGCTGTCTCTGGCACTGAGTTTTTTTTTTCCTTAGCTGTTTTCTCAACACAGTGGAGGTTGGATTTCAACTGCTTTAATAAATACAAGACAGGAATGAAAATGCCAAGCGTGTGTTTGTGCTGAGGGGCACCATTTGAGGTTCTTAAAATGCATTAGGTCCTCTCTCCTGTGTGGAAAAGCAAAGGCTGTACTTCTCCTTTTACCGACTGTTATAAAACAAACAAACCTTCTGTAAAGAGCCTTTGTTTTTCTGAAAGATTTTTTTGGCTTTATCTGAAAACTTTTCTCCCTTGGTTTGCTCCGTGAAGTTTCATTTTATTTTACCACTCAGCCTTTACCTGTTCTCTATTTATTAATTCAGCCTCTAGCTAGCTTTCACTCTTCCTTTATGTGTTCTCTCTGTCCTCCTCTAAAACAGCATATGGCACACGTATTTCTCTCAGAGGCTGTCTACGAGCTCATTTTGTGACATTTTTTTTTTCACTCTCCTTTGTTTGTTTTCTCTATCCGTGTGGATTCTCAGGTGGGCACGTACCTATGAGCCCTGTGTAGGCGAGGAGACAGGCTCCGTAGTTCCCCTGCTTGCAGCCGTTGGCGGATGCCTCTGAGGGTTCGCAGTCGTACTGAAACTGCGCCAGGCGAGACCTACAGAAAAATTAGTAAAATTAGTAAAAACAAAAACAAATCCTGGTGTTATATGTAAAAAAGGAAATTACGCTGTTATACATACTTTTATTGATCTTATATTAGGCAGTAAACCAGTATCAATACTATTACTGGTATAGTCTGGATTTTTGCATCACACCATCACCTTTCAAAACTAGGAATGGGCATTTATAAAGTTGTATTGATACCAATGCCATTCTCCTGATAAAGATTGCTGGGGCCCAGAGTCATGGAGGGACCAATTTAGAGAAGCTAAAAGTGCATTCCAGTTCATCTCAGAACTGAGATATAGTCCAAGTTGCGAATTAGATAACATTGCTTGGAACACCCCCTTTGATTGGAATTCCCCTCTTCGAACGTCGAACATCCGTCAGCTCGTAACTGGAATGCATTTAGCTAGGATGTGACATAATTCCCACTGCCCTCTTCCCAGTCATGATGTAAATGGAACGCACTGTAAGGCTTGGGCCCTGTCTAACAATCTATAATGTTTTCATTTTTAAAAAGTTTTCCGTCAATAAAAACCAGAGAAGAAGACATGGAGCATGTGGATAAAAGGTGTGATATAAACAAACACAACAAGAAGTGGAAGACTACCAAACTGCGAGTAAATGTTGACTGATAGCCCTGCCAGACAAAATACAGCGATATTATGGATGCATTTCAGGTGCATTGTCAGAGGCACCCAACAGAAAAAGACTTTCCTCACAACGTTGATTACACAACAGCACATGTGGTGTAAGGGAGAGGTGGGGCTATGAGATTGTTTCTGTTGTTCTTATTTAGTGTTTCCTGTTTCAAAATGGAACCCCAGCCCCATCCTAAAATGGTATGATCCTTTAAGATTGTAGTGGAGGGGTCCATTTGATTTTAAATGTTAGGACAATAATGAAGGGGGAAGGTCCTGCCAAACCTGCAACAAATATCTTAAAGTAAGCTCCAAAGCTAAATAAAGCCAACCCCCAGAAGGAGAATGTTAGCCAGAGGGCTAGTACTAATGAAACTTACACAAAGTGCATGCAAAGTTATTAAACAATCGTTAAGCAACGTTTCTAGTTTTTCCACCCTTGGTTTACATCACACTGGATGTTGTGCTGTTAACATCATACTCGTCAAAATGAGGCCACTCTTTTGACTGCTTCGGTGTCTGCGACAATCACATCTTTAACCTCTTTTTTGTTGCTCATGCTGACTGCCTGTGATGAGACTTCTATTTGCAAGGCACCCAGAACAAAGTTGAAGGAATTGATTGGGAATTTGTTCAGCACAAAGACGAAATATTCGAAGTCCTTTAGGCTATGTGTTATTGATTCTCAACTGTACTTGGTCTTTGCTCCTAAGCCCCTTCTAACAACACTAAAAGCAAAGCAAATTGCATTTTGCATGGGATATGTTATCCTTAAAGTATTAAAATCACTGCAGTTATAACTTAGTATTAATAGTAAATGATCACATTTCTTAAAACTAACCTAGATCTTTCACCATTTTAGAAAACAGATTTACAACAGGTTGTTCTTTTTTAAAGTAAATCTCCTTTTTCTGCTCTTTTCTTTCTGCTAAAATTCACTTTTTTGTGTCTTTTCACTGTAATTAGGGTGAGTCAACTGTGGAAGAAAGAAAAAAAATCTCCATTATAAACCCAGCAATACTCTTGTCCAGTTAAGATCCCAGCATGTGTCCTTCTGTGCAATCCACTTTCCTCTGATTAGCTGCAGTGAACTGGTTACAGGCAGCAGCTTTACCGTCACTGCCTGGCTTTATTTCAACAAGTTTAACATGGCTGTGCTGGTGTAACATATGCTTCAGTGAATGGTCTGTTGTATTTTTGTCATTCAAATGCATTTCGCTGCTCACACAAAGTTTACAACTAACAACAATGCTTTTTGGGCAAATACTTTAAATTGTTTTAAGTAAAGCTCTCTCTCATTCTCTCATCCCTATGCTGTGCTGAATGTCTTAGCTGGTGCTGCCCTGTACACTGACACTAAACTAGTCGTGATAATTTACACATATTTATAAACTTATCTATTCATTCATTTACTTATTGATTTAGTTAGTTGGTTATTTATGTCCTGTACTTGTTTTAGCGATCGGACATGGTCCTATGCAAACTTCAGTTGTAACAACTGGTTATTTGAGTTAGACTACACTGTTTATGCATGATGACGGCCCGACCTGACAGTCTCAGGGTTTTTGTAGAGTCATAGTAACCGACAACAAAAGACTGGGATGCCTAAAGACTCCACAACAGAAAATCTTGCGTGTGTGGTTTTTGCCCTGCCTCTCGTGAAACCCTGTGCTGGATAACAGAGATGGAAGGGTGTTTTATTTTGAAAGGACGACGGGCTCTTCGCATATCCACCCCTTTATGCTGACTCTGTCACAGCTGTGATGAAAGAAAAGTGCAACTTGAGAGGTACTTTTGGTTAAACATTGTGCTAATGTGCTCTGGACACACTTGTAAATATATTTGACTTTGGGGTTTGTAAGTGGAGGACAGTTGAGGCACATGAGAGCACTTAACTTCCTGATGTGGATTCAAAGGTAGCAACGAATAAAATACCTGTCAATAATCAATAAAAAACGTCAGATCAGCTTGGACTGATGACTACTGAGTGAAATACATAATATAAGCATTGTACAAATGCCGTTTTTACAGCATTTTCCTCCGCACTAAAAAGATAATGACTGTCAGCTAGCTTAAACAGCTTATAAAAACAGAATGCTCGTGAATGTCAGCCCATGAGCACAAATTCACAAACACACTGTCAGTCATCCTTTTGCAGACAAATTCCTTTAATAGAATTTTGTTGAAATATTTTTATTGAAGAGTACAGAGCAGAACAGTCAGAAGTGATTCTGCAACATAAAACTTCCATGATTTTAAGATATAACAACTGAAGATATAACAGCTGAAGTCAGGTGAGATGTGGGTCCTATTTTATAATTTTCTGGGGGTGGTCCTGTCATTTTTTTGATAGTTATAATGCCTGGTATATTTACATTTTAGCCTTTGGTCAATCTGAAAGCTCATACAAAATGTTCTTATGCACTGGCAGTGGTGCATTACAGCATGCATTGTTTTTATCTTGCCTTGCCAATGAATCCCCACCTCAGAAATAACTGCTTTATGGTGAAATATGATCTGCACAAAGTGTGTTTTTAGTGCCCATCGCTGCCCAGCCAGCCGCTCCTCTGTGAAGTCCGCGATTGTATACATTGTATGACATTAAATGTTTGTAGTAGTTCAGAAAAGGTTGCAGACCCCTTCCCTTCTAGGGTTCCCTCAACCATACACATAAAACATTGCATTTGTATGGTTCGTCCGTGTACTATTGTTATATAGATCACTGGTTCACAACATTTACACACTGACGTTTTGAACTTTGCCAAGGTAGAGGAAAACGTCAAGCTGCGTCAAGCAATGTCAGGCCACACAGAACTCAGTGAACATCAGATAGGCAATGCTAATGTTTGTGGGGAACGTCAAAAGATTTTTACACATGCTTAAAAATTTCTGACATTTAATCAAACATGCCTGTAAATGCCAGCAATAGTTGACCATCTCTACCCTAAGCTGCTGCATGTTGTGAAATGGCATGTATAGCCCTTTTCACACATGCAACCCTGATTCCTTCCCTCCCCATCTGAAGTTTGGTTTGAACTTCAGCAGGCCATCTTGACCATGTCGACATGCCTAAAAGCATTGAGCTGCCATGTGATTGGTGGGTCGGGTATTTGCATTAGCAAGAAGTTGGATGGGTATACCTAATAAAGTGGCCTGAGAGTGTAAATTAACCTGAAAACGAACCTGCGTGCAGAGACATTAAAGTTTCTTTCTGAGATCTTGTGCACAGACATGAGTTCAGTATGCCGTCAATGTTCTGGAGAAAACAGTACATAGTGGTGCCTGAACATGCATTCGAATGTGTTATCCCCTTTGATTATGTCATACCACAATATACATATCATTACAGCAGGAGAAAAAAACGGTGATTTAACTCTGGATCATATTTCCCAGCTTTAAATTATATCTTATGTAACTTTTTCATTTAATTAAGAGTTCTCCCCCACTGACATAAAGAAATATTGTTGCCAGTGGTGAGGACTGAAAGCATTGGACTGTAATGTGAAAGTGATAGAAAGAGTAATATATTTCATCCCCCGGACCTGGGATCATTAGTAAAGCCCTCTGAGTGTAATGGGGCTGTGAAAAATAATGGCCATGACCAGAGATAGCAATGAGCGATAACTCTGATCCATCTGGCTCTTTATCTGCGCTAAATATTTAATGTGTTATTCCAACAGGCTCTCTGGGGTGTTCTAACCTATGGTGGTAGAAAGCTTAAGGGTAAAACAGCAGGCCGTTTGGTTGATTGAATGGCTGTTTATTTGGTTTCAAAGAGACGCAAGAATGAACAGCACTGACCCAAAATTCGTAAGGTGAGTTTATGTTATTCAGCATCTGAGGGATAATTGAATATACTGAGGATGATAAAAGGCTGGCTTTGAGGATACGGTACATGGTAGCTTGAACAAGTAGGGTCATTAACTACACTGGAGCTAATATTATACCAGTACATTATGATATGCATAAGAGACCATATCTTTATGAGTAATAATTTTAATATACATTAGAATTAAGAGAAAGCTTGATAATAAAACAAATGTGGACAAATTAAAAGCCTCCATTAAGCGCTGCTCTTACCTGCACACATAGTCAGCATTGCAGATCCTCATCTGAGTAATGCAGTTTGGTTTTTCCCTGCTTTCATAAGAGCAGCTGGGCACAATCGTCTGCCTCCGACGCTCTGCACACGCTGTGTCCGTGCATGGGCAGAAGAGCAGCTCATGTGTGTAGTCGGCTGGGACGCGGTCGAAGAACCGGCGCAGAGCCTTGTTGCATTTAGGCTTGTTGCAGAGGCCTGACTTGGCAGTGGGTTTGATGCACGCTGAGACATACTCAGTGCGAAGTTTTTGGCACAGGTCATCCACGTTGCACGCCTTTGCTGCATCCAGGCAGTGGTTCACTGTCGTCATGCCAACTTCAGAGTCTGTGGATGGAAGTAAAGACCAAGAAAAGTAACAACAAAGGAATGAACAAGTGTTTTTTTTTTCTATGATTAACAGCATGTTACATTGATAACGCTGATTTTACCATAAATTTAACCTATTAACTATAATTTATTATTATCGCCAAGGAGGTTATGTTTTTGGGAGGGTTTGTTTGTCTGTCTGTCTGTTAGTTAGCAACATTACTCAAAAAGTTATGGACAGATATTGATGAAATTTTCAGGGAATGTCCCGATTGGGATAAGGAACAAATGATTCGATTTTGGAAGCGATCTGGATCTCCGTCTTGATCCAGGAATTTTTTAAAGGATTCTTTAACATTGGGAGATAGGGCCATTTTCGACATTTGTGCATATAACTCCACAAATAATGGTCAGGGCACTTGGGAAAAAAATACAGGACAAGTTTCTAACATGCTCTACAGTATATCAAAGACTGATCTGAATAAAGGAATAATTCCGGATACTATGATCCAGAATATGAAAATATAGGGGAACTTTGGAATTTTCATCATAGGAAGAGAACAAATGAAGCTATAAACACGCAACAAATACCATTAAATAGCCAAGGCATTGTGGAATTTGGAAGGTGCCAACGGATTTGCTGTGTCTTCAAAAGCTAGGGAGCTAGATCCAGAAGAAAACCGCCATTAAGGAAAATTAGATTTTCGTGAATAACTGCTGAACTAATGTTGATATCATTATGAATCCAGTTGCCAATGGTGTATTTTCATGGTCAAGGAATCTAAAAATGTAGTCAAAATAAATGTAGGACTCATATTTATGGTGCAACTGACAAATAGGGGGAACTGTGGCGCTTGGCGGAGGTCTGCACTCTCCGAGTGCTTTCTAGTTTTAAAATGATCTCACTTTATGTATATCTTCCTAAATTACTGAGTTAATCTTACCATTCAAACACAAATGTTTCTTCTTTGGAAAGCAAATTGCAAACTGCCTCCTCATCCTAATGCCCACTTTCGTAGACTGCTGCTTTACAGTGATGTCTGTCAGCCTTGTAATGCAGGTCCTTCACTGTTCCTCAGTTACCAATCACATGTGCTTTAATACATCAAACTTCCCATCAGGGATGATTGGCTTGACTTACTTTGTTACTATGGCTACTTTGGCTCCATTTGTTATTTCAAGGTTGGCATAAGCACTCAGTCACATTTCACTTTTCATTTTAATGTCTATACCTGATATTCTTGCTGTTATACTGTGTGTAAGAGCAAGTGAAACAACCGAATTTCCCCTTGGGGATTAACGAAGTATCCCTGATTCGGATACTGATATAAGTCAGTGCCAATGCGCAAATATAATGCACTTTTATCAGACCTTAAAAATTTTGCATAATTTTATTAGGATTTTTGTGCAAAGCAGTTTAAGTGTCTATTAGAAATACTTAATCAAGCTTCAGCATACACTGTTATGAATTTTGACTCCAGGTATTAATTATTTGTTCTACAGCAGTGACTATTGTAGGCCACAGTTTAGTCTTTATGCCATTTATTATTACTGAGAGCTGTTTTTTTTCCACTGAGAAAGAGCATGAGAAGCATTAAATACTCGGATTTAACCCTTACAAGACACATTATCTATAATGATTATAAGGTAGAGATGACTGATGTTGAATAATACAACAGCATCGAAATGAGAATTTATGATAAGTGATGTCTTTTCTGCTGATAAGTGGGGGAATCTCTGAAGATGATATAGCAGTGAGGACAATGTTCAGTGGTTATATTATGCATGAAGTCCAAAAGTTCCAGAGTGTTCATGTAATTTTCAAGGTCAATAACATGTATTCAAATCATTATGGCTTTTATATTTTTTTATTTCTTACATATATTACATGACATTATACTGTGTGATAGATATTTTTCACCGAAACGAGTGGTGTAAAACTTGAAAAATACACATTTCCTGCTCTTTGAAACATTTATGAAAGAGTAATCTTTTTTTTTTAAGGGTTAAACAAAGATTGTGGTGCTCAAAAAGGCAACACATCCACCTGAACACAAGTGTGACTAAAGTCATATTCGGGTGACATATACATTTAGGTAACTTCCTGTCCTCTTGTCATGTTAGAGCAGGCTGAAAGCTAAATTTATGAATGGGCACTTCTGGCATGAGTGTGCGACCCGATTCTTGATGTGGTAGCCTCTGAATGGACCTTTTGTGTAGATGTTGCCTGGGAACTGAATCAACCAGCTGACCTTCTCTGTTTGCTTCTGAAATGAGTTTATAATTACCATTAATGTTGGGTGATGTGATGATATATGATATGTGAAGATAAAAAACACCTATGTTTTATGTCATTCTCTTACACTGGAGTCGCTTTGTTGCAGATTACATTCCTTATGTTTTGGCCACTGCATTACTGACTTTTAAAAATGTCATCTCTGCATGACAATGCATGTTTACATCCTAAGAACACACAAAAAACTGTAGTTCTAAACCCTTTTATTAAGTACTAAACCCTTTGGGTCCATGTTCAGCACCCAAAGCCTTTGCTAGAACATAACTTATTGTATGTTCACATACCATGATACTGAATAATCCCTTTCCTTTACACCACTACCCTACTGCATTTTACAGAAGTTTGATCCAGCTTTGGAAACTTTTTCTCAACCAACTTTAAATCAGACTAACATGCTTACATGCATTTCAAAGTCCAGGTGTAGTCTACCTTTTTTCAAACAGCATGTTGACACACTGTTTGTGCTTTTCATTCATTTATGTTAAAAACACTTCACATTTAAATCAATGCACTTCAGGAATGTGGTGATCAGTCTCTTACTGTGAATAAGATGGTTTTCTCTTCTGAACGTATAAGTAGTCAAGTGTGTCCTTTATAAACCTGCCTTTGGATCAAGGTTAAAATATAGATTAAGATACTAAAGGGACTGAAAGCTTCTTTCATGGTACTTTTATATTCACAAAATCACATTCTCTGTTTATGGTTATTGGCTGTTTTCATCAGTTCTAGGAGATGCCATATTGCTTCTGACAATAATCAAACAACGCTGGCATTGATATAATTAACACTTACGGATTATGCCAGTTCAGTACACAGAAAAGTAATATTTCCTTTGAGGATTTGTTCTCAAAGACATTCTTGATGCTAAAGTCCTGCTTATCTGAAAGCTAAACTTGTGTTTGTGTTTCAGGAACAGAGGGAGCCTTGGCTTGTATTGGGCGTACTTCCAAGGCACGTTTTCCTCAGCTAACAAAACAACTTCAGAGGATGAAATTGCATAGAATAAGGTGAAAGTTAATGAAGGTCAGTGAACTTGCCAGCTGTAATAGATGCCAGGCGAACATAGTCGTAATCCTTTTGCACTGTCTCATAGGGATAACGCTCCACAAGGTTCAGTCCTGAGAGAATAATTAAGAGACAGAGACATAAATATGAATGCTTTAACAATGACCCAATTCATTATTCAGCATGCAGCATCAATAACTTTTTCACATCAGGATTTCCATTTCCCACTGAAGATTCAGTTTTCTTCATGATGAGTTTTAAAATCGTGGTTCTTAAACTAACATACAGTACATCAGATTTATCAGTATCCTGGAAAATGTACGTTTTTAGCATCTCATCAAGTTAAAAACAGACCATGTATGATGGACTGATGAAGGCTCCAGTAGATACTAAGGCAGTTCTTTTCCTTCTTCATGCCTCGTTTGCACTGGCAGCCATGTAAGGGACTGGACAGTAAGGCTGACACGGCGTTGGCACATTGACTCCTGGCACCGGGGCCCAGCTTCACACTACCATTGCCCGCCACACACTGCCGCAAAGTCCGCAGACGTGGACTGCAGTTCTCATCACTTGAGCACGAGTCTCCAGCCACCAAGCAGTCTCTCCCAGCTTGTATCACCTCTAAAAGAGCTGTAAGGTGAGAACAAAACAGAACAGAGAAGTAAGGTTATTAAAGTTGGCAGCTGTTCTCTTCGGCTTAAAGGTGAACAGTATTAAGAGGAGGAATAAGGGCAAACTCAAATGTCTAACACAAATGTGGGGTAAGTGAATGAGCTCATTAAAAGAGAGAAGCTGAACAACTTTACAAGAGTTAATGCATCAGGCAAATCAGCCAAGAGACTTTTCTTGTAATTCTTACATGTGACAAGGTGATTAGCCTTTGATTTAATGGATAAGGTTACGGCTTGTGATTTCCGTAGTGTTTCAAACTTGACAGTATCAAGCGCTCAGGGTGCTTTCACACCTCACTTGTTTGCTGTGGTTCAGGTGAACTCAAGTTTGCGGTCCACTTGTTGTGGTTCTTTTGCATTAGTTAAACACAATCAATCAAACTGTGGTGCCCACAAAGAAGACTGTACTCAGACTGCACGAAAAGGTGGGCCTGTACTGCGGTGTGGTTTGTTTACAGTAAACATGGAGCTGATCTTGGTCTGAGCTAATGGCAGGAAGCAATGACAATTTGTAAAAAACTCATCAACAGGCTGCTGTCTATATGAGAAATATTACCAAGCTTATAAACATCTGGTATTTCCAATACATGGATTTTACCTGGGCACCACTCCCATGTATGTTAAAGGACCAAATTTATTCATGGAGAAATTAAGTGACCTGAGATGTCTCGATCTCTCTCTCTCTGTCTCTCAGCTGTTATAGACAAAAACACAATGTGTGCTGGGGAGAACACTTTTTATAAACCCCACTCTTGTGAAGTTGGGACATTGTGTAAAATGTAAATAAAAACGAAATACAATGATTTGCAAGTCCTTTTCAACTCAGATTCCATGGAATACACTACAATGACAAGCCATTTGATTTTCAAACTGACAAGCTTCATTGTTTTTAGCAAATATTTAGTCTTTTTAAATTCAAAGTCTTCTGCATACTCCAAAAACGCCAGGACAGGAGCAACAAAAGACCGTGAAAGCTGAGAAATGCAAAGAAACCCAACTGTTCGGAACAGTTTACCGGTTTATGTGAAACTGGTAACTGTCATGATTGGGACAAAAGGAGCATCTCCAAAAGGCTCAGTTGTTTACAAGCAAGGATGGGGCAAGGTCAACCACCTTGTGAACACCTGCGTGAGCAAATAATAACTTTTCTCAACATACAGTTCCAAGGAATTTGGGGGTTTTATCATCTACACCCCTTAATATCATCCATGGATTCATGGAATCAAGGGAAATCTCTGCACATAAGCTGAAAGGCCAAAGACCAACATTGTAAACCCATGACCTTCAATCCGTCAGGTGGAATTGCATTGAAAACAAAATAATTCTGTAAAAGATATTAAGATGTGGGTTCAGGAACACTTTGGAAAACCACTGTCAGTTAACACATTTTGTCGCTACGTCTACATGTGCAAGTTAAAACTCTACCATGCAATGTAAAAGCCATGAGCAACACTCAAAAATGCTTATTAAGTGTTGTTAAAAGGAAAGATGATTTCACTCAGGTGGTGAAAATGCCCCTGTTCCAGCACTTTTGGAATATTTTGTGGGCATCAATTTGAAAATAGCTTAATGTTTGCAAAAAAAAATTAAGTTTCTCTATTTGAACATTAAATATTCAATTGAATATAGTTCATAAATGATTTGTAAATCATTATATTCTGTTTTCATTTATATTTTACAAAAGTAAGATCTGGAATTGGAGTTTGTACATATTTTTGTGAATAAACTGGTTGTCTTGGATCCCTCCTATTAAATGTGATTTAGTTTGCAGTTGTATCCAATAACCTGTTAACAATTTTAGCTGCTTAACACTATCATGCTGATATAGATTGTTTTAAATGTGACAGAGTCAACATAAACCTTTCTCTCAAAGTTTCTCAGCAGCTGTAAAATTAGGTCACGATAGAAAATTATCAAAAAGTAACAAAAACAAAAAAACATAAAAAAATTTCACATGTTTTCGTCACTATGTCACTACAGGTTGTGGCAAGCTGATATTTAGTGTAACAGCTCCTCTAGACATGTGATGAGGTGCAATTAAAAAACATTTATTGTATATTTCTAAAGACAAATCTGGTGTTAGCCACACTAGCAGTCTTGTTCCAGTTGAAGCCATGGTGGCTTATTTGTCTAGCCTTTTGACTAATTTGAATCATGCTTCAACATTAATTTATCAAATCAGATAATTCAAATGTTTTGAGGCTTATCAATAACATAACAATCATTCTGGGCGGCACAATGGCAGAGCAGATAAGTGTCTTTGCCTCACAGCAAGAAGGTTGCTAGTTCGACATCCCCTTTATGGGCGAGGGTTCTTCTGTGTGGAGTCTGCATGTTCTACCTGTGCCTGCATGGTTTTTCTCTGGGCAGTTTGGTTTCATCCAGTGGACCAAGAACATGCTCAGTTGATTAACTGGTGACTCTAAATTTAGTTAGTGATAGACTGTCTCTCTATGTTGGCCCTGTGATAGGCTGGCAACCGCTCCAAGATGTACCTCACCTCTTGCCCAACGTCAGCTGGGATAGGTCCACACGTTCCTGAGAGGGACAAGCGGTAAATAGATGTATGGATGGATGTTCAACAGTTATGCTAAACTATGGTTCAGGGACAGCATGGGCAGCAACAGAAAATCTTTAAAACAGAGCCATAAGTGACTTTCAATTTATTGTAACATCACAACTCACTTTGTGCATTTATCTGAGGGTTGAACTAGTGCACATCTCCCTTTCTCACCGTCCTTCCTTCTCTCTGTCTCACTTGTGGTGGCTTTTGCGAATAAGAATGAAATTCTGCAATTAACTACTCGGCAGCCGTGAATATACCTGGCCGAACTGTCTGAGTATCTTCTTTGTGTGAGAAATTCTGATGACCTTATTTGTTACTCTCCAGTCTTTTAGATCCAGCCGCAATGGCTTCAGTAAGTGCTGCTTTGTGGCAGAGAGAACAGCCTCAAGGCTAACTTGCTCAAGGTATTCTCACTACAGCCTTGTGTAAGTTATAAAATGGTGTGTTTAGAATACATGCAGAATAAGTGGGTAATACATTTTTATGTATATTAAGTGGCAGAATCATACAAATGCTGAACCACACTCACTGAATCGCTGATAACCTTTTCCTGAGTACCTTCTCTTCTGTTGTGGGAGTCAAGTCTATAAAGTGAGTCAGAGAACTTGAACAATCACTTTGTGTCAGATAAAGATAAAATTGGGAGCATTAGTTTTGAAGGTAACATGAGTTAATCTATGAAGTACCATGTCAGCTAGGGGTGGGATAAACAATAGATACACCATGGTATTGTGACAATTGGCATAGACATAGTATACAGATTCAAGGCTGCCAAGTATTGTTATTTTTCAATGTATTTATTTCCAACATTTAACAAAGCTTTTGGTTCTATAAAATAAAATAAACAATTACTCTTTAAGTCAACATGATTGTGCTGTTGGGCCAATGCATGTGAGGTCAGGAGGGGTGACATTCATTGTGCAATAGAGAGTTAATAAACAAACATGGCAGCACAGGAGAGAGGGAAAATAAAGCTCATTGTCTGGACTTTCTTTGGATTTTGAAAGATGTAAGAGATGGACATGGAACATGGAATTTGTAAACAGTGATGCATGAGAATAAAATACTATGGAAATACAGCTCACCTCACTTGGCACCACCCAGGAAGAGCGAAAGCCAACAACAGCAAAGCTAACGCTAAGCTTAACCTGCTGAAAACCTGGCAAACCCTTGACATGCTTAGCTTGGAATAGCTCAGTCCATTACTTACTTTATGTGCAATACTCAATGCCTCACCATGTTGTGAAAAGCAAGGGCTTTTGTTACATTCTGGTTGGAGCTCAGGTATGTGCCCCTCTCTGGCATCACTAAAGCTCTACAGAGCAGTGAAGCTAAAAGTTGAAGGCAGGCTGAGCACAGCAGAGTGGGTTGCATTAACTGGCTATATGTGGACATCGTTCTGTGAGTTTTACTCCTGTTTTTGATCAGACTGAAGTGACAAGATGAAAATGCTGAGATATGTAGGTATCACAATATTCAGCATTTCATGAATATTAAGAATCAGTATATCTCCTGCATCGTGACAACATTGTAACGTGGTGCCACTGGTGTTTCCCACCCCTAATGTCAACAGTCTTGATGTACAATTGCAACAGCTATTAAGATCAGATTCTTTCTTCTTCTCTGGCTTCTGATGGAGGACATGTACTTTTAATGAACAGGTGGAAAGAATGGACACCCATTCAATGTCTGTAATCAGGCAAATCTATCTTGCCAAGCTGCAATCTACAATGATTGTGCACGACCTCAAAGCAGGACAGCCCAATCAGCATCCTTCAGGGACTGCTCAAACAGAAATTAGCATGGATGCTCACAGCTGCAGTAGCAGCTTTATGTGATCTGGATCACATTTCTTTATTAGATGAAAAACAAACCACAGTCTAAGCACTTCTCGATAGAAAGGATATTTTTCCTCCACTTCAGACATGTTTTGGGAGAGATTATTCTACCAATTGCCAAATTTTTCGTATGTTACACTACTGCAGAAGGGCCCGCCTACTACATTATCTGATTGGCATGTAATGAATATAATTATAAAAACGACTGTCCAATCACCTGCAAGATATGCTTTTGAAAGGTTCTGCCCATTTCCGGAAAACTTTCTATGGGCTGTAGACTAGTATTAGGTACTAGGTATTGAACAGTACAGTTGGTGTGTCAGATTAAGTAATAATGGAATGCAGAACAAAGTGGAAGGAACTGATAATGAAATTATTAAGCAAAAAGACAAATGATATTGATGCCTTGAGATAAAAAGATACATTTATTTAGAGGATTGCCCCTTGAGATGAATCATCTTGTTACCTCTGCCAAGGAGGTTATGTTTTTGCCGGCGTTTATCTGCCTGTCTATCTGTTTGTCTATTTGTGTTCAAAATAACTTGAAAAGTTCTGAATGGATTTGGATGAAATTCTCAGGAATTGTCGGGAATGGGATATGGAAGAACTGATTAAATTTTTTACTGTCTGGATCCAGGAATTTTTTAAAGGATTCTTTAACATTGCCAGATGGGACCATTTTCGCCAAAGTGGACCGAAGCTGCTTGGCGGAGGTCTGCGCTCTCTGAGGGCTTTTCTAGTTTTTAAAAGGGAAAGATAGGGACCATTCAATTACTCTTCCTGTCTGTGCCTCTCCAAGTTAAAGCCCAGTCCGTGATCTCTGCGGAGAAACTCCCAGATCGTATAAATTCCACTGTTCTGAAGGTTTCCTGAGTCAGTTATTCAATGAATTGGATCACTTGTGAGACAATTTATTGTGGTTTTTCTGAAATGTTTTATTGGAGCTTATTACTGAGGTGACATTATTGGAGGGACAAGGCAGGGAAATGCAGCCAAAACGTGCTCATGCTACTGGTATGAAAGCCAGGGCATCTCAAGTCAGAGCAGACATGCATGTCAGCATTCAGGGTGAAATCACTTAAATGTGTCTGGCCCTAACTTTTGTTCTTGTTATGCCACAAAAAGTGCTTGGAAAGTAGTTGTTTTGTCTTCTACCTAGTCTTTGACTGTGCGTGTTTTTTCACACACTGTTTGCACTTTGCATCACATGATGTTTTATGCAATGTTTCTGTCTTTTTGAGTCAGAAAAGTGACAGGTTGATGTTGCAACACAAAATTTGTCTCCCTAGAATATATAATGTGTTCCTTTGAAGGATTGTGCCCAAGGGTTATTTGAACAATGTGTTCACAAGCATGACTCGCAATAAGACGAGGATCCCATTATCCAAACTCTGTACATTCAAACCATCTCTTTTTCTGAAGTAATATCCCTTACCCCACTGCTTACATCTAAATTTTTTCAATTTCATGCTGCTTTAATCTGCCTACACTTAAGATATTTTGGGGCCAAAATTGTCCCGGCTTCTGTTTTCATCTCAAAAACACAGAGACACACACACCCTTAAGGAGAAAAGAAAAAGCACATTTTCCATTTTGTCAACACTGTTCAATCAATTAATTGTGCTTTCAAGGCTGGATCTACATTCAAAGCCCCCCCTGTCTCTCACATCAGGAGTTAACCATGCTCTCATATACTTTTCAGCACATGTTGACTAAGTGCATCAAATACAAACATGTGGACACTACCCTGAAAAAAGAAAAAAAAAAAAGAGGTATCGAACTCAAGCCAATGTCCTGCAAGGCCAGATGGTCAGCTGCAAATTCAAGGCAGAGATCCCAGGCTCTGCCCGCTATATGTGTCAGTCTGTGCAGCTTGAGCAGAAGCCGGAATAGACACCATACATCATGAATGCAAATGAGCCGCTTGATTTGACATTTCCAATAAGCCAGTCTCGATGTACCAGTGGGTTTAGCCAATTAACCATGTCAGTAATCAGTGTGTTCAGAGGCTCAGTTAAGTCCTCAGTTTCCATGCCACATAAATCACAGGCAGATTGTCTGATCTGCTACCCGTGCGCTCCGACTTAATGGTCCACTTCAGGAGAGATAAAATGGAAAATGAAACTTAATGAAGTCGGCTGGAATGTTAGCCTCACTTCTATACACCTACAAACCAGTGAGACAGTGAGGGGGAAATGATAATGTATTGGTGCACTTAATGAGAATCACCTTTGTTTCAGTGCTCCTTGGATTTGTAAATTGCAATTGTAGTTGGATTAAAGCAGGGAGTCTGACTGTGAAGAACACAGCCAACACCAGTGTTCACTGCACAACAAAGGCTGTTAGACAATATGATTTAAGCTTTTTGTGTC
The DNA here is from genome assembly GCA_037902135.1 of Cetoscarus ocellatus. Taxonomy (NCBI): domain Eukaryota; kingdom Metazoa; phylum Chordata; class Actinopteri; order Labriformes; family Labridae; genus Cetoscarus; species Cetoscarus ocellatus. The sequence goes on from JBAMNC010001019.1 coordinate 47,872, forward strand.
AAGGCTGTTGGCAGCTTCTTCTGTAGACTTCTAAAAAGATTTCAGGGACATCACATGTCCCCTGAAAAGTGTTGCGTGAGTGTGTGATGACACCTGTGACAGTTAACAACAAATGTTTTTATTCCAGATTACATTGGAGTTACAATCCATGTCTGTGTGGAACATTAGTTAGTGAGTACATTAGTTCTGCCTTATTCAGTAGAATAGGCCAGTGTCCAGGCCGGTATCATTTGTTTGTTTTTTAAAATGATTCAGTTGAACCACAATTCAAAGGCAATGTCTGATTTTCATTACTTAATTTTCAGTAATTTTTCATTTATAATTACTTTTGTCAGTTTCAAGTTATTTCAGTGACCACTGTGGGTTTCTCTTTCTTTACCGACAGGGTACCAACAATTTTGTCCCAGTGTGTAATACTGAAAGCTTCTGCTTTTAGCTTGTACTTAGGTAGATTTCAGTGTGTGTGTCAGTCTGCTTTCATTTCTCTAAGTTGCTAACTTTTGCTTAAAAGCACTGTTCACTGTCTATCGTAAATGAAGTTTAAGTAGTTTCAGAAGTGGGTTTCCATGGTAAATGAAGTCAACCCATCACAGCGCGTATAATCCTCAGCCTGCTGGAGTTCATCCTTCAATCTTTTCTTTTGTTGCTTCACAAGATTTGAACTTTTTAACTTCACTGGAGTTCAAAAAAGGTATATGGCTCCCTCGATATCTGTTAGCTATTAACCCAAGTACCCCTTTGTCGTCTGCTCCTCTATCTGCGTGTCCACTTCGTCTTTTGCACATTAACTTCATTACTAAAATTACGCTTATTAATCTGTCAGCGTCTGCCACAATGAGTCATTAAGAGCTACCACACTAATCCAGATTAGCCAGATTAGACACTTGTTTGTGTCTTTTTAACCAGTTAATGGTGAAATCAAGCAAGTCTAGTTATATTCAGTTGTTCTTTGTCCTCTCTGTGTGGTTGCTCTTTTGCCATTCTCATGGTAAACTACTGGCACCATGATGATTCATGTGACAGTTACTTTTCTTTCCTTAATTAGATTGGTTAACAACTAATATATGGTTGGAAATGGGTTTAAATCAGATACAATTTTTCAATTCAATTCAATTCAATTCAACCACTTTATTTATCCCCAAGAGGGCAATTTAAAAAACTTCCTTCAAGAACTTTCTTGTACATTACTTTGAAACATAACCCGAGTCAGAGGTATTACAAGATAAAGAAATACATTAGAATTAGTTAAAATGTTAAATCCAACAGAATATCAAAAATATTTCTTATTCTTCATTTATCTCCCACTGGTCACATCATGATCTTAAATAACCCACATCTCTCTTGAGAAAAAAGTTAACTCCATCACATCATCCTCAATGGTCCTTTATACACTGTAGGCTATATCAGAGAGAGTTTATTGAACATTGAGCTCATTTACATAAGTGAAGATGAGTTGTTCTTAATGTGTCTGACTCATCGTTGCAAAGATGAAGCATGTATTTTTCTGTCAAAAACTGTTGCGTCTGATACTCTGCAAAAGACAACATTAGTTGCTTTTATGGCACAAAATTAGCAATTTCCAACATCAAAGGGGAGCAGATTGAATTTGGCAAAATGAGATGGAAAAATATCTGTCTACATTCAAAATAAAGCAATGTCAGCTCCACAGTCACAGTCTGTGTTAGACATCAAACAAACTGAGCGTGGAGACCTAGAAAAACAGTCATTTTGCTTCAAAGTTTTGGAGAGAGGAGCACTCGCTCAGATCATCACAATACATTTGATGACTGATATCTGATACGCATAATATTTGTACACACCTTCAAATAAATTACTCATTCATCAGATCCTTCTCTAACAGCAGCTATTTCTAAATTGTTTCCTCTAGAATACTGTAGGTCTGTTTACACATTAGTGTTTATTTCTACATTAGCATTTGTCTCAAATACTGTTAGGCAATATGAAAAACCAAGACAACAGCATTGATCAGTACACATTCACATCGCTTAGCAATGCAAAACAGAGACACAAAACATAAAAACACTATCAAAAGCAGGAAAGGAGTAAATAACTCATACAAAGGATGCTCCATTCTCATTAGCAAATAAACATAAATAAATCATGACTTGTAAGGATTGCACATTCATGAAATGAGCAACACAGCTAAATGTGTGGAAAATTCCCTGCAACTGGAAGCTGGTGTTCCGGCACGCAGAGTGGCAGTATTATTTGGTGTCAGCCCTGGTACCGTTTCAAAACTTAAGACCAAGTTGAGACTGGTGACGACTGAAGTGGGCATCCCAGGAAGACAACAACCCAAGACTGAGATCCCTCAGTCTTGCTATACTGCGGAACCGCAGCCTTCTTTCAGGGAAAAAAGGGTGCATTTTGGCACATTTTTGGGGAGGCGTGAACCACACATTTAGCTGTGCTACTCACTCCACAAATTAACAATTCTAACAAGTTGTGCCTTGTTGTAAAGGTGGCTAATCAGGGTTTCCAGTGATTTAAAGTACAGCACCAATTAATATTAAAAAAGGGAAGAAACAATCCACTAAAACAATGTAAAACTAGAAAAGCACTAAGAGAGCGCAGACCTCCGCCAAGCAGCTTCGGTCCACTTGGGTGAAAATGGTCCTATCTGGCAATGTTAAAGAATCCTTTAGAAAATTCCTGGATCCAGATGGTGATCCGGATCACCCCCAAAATTTAATCAGTTCTTCCATATCCCATTTCTGACAATTCCTGAAAATTTCATCCAAATCCGTTCAGAACTTTTCAAGTTATTTTGAACACAAACAAACAAACAGACAGACAGACAGATAAACGCCGGCAAAAACATAACCTCCTTGGCGGAGGTAATAACCAAGTTATATACTCTGAGGAGTATATAACTTGCATCTGTCAATGACCATTTTCAAATGTTCCTTATGTTATACATCTCTGACTTACTCTCACCAACACAGTCAAGTTTAAACATTTCAGCTGAAAAAGTATATTGTTACAGCATCTTAAATGACCTCATTAACAGGCCATACTAAATGCCACAAAGACAAGAATGGAAAATGTAAATAAACGTATGAGTCAGCAATCCCTCTATTCATTGTCTACTGTCACAATGAAGCCAAGAAACTGTTAATTTTCTCTGCTGTGCTCAAAAGAAAAGCAGGCCAGCCTGCTGTTATTCAATGGCAGTAACCTTCACAACAAAACAATACTATTTACTGCTTTTTGTGCAGCAGATCTCTAAAACAATGGGTGAGCATGTAGGTGAGAAACCAGGCACTGTAAACCACATTGAGCCACTTCTTCAATTAAAAACAAGAATATAATTTTTCTGCCTTTTTATTTCCATTTTAGTCGTTCTCAAGGAGCTTTTAGTATTGAAAGACATGCCATTATGGACAGATCAAGCAGGAAAAAAATCAAGGAATACAACTTTTTAAGAGCTGTGTATATCAGTTGTGAAAATCAGGGGGTTTAAGATTGCAGCCAAAATTACAACCACTTGATTATGGTCAATACACTGGAGAGAACAAGACCTAAAAAAACAGTAGGGATGAGTGGGATCAGCCATCTAGAAAGGAATTTAGGAGCCAACACAAGGTGTTATGATCAGGTCAACCAGTTCTTAATACTTTTACTCAGCTCAGGTCTACAGTCCTTGTACAATGGGAAGTCTAAACTGTAATTCAGCTTCCTGCTCCTAGACACCACTGCTGCTCCATTATATGGCTGCTTTCACATTAGAATAATACTCTACAAACTGGATGTAAAGAAAGTCCTTGTGAAGGCTCACACTGAATAGAGCAGTTTGGCTCGTGATCCAGTTAAATGGGGAAAAATTGTAAGATGGGTGTGCAACATTAAACTTGTGTACAGCCAAATAACCAAAGCAATAAGTGACCACATTCAGCTCAGACATGTGAACCTTAACCTGCATGAGCGCTCAACAACCAGCCAACATTAGCCTGGGAAAACCAATTTCACATTGTTTACCTGCTTACAATGTGGTCCCACGCTCTAAAACTTCTTGAGACTGATTAACTTAATTGTACTTTGCATTTAGTCAGATTTGAGGTTATTTGCTCAGAAACAGTACTGCTCTCCAAAGCTAGTGCATTGTTTGTACTGTAGGTTCTATTATAGCTACTTTGGATATGCAGTGTTTCCCACAGAAATATACCACACCTGGTTGGTAGAGGAACTTGATTGGGGTTGAGGTGGGGCTCAGCTTTGCTGTTTTATACTGCAAGGTTGTGTATGAGTGTTTTTGCATTTTGGACAATGTCAATCAGCAGTGCATTGTATAAAGATGCTCATATATCAATATGTGTTTATTGAAATGCTTTCCTCCATAATCCTGAATCATAATCGGTGAGCTGCAGATGCCACAGCTCCACACTGTGGTTAATGCTATAGCTGACATCAATTTAACTAACCCTCACTTGCCTGTACCTGCACTGCTTGAAATCCAACCCTACCCCCACCTAAAAATATCCTAATGTGAAATCCAAACCAACATGGACCCTCATACGTCAGACCTGTGGCTAAAGATGGGACAATTATACGGTGTCATGGTTTACTGCAGTTTAAAAAGTCACGCCTAATTAATCCCTAAGGCCCTTGAACACTGTGTGTTTTTCCCACACAATGAAACAGAGCTCTGTGTTTCCAGCTCTGCTCGACCTGTACGCAAGGACCATAACAAAAGTGAAGCCAAGTGCCTCAGCTTCTGCAGTCTTAGGGCTGAGACAGGCCACGGTGTGGTAGCTTCACCACTGCCAAAGTACACAGTTGGGTGCTTTATTCATCACAGAAAAAGAAAAGGCTTCAAAGTCTGCTATGTACTGGTAATATGGACACAACACAACTGTGGAAATATCAACAAAGACAAACCCCCTCAGCACTGATCTCATGTCTTATACTGTCGATACACTGGTCTCATACTTCAAGGGTAAATGTAGTGTAAATGAGGAATATCAACAAAACATGTTACTCATGCAAACTGGTAATTTATTTGTTGGACAGGACAGTCTGTTTTTTTACATAAATACATAATAATGAAGTGTTTACACTTGCACAAACAGTAAAATCAGTCTATCCCCCATATTTACTTTTTGTTCCTGCCAAGACAGAAGGCCAGGCAAAATATGCAGACTGTATATAGTGTTATGAGTAAGAATATGTCTTATGGGAGTCATGTTGGAAAAGAAATTAGAGAAAACACTAGGACCTCCCTGTCAAACATATCTAAAAACTTTATTATAAAAAGGGCCCAGGTGACATCATTGGTCCCTTAGATGACAGAAAGCAAATCATTTCTGATGTAAACTTCCCCTCCTTTACCAGAAATGAACCTCTTCAGCCTTACTCCATAGCATCCTCAAGAGAAGTTTTAGCCTCATCACCAAACACTGACACAAACACGACATAAGGACATTTAAGTCTGCAGCAAATACTTAGTCTGAACAGTGCTCAGTATAACAGCAGCAGACTCCTAAAAACCAACAGTGCTACATGTTGCTGTAATGAAAGATCACAGTCTGTTTTTAATTATACTGCATGTGCTTGCGTCTGTCCCTGCAGGCGCTTGCATTGACAAATATGGTTTTACTAATCACTTTTATTACTTGAAGCAAGGGTAAGATGTTCTCCATGTTTCATCATGTAACAGCAGCATTTTACTCTTTTCTGTGTTTTTTCTGTTGTTTTTTTATCTCTGTTTACTTGCCACATAATTTTAAATGTCACATTCCTACAAACATACAAATTGATCCCATAGTGCAACGGCTGTTGTGTGAAGAGAGTCAGATGTAAACAACAGATTAGATCTGAATGCCACTGTGGCGCGAGTTGTTATTCATGACTGGAATCACTGCTTTGTCTTAGCAGCCATGTCAGTTTGATCCGAGGGTTCAACGTTGCATTTAAGTTTGCTTGGTGTTTCCAAGTAAGAACTGACTAATTCTCCATGCAAATGAATGTGTGCTCCATTTTATTTTACCACTGAGAGCTTGTTTTAGACCTTGAATGAAAATACATGTGCTGAGGGACTTTGGAGGTGAAGGACTTTGGGATTTGAAGGAGCTTTTGGTAAATCATGGCACCAGTCAACCTTATCTGAAACAACTTTGACAGGCCTCAAGGAGTGGCATTCATTGAAAGTTCTGTGATTATTATCGCCTTATGATCAAAAGTCCTCAATGGAGCAGAATAAGAAAAAAGATTCAAAGCTATAAATACAGGAGATGTTTAACAAAGACTACATCCCTGGAAGCGTAAGGATTTGAGTTAGTTTGACAAGGGCCAAATTGTGATGGCTAGATGACTGCGTCGGTGAATCTCCAAAACTGCAGCTCTTGCGGGGTGGTCCCGGTAGGCAGTGGTCAGTATTTTTCAAAAGTGATCCAAGGAAGAAACAGTGATGAACCAGCAACAGGTTCATGGGCGTCCAAGGCTCACTGATGCATGTCGGGAGCAAAGGCTGGCCCATGTGACCAACAGACGAGCTACCTTTGCTCAGATGACTGAAGATGATGATGCTGCAGAAAGGTGTCAGAATACACAGTGCAAAAATGGTACTAACACAGTATTAGGCAGATGCTCATAATGTTATGGCTGATTGGTGTGAGTGCATTGTATTTTGAGGTGCTGCACTGTTTAAGAGAGCTTTTCAAATACTGTGTCGCTGCCTTAGGCACATTTATAAGCTCAAAATTGCTTTTGATATTTCAACTGTATTGCCATTATTTGTTCTTTTCCTTCCATTTTTCAAATCTTTTTATTTCCCCTGTGTTTGTAAAGCACTTTTTATGCCATTCTAAATAAGCAATTTTCATTACTGTCATCATTTTATTACCCTAATCGCTTATTTGGTGGCTGCTGATCATGGCTGTCTAATGTTTCGGTGCAGGTGTGATATGTTTTGCTTTGAAAACTAACATGGTGTTCATCATCAGACTTTATCACAAATGCATGTACAGCGGAAAAGTGTCATCATTGACTGTGAAAGCATGTCATTAATCAGCTCCCACTGAAAATGTGCTTTCCTTTTTTGCAGCTTAATTGTTAAACATTAAATCAGAGGTGTTCTCACTTGGATTGTTTCTGCGAATACACAATTACATGCCTAACACTTGAATGAAAAATGTGTCAAATAATGTCCCAGACAGTCCACCCCCTTGACTTTTTGATGCAATTTCATGCAACTGACTTTCTTATGAATACAATGAAACTGAAGATGTCAACTCTTTTCTCTAATAGCCACATTTTGATCCTTACCGAGACATGGTTAAGTATAAAGGGAGAAGGGGTTAGTTCTTGCCCTGGTTCACTAAGGCCTGTAGATGTTGAACCTTATTCACTGATCTCAGTTTTCCCCCTGGAATGAGTTGGCCCAAAAACAACATTTTGCTCACGTGTCCATCACAATTGTGACAGAAAACAAGATACCAATCTGGTTTTGCTCAGCCCTACAAAGACCTGATAATAGAAAAATCGTCAATAGTAGACTTGTACACAGTTTTACATTTTGTTGATAGAATATCAATGGTAGATTGCTTATTATACTCCCATTGCATATGACTTTTAACTCCTTTGATTGAATTTTGCTTTTTATGTAGTCAGACTTAACTGCATTAAAACCTGCCAATTCGAACATTTTCTCAGCAGCACAGTTATGGGAATAGTTGAAACGAAGACAGACCAGGACCTCACTTGTCAGGAAGGGGTATGAGAATTTCTCCTAATACAACGCACCTGCTGACAAGAAGGCATAGTGGTGACCAAAGGAAGCGCATAATTATAAGTAATTATTAAATCATCAAGTAAATATTAATCATGTTTGGAATTGTTGGATGTGTTTAAAAAATTCTCGTTATAACGAGCTAGCTTTCGCAGCTGTAGCTACAGGTATTGTCGCATCTGCCTACAACACAGCCAGCGAGCGGCTCTGGGTGATGATGTAACGGGACTCGAGTGGCGTCATGTTTCTTAGGAGCGTGTTTTCACCCCTTCCTCTTGGCCCTCAAAACAGAGGGGTAAGGGGAAGAGGTAGACAAAGGGGTAAGACGAAGGGGAAGGGCTAAGGGGCACAATTGGGATTCACCCTTAGTGTCTGGAAGAGCTCTTGTTTCCTTGTGAAGTTGCCTTCTGGTTTGATCACACTGCCTGATCATTTTGTTTACTTATGACAAAAAAGATCTCACTTTGCCAACATCACAATATGGGCAAAAACACTGTATTGGATGGATGCATTAAATACACACAAAAATGTGATAAAAACACTGAAATTCAATTTAAGCTGGAAAGAAGCTGCTTGAATATCTCTTCTATCAATCTGTTGTTATCTCTGTTTTTGTTACTGAAGTGAAACTGAAACAAAAAACTCCACTGATGCTTCAACAACTCCTCCTCAGGTGGTCTCTAAAAGCTCTCCGAACCACCTGAGGCTTATATCACCGGCAGACTGAAACAGACATAAAGCCGCAGGCTGAGTGCCAAAATTCAAACCATCACCACGCACCCCCACACATGGACACACAGATGAGAAATCAGATCCAGTGACTATTTTCTGATCAGCTTTAAGAAAGACTTTAATATACTGAAACAAGCTCTTTTTATTCATTATTCATAACTGATGGAAAGAGTGCTTGACCTCAGTCTTGTGATAGTTTCAAAGATACCAATGTTAGTATCAACTCTTCCCACATATTCTGTTATTCATAATTTGCCTTATTTGTTCTTGTGAGCTTTGTAGGAAAGAGGTAAGCCTACGACATCGATACCAAACACATAGCAGTCACATCACTCAGCCACAGACAACACTGTGCATTGCACAACGGGTGTCATAATGTGTAAAATTAAGCTGCTTCAGACCACCTATGTCCCCTTCATCTTTTTTACTTCCTCAACTCCTTTGTTGTCATTTGTACAGTGACACCATTGTGTCACTGTACAAATGATGCCCTTACTGGAGTAACATTAGCATTAATCAGTCACAATGTGTTTGTTATTTCATCACAGCGATCTTATTACAGTCATTATGGGGGCAGTAGGGTTAATGATAGGGTTGATGATAGGATTGATGATTGGGGCAAAAATCATAATCCCAGTTATTTTAATAGAACCTGAGATAATGATTATGAAACACAACTACAGTTTTCAAACACACACCACATGTTCTCATTGAATGTTTAACACTGTCATTGTTAACTTTAAAGACTGAGCTTTAAATAGAAATATACTTATAGAAATACAAATATATCAGAATAATGGAAAAAGAAAAAAAAGTCCAACATGTCATGTGGCAAAGTTACTTCTGATCTCGATTACTCGGTTTTCATAATTTTGAAAGGCAGTAGTTATAATCTTCAATAAAATTCAATTAATTGCCCAGCTCTAGTGGGCAGATGCCAGCACGCTCCAGTCACAGACCAGTCAAGGACAGTGGGGACAATTGAAGTGGCTCCATCTGTAAATGGCGCCTCAAGGTCAAGTGTAGGCACCTAAGAACCTCGAACCAAATTCCTCAAGATTTTTGGTTAACTCTAACCTGTAAAGACTGTGCCTGAATATCTCAGCCATCCATCGATTGTTATCCTCTTCATGTGATTGTAAATTCTCTGTGAGACAAGCACACACAGCACTTGAGTGAATTGATGCTAAAAGGTTTGATTTATGAATTTAAGATATATCTGGGTTACTTGTGCTACAGCATAGCCCGGTTTTCACAGGTTAATACTGTAGATTACAAAAGTTCCAGCATCACTTGTCCCTGCTAAAAATCCATTGACATTTTTATGATACATTGGTTTTGGGGGAGAAAAATGACATTTGGTTTGGAGTGAAGGGAGGAACAAAAATGAGGAACTGTCAGATTAAGCAAGCTCTGTTTAGAGGAAGAGTCATTTCAGTTCTGAATCACAGGGAACCCTGTGCATATCAAATTGTAAAAGATAAGGCATAAAAGTTTCGTTTAAAAAATGTTAATGAGGAAGATATCCAAAAAATTCCCTCTAAAAGTCGTTCAAGCAAGGTTATCCTCCAAACCTCCCTGATATGCTGGAAAAAACACTCTCTTACAGTCATAAATAAACAGGTTTGTACAAAAAGAGAAGATAAAACTTGTTACTTCTACAGAGAAAACAAAAATGAAAGGTTTTCTTTTGATATGCAGAACAGTATCCATCCATCTGCCTCAGAAAAGCAAAATGTTATCCATTTTCCTTCATGTTGGTGAAGTTAACGTCATGATTATTGAGCAGTAAGGCTGATGGAGTGAAGTGTGCCTCTTTGCATGTGTCTATTTGTACAGTCCTGTGAAAGCTTGTCAAGTTCAGTCTCAATGTCACACAACAAAGACGCTTTATCTCCTCTTGGAAATGGTGACAGTACGAGTGCATGAACTATTGGTATGTAATGGCTACAATTAGCTTATCAGAATATCGTCCTTTGCTTGCAGAGGAGGGAGAGGGTCACACGTCATGTTTTTCTCTCTGTGTGAAAGTGTTGGCTGTCTGCGGCTCTGAGCCACACTCCTGCCTGCCTGCCAGCCAACCCGGGCATACAAATGATGGGTGCTCAGAAATAGACTGTGATCAACGCCTGATTCACTTCAAAAAAGAACTGTGATGCTCTTGATGCTAAAAAGCTGCCAATCATCTCACTGTTATAACAAGATCAGATTTAATATGAACAAGTCCAAACCCTGTTAACATTGCTGTGAGCTGTCTCTTCACTCTCACATTAATCACGACAACACCCTTAGAGTAAACGTGGCGAGCTTCAGGACTTTGCTGTGAAGTTTTTCATTCTAGCATGGCACATATAGCTTAATGGCAACATAGGTCAATGAGGCTTTAAACTGTGCACCGGTTTCTTCTCTGGATGACATCATCTTTGTTTAGGAGAGAGTTAGCATGATTACACATATGGGACTTTTCCATTTATCAGCTCAACTTGGCTCAACTCCATTAACATGTTGATACCATTTGCCTTGTCCATTATAGTTCATACTTTCATAGTGCTTCCTTGACATAGCTGAGTCATCTTCAGGTGGCTACTGGGAACTGCCCTGATATTAAAGACAAAAGCACAGGAGGAAACGGATGCCTTAGTGTAGCTGGCTCACAGTTTGTGTCTTGCAGTGACAGTAATAAGACAAGTTTTGTTCCAAGTTCTCTTGCAAGCAGCAAGATAACATTATATTAGCTCAAAGTGCTCAGGGAGGATGAACCTCCACCAAGGCATATCTGATATTCTTTGTCAAGTTATCAGTGAAAATGTGGAAACTTGCCCTATCTCATCATCTTAGCAAGTCCTTTAAAAAACTTCCTTGATCCACATCTAGATCTGGAATACCACCAAGATCAAACCACTATGACTTTGCTGCTGGGAACTTTTTGAGTTATCAGCAAAATGTGGAAAACTGCCCTATCTTGAAATTTTAACAAATCCATTAAAAAATACAAATATATGCAGATAATCGCCAATAATAAAAAGCTTTATTCATGTGCCATGATCAACGACGAAATGTTATCAAAGTCTGCTGAGAACATTTGAGTTATCTTGCTCATAAAAAAACAAGCACACAAGGGAAAGATAAAAGAGAGTTACATAAGTCACATAGCACTATGGAGCCGACGACGGGAGTGGTTTTATTTCTATGTGGAATGTCGACACTGTTGTGGAGATTCTCTGGTCTCCACAAAACATTTTAGTTCTGGCCCAGCTCAGTTGAAACCTCCTACAGAAAAAGAAAAGAAACGAAAAGAAGAATAAGACTTTGTGTTGGTGGAAAATATTTGGAAATGATAGGCAGACTCTACCAGCAATCAGAAGATTGAAGGTTTAAGCCCAGCCTTGGCTGACATATGTCTATGTGTCCTTGGGCAAGACACTAAGCACCAAGTTGCTCCCACTTCTGCCACAGTGGCATGATATGAAAGAATGAAAAAGTCTTTGCAAATGTTAATGGACACTTAGATAGAAACTTCAACCATCACTGAGTGAATAAAAAAGATAAGTGCTGTCTGAGTTCGAATCCATTTAACATTTACAAAGAAATGGCAGGAAGATTTCTGTAAATGGTCAAAATGGTCGTAATGGAGCAATGGCAAGAAAGTATTTTTATGTCAGGGACATCTCTGCATACAACTGACAACCCTCAACCATGCTTTTATGTGTTTAATTGTTTATGTGAACAAAATGTATTTGAAGACTTCATGTGTGTGGATGGTATTATTTTTTAAAAACAGAGGTCAAAAAAACTGCTTTCAGAATCAACCGCCTACATGTGGAAATGGCCTAAGGCCATACACAAGGGCCACGCACACAGATCCACAAAAAAGACTCTTCCTTCTACTGCACGCTGAGGTGTTAGTGTTGTTTTGGCAGATGATAAAGTAGGGTTGCTACTCCAAGCCATCCTAAACTGCACCATGAATACACATCAATAAAAATGCCAACTGGCAGTGAGAAGCACAGACAACATGAGTGTTTATGAGAAAATCATTTTGTTTGCAGAACGCTGCATCAAATCAACCAGCCAATGTTGTGAAGAACAGCTTTGTCCACCAAGGGGACTCAGCATGAGTTCATAAAGCCACCTAGTCATAAGAGCAGAGCAGGAAATACTGAGCCATGAGTACAAGAACCTCAAGTTGAACAGTGTCAAGCTAAAGCTCAAAGATGTAAGACTCTTTCACCACTGACAATAAAAGTTATTGATTGGTTATAGTGCTGTAATGAGCAAGGCTCTGCCTGTAGCAGAGGTTAAACTCTTCACCTTTTAGCATAAAAAAGATCAGCTTACAGCATCAAGTAATCATATTACAGATATCACAGGAAGATGAGTAATTCCCACTCTTAAGACACCAAACATTTGTGTGAATTAAAGCAATTCTATATTCATTTTTTGTTCAGTGAAGGCCCTAAGGGGATGGTGCCACCTGTGGATAATTATTATGCTCACATTAGATTTCATGCGTAGCTGTACCTGTTAGTTCTTAGGGAGACCTGGGAATAACTCACAGATGTAAAAGCACTAATTTTGATTTTCTGTTGGCAAACATACAGTATGTCAATTATGAAAAGCCTGCTGGTGCACCAGGTTGATGCCGCTGCCTTTTTGTACTATGTTGCTTCAAAAGTAAAAATAAAAATGCATTCAGTATACATTCAGTGGTACTTTAGTAACATTTGAGGTCATCTTTCTGATAGACTCCAGAGCAGACACACAATGTACGGTGAGAGAGAAAGAGGCAAGTTGTGGAAAAGTAAAAGATGAATCCAATCACTGAATTTGAATGGGGTGGGCTAATGCCATTCAGGGGCCAAAAAACAGGAGGGAGAACCATTGGACGTTTTGTCACATGCAGTGTCAAAATGATCAGTAGTCAAGACCCTATCGGTCTGAAATCATTCTAACAGTAAGTCTAGCATGTTTAATTTTGGTCATGCCTTCGACTAAACTTGATTCTAGATGTTGACCAATGAGAGCACAGGGCATTCTGCATTCACCACACTCACAAATGTAAACAAAGCAGACAATGAGGCACAAGGAAGATGACATCTTGCCCAAGGATACATCAAGGTGTGAGAGCTGGAGCTGGGCTTGAACCCCTGACCTTCTGATTGATGATAAAGTGCATCTCCAGACTTTAAATATCTTGTGTTTTGAAATAAGAAAGTAATAGCTACGATCTGATTATGTTTGTTGTGAGAGAACACTTAAGCAATTTAGAGAATAAATGGATTGACTGAAATAGAAATACACATTATCGTATTTGCAATAGAGTATTTTACCAATATTCAAATGGGAAAATAATAACTTAAGAAGATTATCTTGTTTAGGGGTGTGAATTGATAAGATTTTACTGACACAAATGACATTATCGATTCTGCTGATCTATACGATTCTTTAACAATTCTCTAAAGGATTCATATGGATTGTCTGTTTGCGTTGCTCCTGATAGTAAATGCCGTGCTGCATATATGAATGCCTCTGCAAGTTACTGGTGTTTTCATTCACTAGTGTTGTGAAAACAGCTTCATTTTGTCAAAAATGAAGTTCTGACCATACACGCTCCCCTGTATGGCATGATTTATGCTGGAGCCAATTATTGGGCCTAAAATGACATTCTACTCTCAGGTGAAATATGCCCAGGACAGCTTGGAGGGGCAAGTATATAAATGTTATCAGAGGTTCAGGGACTCATGCCACTGCCACATTGGCAGTAAATGTTTGTGTTATATAAATGTTATCAAGGATGACTTTGCTGAAGGAGGGCTTATCGAAGAAGAATTTGGTTACCTATGGCCACACAGTAAGAAATGACGTAGCAGAGGGACTTCAAAAGTAGACCTAGAAGTTCAGTTAGTGAGTCCGTCTGGTGAGAGCTGCTTGAGGTTGCATTCTTTGCTGCATCGTTCATAAACCTGCAATAAGGCTGCAAGTTGGTTCTGTCTTTGTCTTCATTTTTGCAACATTTGTAATATTACTGTTGTCCTTTGAAAACAAAACACAAATAATAGGTTCCTTGAGGGAGTTGTTAGCGATTCTCAACTGGAATTGGTTTTCAATTCCCATCCCTATAGTCTTGTTACCAGGTGTTAAACTTCAATACAGTATTAATAAAAACCAAACAATAGCAATACATGTTCTAACATCAGAAAAACTTTGCTGAAAAGACCTGTAACTTTGATCAAACCAACGCAGCTTTCTCCCCCTTTCTGAATAGCACATTAGGCATAAAATATAGCTTGTGTTTTGCAGTTATTTAGTGCTTTAGTGCTTTTTGATAAGATTTAACTTTCAACCTTTAGTAAGAATTAAAAATAAGTAAACTGTAGAGAAACGAGATGGACACAGTTTAAATAGCAGTTAATGCGATTGCTTTCCATATCACTGAATGTTTGTGTGAGTTACATGATTTCACTCTGAGAGTGGAGGCTTGTGGTTACTTTAAAGGGTAATTCTTTTGTTTAAACAAACCCGCTTGAAAAAGTTTTTCTTGACTAGTAGAACTGTGGCTCGGTTGATTAAATCTCTCTGTGTCTGCTCAATAACCACTCTTTTGACAAAACTTTAAAGGAAATCAAAGCACTGGGTTTGGGAAGCTCAAGGCCTTGTGAACATTTCATAGTTTGAAAAGAGTCTGGCACTGCTTATGTCAGAGCATTTGAATTGCAAAGTTGAGTGGGTTTGATCGAAGATGAATACATCCTCTTTCAAACAGAAAGTGGTTTAAAAATTAAGCCAATGAAACTTTTTTTTTAAAACCAAAACTATCCCTATCACAACAAATGAATTAGTTTTAAAGAGCCAACATTTTGCCCTCTCAGATTAATGTAGTCAGTTTTAATGACTCCTAGAGTATGTTAACAATCGCTGATGTTTAACCATCTGGTTTTCATTCACCGACCGATTGAAATGTTTTCTAAGACTGTCTAACATTGTCTGTTGGAGCTCCTGCCCTTTAAGGCTCCCTTCCCCATGTGGGCTAAGTCTACTGTGATTGGCTGACAGGCCTACTCTGTGGTAATTGGTCAGTTTGGTGCTGCTCAGCACCATGTTGTCATTGACTTTACATTCATTCTACAGTCCACGCCAATGGGCTTAACTGCTGACGAGCCAATGTTAGGATGTTTGCAGTGGTTTTTCCCTCAATGTGCATCTAATATCGAGCAAAAATTTCAGTGCACATCTTTTTCAAATAAAGCAAAATAGCCTCTTATATTGTAATGTCTTATGGGTCCGTGCAAGTTTATTCAAACTTAATGTCTAATCAAATCCAATAGAAAAGGGTATGACTTTTTAAAAACCTATTCAATTGAAATCTGAATTATGTAGAAAACATGGTAATTTTTTTAAATTTTAGCAACACACATTAATACTCGACAAATCACATTTTATAAAACCAGGAGTTCTTATAATTCTTAGAAAGAGAAACCATTATATGCTCCACCCTCTAGTTCTGTTATCTGCAAAAAGGTGTTACTTTAATGGTTGTAAGATTGTAAAAAGTTACAGAATTTGTAGGTTATTGCAAAAATTAACGCATCTAAAAATTCATAGTAGTGACTTATGGTTGGACAAATTGCCAAAGCACATCTTGACTTGAATTGGCACACCATTTGAGATCCACTGGGCTATTACAAAGAAGTATTGTATAATGCAGAGTAAACAAGGAAAACAAACTTAAGGGCATAAAAACCTGAAAAGGCATCATATGGTCTCTTTAAGCTCTTAAGAGTAACTACAGCACTCGACCACTTTTACCTGCCCTCTAAAGGTTGAAACCTGGCTACTGCAATTGAATTTTTTTTAATTTACTGTATGGAGACGGATAATGAAGGGGCTTTTGTTGTCACGATTGTTTCCTTCAGGCTAAAGCCAAAATTATAACAGAAGGTAACAACCGGATCATCAATCAGAGGTGTCCATGCAACACCACAACTGTGGGTACGATAGTTCAAAGCCAGATATTGGGAATTTACAGTAACGCACTTTTCTTATATGAGATTTATAACATACAAAATAGTTTCTTTTTCTAGACCATATTCCACTGTTAACCCAACCTACTACTTTAGTTGTAAAAAGATCAGTTCGGCAGAAGTTTGTGTATCAGACTTGGACGATGGTCTTCATGGTATAGCAACTGTGCAGTTCCTTTATTTGATTTTGTACAGGATAACTCAGAAACCAATTGATGGATTTTGATTCCATTTTCAGGGACTGTTGGTCATGGCACAAGGAAAAAGCAATAAGATTTTGGTGTTGATCATAATTCGGATACGGATCCAGGACTTTTTTTTTTAAGGATTTCTTAACATTGCCAGACAGGGAAGTTTTCCATATTTTTGCAAATAACTTAATCACTACCCAATGGACTTTGATGACATTTTCAGGGAATGTTGGTCATGGCATAAGGGAGAACTGATTACATTTTGGTGTTGATCTTAAACCAGTTGTGGATCCAGGAATTTCTCCAAGTATTAGCTAACAGTGCAGAGTCAGTGCAATGGAGAACGTTTCTGCATTTTTGGCAATAGCTTGCTTCACTGTTTGAAAAGCCTTAGCAGAGGTTAATGCTCCTGGAGCACATAGTTTGTGCAAAAATAAACCTTAACATAAATCTTTAGCATATAACATGAAATTGAGGATAGATGCACCACAGCTGCTCCCTTAGGGTTCAGATAGTCTTTAATGGTTTCATTTTGTGTTTAGTAAAATGCATGTTGAAATGGATAAGCTTAAAGATGTTTTAAAACAAGAACAACGGATAAAATGTCGGCATATATGTGGCACCCTCACTACCCAGAGAGAAATATTTACAAAACAGTAGCAGTGCTGTTTTAACAAAGTGATTAAGTGGTAACCTTCTGTCGGGTCTGATGTTGTGGCAAGGCCATAATACCTGCCAGCTGTGGCTGTCACTCAAGAGTCATTACCAAGGGGGGGCGGGGTTTACATTCCAACACGGTGATTGATGGGCACTTTCCTTGATGAGACTCTTTAGCAGCAGAGCCCTCTGTGCTGCACAGACTCCCTGTTTGCTCCTCATCCTTGAAGCCCGTCTGTTCTCTTGTAACACAACAAAAACATGAATCTTGAGACAGACCTTTTCAGCTGATTGCCTCCATTGTCATTTCAATACAGGGCTGTTATTCAAAGGTAATAAATCTGGGTGCATCTGGAGTGCACTTTTGGTTTTATGGATTTAGATGCACACTGAACTGGTGATGAGAAACTGCTGTCTTTTCTTTTTTTAATGTATGACGTGACCTTTATCACCTCTGCCTTATTTGAAAAGATTCAATAGAGAGGGAGCAATGTACCGACATGTGCTCATATTTTTAATTAATTTCCTTTGACTTTACTTACAATTCACCTACCCCTTTATAGCAAAAAGAACTGAACAATACTGGAAAGATACTAAAAAGCTATCATCTTTTACTCCTGGGATATGTACTATTTAAAGGAAACTACACTGAATTAATGCAGTTTCTTTTCATGTAAATCAATTAAACTTTAACTGAACAACTGCACTTTCAACCTAAACTCTTAGCATTTTTCATTTTCAAATCTAAACCTTCAAAATTTTATCATCACACAGTTCAGCCCTCTAAATGTGCCTCACACACACACAAACATGCAGGAGTGCTGCAGCAACATCTTTCTTAATAAACTTTATAGAAGATCTTGAGTTCTTTGTCATTAAAAAAACATTATTAACATTAAAAAAAACTTTAAAGGACTATGGCTAAATTTAACAAGGTCAATGTTTAACTTTGCGTATCTGTGTCAGGAGCACTGCAGCAACAATGTCTACAAGAGTAATAACAATCTCAATTTAATTTATATAGCACTTTCAAAATCAAGTTTCAAAGTGCTTCACAAGGACAGCAATAATTCATACACAATAAAACATACAACACAAAAGGTAGGTTTTAAAATCATAAACAAAGAAACAATCAAGACAAAAAAATCAATTTAAAACATAAAGATAATATGAATTCTAAAAGACGAAATTATTTCAAAGGAATTTTGAAAGTTAAAAAATTCTAAAAATCAGGAAAGTATGTCTTCAGTGGAGATTTAAAAGAGATCACTGTCTCAGCCGACCGGATCTCCATGGGCAGGTCATTCCACAACTTTGGAGCCCTCAGTAAAAATGTAGCCTTGATGTTTTTTATGTGGAAGGTACTCAAAAAGGCAATTAGAAAATCTGGGGGTTTGTTTGAAGTCAGCAAAAAAGTGAATGCATGATAAGCCTGAGTCATGTGCACATTGCATTTGCAAATGATAATTTTTTTTCTAATTTCTCTGACTACTCAAAGTGCTTCACATTCACTCACTGATGGTTCAAGCACAGCGGTGGGAGCAACTTGGGGTTAAGTGTCTTGCCCAAGGACACATCACCTTGTGACACCAAGAGCTGGGCTTAAATCTGCAACTTTCATATTAGAGCCCATTATCAGACTGAGCCACCGACGCCCCCAACTGTGAACCAATATATCATTCAGCTCTTATAATAGGCAACATCAAATAGATTACTTAAGATTGTGACTTATTCTTTACTTTGTATCTGCAAAGTCAGGAGTGTCCAAACCTTTTTTCTACAAAGGGCAACAAACAAAAACATGTAAGGAAGGCTGGGCGACATTGAAATACCGTAATTTCTCGATTATAAGACGCACTCGATTATAACACGGACCCCATTTTTTCACAATATTTGCCTGGAAAAACACTGCACTCCTATGTAACCCAAATTTTGCCCAAACCAAACAGATGCGGAAATACCTTTTGCGCATGCGCAATTACTTGATTTCTACCCGAGCATGCTCAGTCGTAGTGTACCGACTAATCAGAGTGCAGCTATCAACATGCCTATGTCTTGTACTGCTCACAGCGCATCTATTTGGCATCCCGTTGCTCACAAGATGGCAGCGCCCTGTGTTTGAATGTGTTTTTACAGAGAAAGAGAATATTTCAGCTTATTGTATCAGATGTGTTGCAATCACAATGTTGGTGAGACAAAATATGGGAAGTGTTTTGCTTGTGTTCGCGTATAATACACACCTGAAAATTAGACCTTGTTTAAGAGCAAAAATATGCTGTTAACAAAAGGACTGGAGACCCCTGGAGACACCAGCTTGCTTGACTGGAGACTGGAGACAAATGCGTGTTAAAATCGAGAAATTACGGTACTCACCTCAAGTGCGGTTGAGTTGGGAAAGTCAGTCCAAAGTAGGTTAAGATAATTGTACAAAATGCTTTAAGATATAAAAAAATCCCAGTATTTCATCAATAGGTTGAAAAGGCAGATATCAATCAATGTAAAAGGATTTGCACAGTGATTTAAATACACTAGGGGAGGACATGCACCATCGATCGAAGCAAAACCGCATCAGGGATGAAACCCTATTAGTGAAGTTTATGAGTAAATTTAAATATGAAACTTGGAATATGAGTAAAATGTGAAACTTAGAAATATCAAATAATGGGCTCTTTGATCATGGTGGCCAGATGCCACCATGATCAAAGACCTAAATCTGATATTGTGATTTCTTTACAGAAAAAAAAAACATTGAGATATGTATCATATATATTCAGCTTCCGATTGCATTGGTCAGGGTCTGAGTTTTGTTATGTATCTCATTTTGGCTCATCTGAAACCACTCCATAGAAAGAAAAAAAACAAAGCAGAGAAATTATAATTCATCTAGAGCCAACATTAAGATGACAGCAAGTGAAATGCAGGTCATGGTGACCAGATGTTCGCATGTTGAGGTAGACTCCACAGCAAAGGACTCTGTCAATCATGCTGCACCCGTGGGACCAGAACAGCGATCTGCAGTAGCTCAGTTACATGACATCTTTGAGCTCACTGACGGCTCAGAGGTTACAGAGGGATCAGGCAGGGAAACGCAAGATATGCAGATCAAAGGAAACGAAAGCCTTCAGTCAACACAGGCCGCAGTATAAACTGAAAAGTCTGACGCTGTTAAAGAGTCAAATTTCTTGTAAACTCTTCTTTAACCTTTGCTTTAGTACTTGTCAAATCTGATTTGTTCGTCAAAGTTTGACTCGTGAACATAATATCACAGAAAAAGTAAAAGTCATTCCTCCAGGATCTAAACCCCTCATCTTCTCCAGAGCTGTCAGTCACACTCACAACACTGTTAGTGATAAATGAAATTTACAGTCAGGAGCTAAGGTGTTGTGCAGAGTCTTGGAGAAATGCAAACTATATAACACTCAGCACACGGTGACAGTGAGGCCAACACTTCTTTCCTCATTAGCACGTCACCGATTTGATTCATGGGGTGGCATGTGGCCTTGTATGATTGCCCAGAGCCTTTACGTCACAGCTAAATACTGATTTTGTTAATGCATTTTAATAAAACAGTATAAGAGATAATGGTGTACGAGATATTTTTTTAAACATTTGCTACTATCCTCCCTCTTCTTTCGCCATCACCCGACAAACACAGTGTTTGTTTCTTTTTGAATGTGTTAAACTGTCTTTCCGACACTTGCATCTGCAGCTTTTTCCCTGAGAAAATTGTCTACAGAAACAACAATCCATTATTCAGACATTTCTGTCAGTGTTTGTGAAACTAAAGCCACACTGTGCATAAAGTGATACCAAATTTCTGCTTCAGCCTCCACAGTTAAACTTCCTCAGACAATAAACCGTAACAGTGTCCTAATTAATTTCATCTCTGAAATTCAATATTTCCTCAAACAGACTGCTTGGATTATTGCTGGCAGTGTCTGACGCCACTTCAGCTGAATAAGTTCCTTCATTTGTAATGTCTGCTGTTCTTTTAGAGGTAATGATAATCTCTTTAAGAAACAAACATTCAGATCATGCATGTTTGAACCAGACAAAAACAACAAGAACAACGCAGAATGCAACAATAAAGTAGGTAAATCTTTAGTTGGACCATGTGTTATGGCTGTGTTGTCTTATTCTTCAATAACTGTTTAGAACTTTGTGGCAGGAGAGACTGAAAGCAAAGCAAGCACAATTACTATGAACGCAAAGAGATTATGAAAACTAATTTTCAAAACAATGTTAGCAGATGGCTTAAAAAAGTACATACAGTAAAGTTGCACTGGTATTCATTACCTTATTCACACTGCCATTTGAAGCTGCAATATCTACACCCCTGTGGTGCTTCACCACCACTCTTTATGTTGCAGAGACAGAACAAATTGACTCTCCACTTGCTCCATCTCCAGAGGTTGTATCAGAGATGTAACAACAGTGAGAGGAGTATACAAGGTCTCAGCAGGGGACATGAGTGCTGTGAGTGTGTTTCTGCCTTTGTGTGTATGGGGAGCATGCACATGTTCTGCTTTCTGTATGCAACCCAGAGAATATCCCAATGTAAAGTGACACAAACTTCACATCTTCATCAAGATAACGTGAAGGTCTTGAGGTGTTATAATAACGAAGCTTCGTTGTGGCGCTTTTACGCACATGCACAGTGGCCCTCAATTGTCAAATGTGCATATGACCGAACAGTGGGCGTATGGTCATTTTTATGCACAGATCAGTATTTTTGGCAGATTTGGAATATGCTTAAATCCAATGGCAGGTCTGAGTTTGTTTACACAAGTTCACATTCTGGATGAACTCATGCTGAAGCATAAATAATGGCTTGAAGAAGTCAAATCTTTATATTAACTCACTGTGCATTTTCAGACCGGCAGGCTCACAGGTTAAAAACTGGATGGTTTTGAAAATGTATTTCATCTTACACTCTACCTCCAATGGTCTATACATTTTTAATAATGTGAGCATCAAGAGCTGAAGTAGATCTTTTTCATAGTTGAGTGCTTTCTTTATTGGTTTATTCAAAAAATAAATGAGTAACTGCTGTCTGCAATTAAAAAAAAAAAGGTTTCTGAATTGTAAAAAATCTGCAGCAAATAATGGTGAGACTAAATTTGCTGAGTGAATTTCCTCTCGGCTCAGTGGTCCCAGTCTCTAATGGAGTCTCCTCAATTAAACCTACTCTGTGACTGACTAATGCGTGAAACATTATATCACTGTTTTCTTTAAATTAGGGATGCACGATATTATCGGTATGGTATTGATTTCATCAGATGCTGTCCAGGCTGCAGGACATTATGGACAATACCTCCCACCCCCTGCACAGTGTGCTGGACAAACACAGGTGCACATTCAGTGCCAGATTCATCCCCCCACGATGCACCACAGAGCACCACTGTAAGTAATTTCTGCCTGTGGCCATCAGACTTTATAACTCCTCCATCAAGTCCTTGAGAATAAACATTTTTCACTGTTTTACACCTCTGAAATTTGTTAATAAAAAAAATATGCAAATGTAATGCACAGTTCAATATCCTTACTGTCCAACTGTACCTCACTGTCAAACTTTGCCTTTCAGACAAAAAGTGTTGTGACATTTACATTCATGTTGTAAATATTGTTAATGTTAATAGTGTGAATTCCTGGGCCTAATTTATAGTCTCACTTCTACTTAATTTACTTATTTTTTCTTCTAAAGGAAATTGATATTGCTTAAAGACATTGGCCTTGTATGTATATCCCATATATTGGCTGTAATATTGGTAGAATATACAAATGCATGATCATAGTTTACCTCATCATCATTGAATGCTCACTTTTATAAATCAAAAGCATTGTTTTTAAAAATTAAAATGATATTTGTCTTGCTATATATCTGTTTCAACACAAAAAGACTTTCACCACTGAAGGAACTTGTACATTTTAATAAAGTGCAGGCTTTGTGCCCTTGACAAAAAATATTGGCATCAATATTGTCAATAATTAGCCTAGAAGCATATCAGATATTGGCAATGTGTGCATCTCTTCTTTAGATGCATCTTTTAACATGACTGAAGGCAAAACTTTACCTTTTGTAACCTGGTCACAATTTTGTCTTAACAGTGAAATATTTAGGGGCATGTTATTTAAACGTTTTCAGACGCTGCATTTATAAACACACAGGGACTTGCCAAATACGTCGTTTTATGAATCACATGTGGGAGCTGGAGTTCGATAATTTCTACACCGAAATCTGTGCAAGTGTCTACCCAAGATTGATTAATGAGGACCAGTCTGTTTTGGGGGTCTCCAGTCCTTTTGTTATTTCATAGCATGAAGATTTCTACAAGTTATCTTTTGTATGTAAAGCTGTAGATCAGCTTCTGAATGTTGTTTCAGAAGTAAGTTTGTTAGCCTGTCTTGTCCTTTTGTGTAACCTTTTCACAAAGTTAAAGAGATACATTTGCCGGGGTATTACTCCTCCAATGACCTTTGTGTTGTTGCCGCACTTAAAAAGTCTTGTAACAACATGATGAGAGCAACATCGACTTTAACGCGACCCTTTGCTCCGCACATCTCCTTTAAGCAGGTGCTCCTCCCAGGTTAGAAGAGCAAGGGTTTGATGTAAAAAACTAGTGTGGCAGGTTTCAGTAAACAACTCGCCCGCCTGTCTCCTGCCTGCCCGGCTCATATGCTCCCTTCTCTCGCCGGCCAAACGTGTGATGCTGTAAGTGATATCAAGCTGAGTCTCATTGTGATGCAGACCATGAGAACTGCAGGGCAGCGGCTCAGCATCCCTAAAGCAATAACAATGCTGCCAAAAACTTGAAGCTAAAACTTCTCAGCATCTCTGCCACCATGTTCTGCAATGTTAATGAGCAGGATTTTTGGGCATTGAAATGTTCACTCAAGATCCATACAGAACAGCAGGAAGTTATCAGAATTTCCATTTGTTTTATAACACCAGCTTGCTTGAATGGAAACAATATCTCCGTCTGCCAATGACAATTAAATTCAACCCCTTACAGGAGTAATGACCTGGAGGAAAACGTTAAGCTTAATTAAGAAAAATATTGTGTCAGTATCAAAATGGGTTTCATTTGGGTTCTTGTGCTATATTTTAAGTGAATATTCTTCAAATTGTCAGTCATTGTCATGATTTACACATCTTAACACCATAAAACAACATCATAAACCCACCACAGTGTTTGGAGCGGACTGAAACAGCTTGTTATCACAGCAGCACTGTTGATTCCCTCAGGATGCGTATGGCAGAGAGTCAATGGACCTAATATGGAGTGATTCTCCTCTAGAGGCATATCTGTGTGAATGTGCCTTTGGTTTCAGTGTTATCACTCAGAGAGAGCCGTCAAACACGTAGTGGCATTCACTTGAGCCAATTAATTAGAGCCTAACAAGGCATGGAGTAGGAGTGGATTTAGATCTAGCACTGGTGGTGACGGAGTGAAAGGCCTCTTTAATGGAGTTCACGTCTGGTCACACACTGGCCTTTGTTGTGACATGTGAAGTGCTGCTGTGTTAAGGAAAGTGGGTGTAGAACTTGCTTACTGAGACTTTCAGTCATGTTTGGATACCCATATGGATTTTACCAGACAGAGAATTAGACTCAAAAATAACAGCTGTTCCCCCTTAACTGTGTATTGATATTAAAAGTGCTATTATTGTTTGCATGGCCTGACCCACTGAGTGAATGGGAGAACACTATATTTGCAGTCCTGGTTTTAAGTTTTAAACCAACACTATGTAGTTTTTCCATCCTAATATAATATTTCTAGAGTCATTGTGATGGTACATCACCTTACAACAGGTTGAATGACACCTCTGTCATGGTCTGGGGGGGTCTGTATCACCTTCACAAACACTATGTAACCTCAAGGTGGATGGTAGAAACCCTTCCACACTGAAAAACTACAAATTTTACTGCTTTGACTGCTTTACGTCACTTCCCCCTCTTTCCCGATTCATTTAAAAGATGGAAGTCGAGGCGAAAGCTAAACGTAGAGTTGTTATTACGGCGGAAGCAGCAAAAAAAAACGAAAGAACAAAAAAGTTTTAGCGGAGGAGACGAAAAAAAAGAAAGCAGAAGAGTAAGAAGCTAAATGCTCGGACAAAAGTGAAAAGTGATTTATTTATAAAGAAACATGATCAGACTGTACCTTATCAGTCCACATGGTTTATGTGTCTCTCGGGATGTCCTGTCGGCTCGCTTCTCCTCCCTCTGTATGTCAACAAATGCACGTTGGTATCGAGGCACTCTGCTTTACGACAGTGCAGTTACACTCAATGTCCATAGAGGCCCTAGAGAGCTGAAAACCAGAATCTTACGTAGTGGGGCTTTAAATTCAGAGGAAAAAATAATACATTTAAGAATAAATAGTGCTAAAGTACAGTTGGACTGTCACCTCATATGTCACCGCGATATTTGAATACCAGCTCAAGCATGGGGGTATAAATCCATACTTCAACAGTAAATTTACATTTGATTTGAAAATATATAGCTGTGCATTACATCAGGGTGCCTGGAAACCACCTAAACCAACAGGGTGCACCCACAGCGTAAACCGACCATCCATCGCTCTCTTGACCTCAACAACTGAAAGTAGACGTTGAGAAAATGAAAGACAGGCAAAGCCGCTTTGTGGAAGCACTCTGGGCTCCACACCACTTATGCCCAGCATGTGTGAAAGCAGCTGGCTTACCTCTCATCCACAACAAATTTTTGGGTACCTATGTAGGCCTTCCACCCAACTGCAGAGGCAGAGAAGTGCTCAGCCTTGTCGCACTGTGAATTGGCATGAATTTAACATCCTCACTGAATTAATGTGAATGTCATGAAGTCAAAAAATGACAGAGCTTTGTTGTGTGGCTGGTAAGCAAGACAGAGCAAAAAGATCTAAATGAACATTTTCAGGGAATGCTGGTGATGGCACAAGAAAGAAGTGATTCAATTTTGCAAGATTGGGCCTACATTCTCACCGACAACTCTAAAAGTTTTCAACAGATATTGAAGACATTTTTAGGTAATGCAGGTCATGACACAGGGGGAAAATTAAGATTAGATTTTGGTGGTGTTCTGTGTCTGGATGAGATCCAGGAATGCTTTGTTAACATAGGCAAATAGGGCGGTTTTCCACATTTTTGATAATAATACTGGAAATGCCTTAGCACAGACTTGTGTTTTTTTAACACTTCTAGGTCATTCTTAAAATATTGGTCTCACAAGGTTTGAGGTCACAGTGACCTTGAGCTATGACCTCAAACATGTATTTACAATACATGTATTAGTTTACCTTTGAGTCAGAGTGGATCATTGTGGGAAGTTTGGAAGAATTTCCTCAATGCATTCTTGAGGTTTCAAGCTCAAAGCCAAAGCTGATCATCAGTTTATATGACATTAACCTTTGACATTTGACCCCTAAAATCAAATTGGTTCATTCTTAAGCTCGAGTAGAAATTCATACAAAGTACGACAAGGAGTCCTCAGTTCACTCCTAGTATGTCATGTTTACAAGAATAGCCAAGATGGATGGATGACCTGAAAATGTAATGCTGATGTTTCCCTACAATTGCGTCTGTGGGGATATAAAAAGTAAACAATCCCTAACCCAGCAGGAATGGATGAACTTCCGCAAGTATTAATGAGCTCAAACTTTGATTAGGAGCTTCTCTACATATTATTCTCAGATTCTTAGCTGTGTTGTTCCCTGTGCCTGACATAATTAATCTATTGGTGGTGAGCAGTGGTGGCATCCTCTGGATCTGAACATCCGCATGGAGCAGATGTTGTAAATCCACTGCAGCTCCCGCAGACAGGTGCCCTCCAGCCGGTTCCTGTCTGCTGCCTTGTTAATGGCATGTTCCCTTTCTGTGAACACTGGAGGAATGGAGCAGCCTTATCTCTGTCAACTTCACATTGCAAGGTTAAGGGCAGAACATGAGTTAAGCAATCAGCTCAGCAGGCTGCTTGGTGGAACTAAATGTACAGAAAATGTATTATATACCTCAGGACTATGTTCAGTACAGACTGTTAAGCCACTTTTACTCATCACATGGATTAGCTGCTTCACTTAAAGGATATTTCAGTCTATAGTCAATCTAAGAAGACTTTTATGATCCTTTACAGTCAATTTAGAAAGATGAATTCTCCCAGAAGCTCCCTCTCCAATGACTGTGAAAGATAAAGGACTCTGTGGATAGTGAATCATTGCTGCTGCTAAGCATTGGTGACTTGATGGTTAATACTGATGCACATGGTGAGACACCACTGTAAGTATGCTGCAGTACAATTTATCAAGACACCTCACCCTTATATCCTAATGTGAAACTCAGCTTGGGGAACTACTTGTGTGTGATTTGTTTTCAAAGTCATTAGAATGAAACAGATCCAGAAATATGTACTTCTTTGTAACTATAGGGTAGTGCTGGATGGTAAGCTACTATCAATACCATCACCTGCATATTTTGGTCCACTCTCGTGAG
Source organism: Cetoscarus ocellatus (assembly GCA_037902135.1). Taxonomy (NCBI): domain Eukaryota; kingdom Metazoa; phylum Chordata; class Actinopteri; order Labriformes; family Labridae; genus Cetoscarus; species Cetoscarus ocellatus. Next base: position 75,705 of record JBAMNC010001019.1, read on the forward strand.
ACTATCATTACTCAATCAAACGTGCTGCACATGTGGGACAAAAACAATGTCGACATTAGTCCCAGCTGCCCAACAAAAAGTAGCCTTACAAGGTGATTCAGCATGACTCGGTATGGTACACAGTTACAGGTGTTTCATCATCAGCAAACAACTTGAAGGTGAAATTAATCTTGTGATTTTCACATTTTAAAGAGCCTATGTTGTTTGTTTTTGGTTGTTTTATATGCTCTTTAATTTGTTTTACATTTCTCCCTCCCATGTAGAGTACTTCTGCACACAAGACAAAAGTCTGCAGAATCAGGACATTTGGCAGTGCAAGTAGCCACAAGAACTTCATAAATGCCAAACGTGTAATTTCCAGCAAGTTTTCCCCAACAATAGCCCTAAATAATTATAATTTCTACTTTAAGTGCATTCGTTTTGAGCAGCTTAACCAGGAAATTATGGGTTTTCAGTAACAGCTTAAAACAACTCAGGAGAGAGACAAACCACACATTCAGTCACAGTTACAGAGCTGTGAAAGCATCTTTCTGTGAGTTTATTTACTCAGTATAGTTGAGTATGCTATCAAGCCTGTAGTAGGGGCAGAAGAGGTTGTAGTGCTGAGTTACTAATACTGGAATATTGTACCTTTACAAGTGCTAAAAAACACAATGTAATGAAATGCTCATTTCTCCCAGCCGCGTGAAATATTTTTGAGAAATTTGGACAAAGCATGGGTGATGTCAGCCGTTTGTCACTAGACAAACTCAAATTCCTCATAAAAATCAAACACATGAGCCACTGGAAAAGAAGAACAGAAATTCATGAACTATTCAGAACTAAATGTTTTTTAACCAGGCTTTAAAAGTTTTTAGTTTAGTTGTAAAAATAGACTTCTTAGCCTGGAGTGTGTATGTGAATGTGATATGCTTGTATTTCTGCAGCAGGCCCTCAGAGGGCAATCAAGAAGCTGCCTTTTTTTTTGTTTCTTTCTCTCTGTTTATACTTTTCCAATGGCTTCATCTTTTTACACCAGCAGTCATTGATTGTGCAACAATCTATCTAGAAATGGTATCGAAAAGTGATACACTGATAGACTCAAACAGCTTAGGTGTAGAATTGCATATTTTTTGTTGTATGTTTTTGGAGTGAAATTGGGCAGAGTACATAAACATAGACTGCAAGTAAAGCACAGAAAGCAGCTCTCAAACCCAGGAAATTCTTGGCACTTCCACTCACTCAGCCACAGTACTGCAAATTTGGAGGTGTTCAAAAAGAAATAAATAAATAGATGAACCACTGAAAAGAAATGCCTCCCAATCAGCATATTGGCCTCACTGACACTTGAATATGATATCAAATAACCTGAAAAAAATCAACTGCTTGTGGTTGCAACCATAGCTGGTAGGCTTGTGAAAAACCCATGATTCTCCCATCAGTCTTACTAAAAGCCCATTGTATTGTTTATTATTGTAGAATGAATGTGTGGTCGCAGAGACAATGATCTGTGGTTCATTCCTTTCTCACTAGCCAAGAGATTTTACACAGTGAAATGTGTTCTGTATATGTAGTATTTTTGGATAATTACCTGAGGGAGTCTTAGCAATTCAAATTTTCTCTCCAAAGGAGCTTTATGACAGAAAACTGAAGAAAAGCAGGCGTGAATCATCAGCATCGGAGAATATTGCATTTTTTCTTCCCATTTTTATGGTTAAGACTTTCATTTGTTTGGCTGATCCATCAACATCAACCATCTTAAAAAAAACTGACTTACAGTCTTCATATCTATTATACCCTCATTTTCTCTTTCTTGTTTTTTTCTTCTTTTACATTTAAGCACAAGCTTTTTCCATATGGAACAAGGGTGGGCACCTATGCTGCCAGGATCCTGGACAGCTGCATAAATTTTGATCTCACTGCTAAAGAGCCAAATTGTATAAAACTAATTTCAGTTTATCAACTTTATTGACATGAGTGTTGTTACAACAGTGTTCCCAAAGCAATACATAAATATAAAAGTAATAAATTATTTACTAATACTATGAAACTTAATTCTGAAACAATTTAACAAGGTAATTGAAATCACCAATTCATCATCTATATGGCTTTTCCCTTTGGGGGTTGAAGGGGGCTTGAGCCTATCCCAGCTGGCATTGGGTGAGAGGCGGGATACACCCTGAACCCATCACCACCAAATCACAGGGCCACATAGAGACAAAAACAACCACTAATGTTCACACTCACACCTACGCTGCATTTCCACTGCATTTCCAGTTTAGTTTGGCTCGGTGTGGCACACAGTTACTAGTGTTTTCGCTGTCAGATAGGGTTAAAAGGTGCCCAAATAACCAGCTGGTGCAGTACCACTCTTTGGCACCCCTCTGAAGGAGTTCTGGTTGTACCAAACCGACCTTAAAAGAGGAGCTATAAGCGTTTCACTCTGTTGACTTGTCACAAAAAACGTCAATTCTCCCCATGTTCAAATGAGCTGCAGATGAAGAGTGATTTGTCCTCTGTTGTTGCTCTGTGTAGAGAAATAATGCTCCACAGAGTACTGGAGTACTAGAAGTCCTCCATTGTTGCTCTTTGTTTACTATTTCAGCTTTTTACAACTGCGTCTCTGTCCCACATGGCTATGACGTCAAACATTTTCACAGCCTGCACGACCCTTTTCACTCGGCTTATCGCCCTCAAGTAAAGGTACAGCTGGCAGTGAAAAGGCAAACAGGATAAGGGCTTACCGCTCCAAACCATGCAAACTGTACTGTGCCAAACCAGATCGCTTAGTGGAAACGAAGCATGAGAGTCACCAATTTACAGGCATGTTTTTGGTCTGTTGGAGGAAGCTGGAGTACCCAGAGAAAACCCACACAGGCATTGGGAGACCATGCATAGCCCGCACAGAAAGACCCTGACCAACACAGGGAGTTGAACCAGCAATCTTCTTACTATGAGGGAAGCAAACTAACCTGCCGTGCCACTGGGCTGCCCACAATTAAAACTATTTGTAATTCAAAGGTCCCATATTTTGCTCCTTTTCTGCAGTTTAACATGGATCCTTGATGTCTCCATGAAATGTTAGAAACATGCTTTGGTCCAAAAAGCCTATGAATAAAGCACAGCTGCATTCTTTTCACACTCACTCCTCTGTTCAGAACGGCTGGTTTTGAGGGCGGTCGCCTTAATATGCTAATGAGCCAGAGCAGAGCAGCGGCCAACAGTAACATACGGGGACTTAACGATAGTCCTGCAGCATATCTCGAGCGAAGCGGAGTGCACTGCCGCTCCAGCCATGCATCGCTTACAGTCCTGAACACACATGAACTGCAAATTCATGCTGGCTACCAGATAACAGCAAAGCTCGTTTCCCCCAAATATCACAGGCTAACGCAGAACATGCTAACCTTGGCCTAGTCACTGCAGTGGGACACAGCCGCAACTAAGCCTGCCTTCCGGCCTAATGTTAGCAGAAACAGAGGGGTAATGGGGTATGTAAAGGATTGATTATATTCAGCCAACTGTTAAACTTCTCTTGACTAATGTAGGAATGTTCATACTTTGAAGTTTACCCTTCAGACTTTCAAGAAGTAACATTAACATTGACGAACATGTGCAGTTACCCCTGATTCAGTTCCACCTGCTGCTAGCATTAGCTCGTAGCAATGAGCAAAATAAATACTACACGGCATTAAAATACTCACATTTCCATCATCAGGTTTGGTGACGGATTGTTGGTACTGAACCCGGATTCAGGAAAAGTCTAGTTCTCAGTCCTGTGTTGAACTGACGTGAAGTGATTAGCACACGTACAGGTTTTTGCAGACTGTAGCTGGCTCATTCTCTTCAAAAATAAAATGAATCCACTGGGCCCTTTGGTCCTCCGAGGCTGGTAGCCTATATGTGAAGCTATATGTAGCTGTTTACAGCCAACAACCGAGCAGTGATAGGTTTTGGGTCTAGACATGGTGTACGCTGATCTCTCACTAAAGGTGAAAGCAACAATGGCGGCACTTCGCGCAGAAATTTCTCAAGTGGCAGATAGAGGCATGCTTATGCAAATAAAATGCTTGTTACGTAACAGTATATCCACAGACTCAACAGTTCGCCAAATACCATGAGTTTACATTACTGCAGCCTGCTAAATACAGGTTTTGTTGTCTACTCTTACATTTTGTGGGCTGAGGGGCAGGCCAAATACTCAAAAATGTGTTCAAAAACCTTCAAAAAGTGATATGTCCCCTTTAATGTCTCTGTGAAGACTTAAAAATATTTATAATAAAGAACCCTTTTTCTATGTAATATTCAACTAATACAATACAAAATCATCCACAGGGTTCATTTAAAAGGACACAGGATGTTCAAAATGGGTTCAGCACAATCTTACACTTGCACTTACTGCCCCCAAATCACTGCAGACACTTATCTTCACGCCACCTGGCACTGCACACCTGTACAACAATTTTGGGTTGATATCATCACGTCTCTCTCAAACATTCCTCATCCCTTTGTCCCCCTCGGTCTGCCTGCTAAGAGATTTATCATCGCTCAACCATAATATGAAAATAAACAAATCACTCCTCATAGCGCTAACGCTAAGAACACTATTCCCATGAACAGGAAATCAAAACAGGCCATAAATATTACACACAGGAAAAAACCTTCTTTCTTATTAAATATCAGTGGAAAAAATTACTGAATCACTTGCACAAACGATAAAACACCAGGGTTCATTATGGCAACCCTTTTTAACTTATCTCTATTCATAACCATGTTTTTTGAGTTTTTTTTATATTGGTCCTTTTTGCCAGACAACCACCTTCAACAACCAACCAAAGCAATATTCCCATTATATCTTCTGCATGTTGAACAGAAGGGAAAAGCAATAATATCATAATTATGGGGGTAATGTTGACAATGATTATGATTAATAAAATAACTGCAATGCACAACTTTCATGATGTGTGTGGGTGTGTGTGTGGGTGTGTGTTTATATGACTGAACAGAGCCTCGTGTAAATATGAGTATCACTGCTGTTGTGCCAAAACAGGTGGGAAATGGATGGAAATGGAAATGGAACAGGAAGGGTAAAAACCCTGTACAATTGCTTCTTTACAGAGAGATAAAACATATACATATACATATATATTATCATTAATTTTAATATTATCATTACTATTATTATTATAAGGGATGTTATGGGAGTGATTATTATTGTTATTATTATTATTAACTATGTATTGATGACGATTATTATCACTGAAATGACAATTGTGACTCTTATTCCTTTTGTTGTTGTTATTATTTTAAGGCCTGGTGACCCTTCTGTCTCTGATAGGGACAACAAATAGGAAAGACAAAATTAAGCAAAAATGTGGCTTCTCTGAGCACTCATGAGTGATCTGGCCCTCTCTTTGTGGTCGAGGAGTGGACCGCATAGAGGGCTAGTTGGGGCCATTACTCTATTATGGGTCAAACTGTTGCCCTATAGAAGGCAGACCACCCTGCTATTCTTGAGTATGTATGAGGGTTCTTTGATAGCTTTGCCCCCCTGGTGCATTAAGGGTTGTCTGTGTCTGCGCTGGAAGGGAGGACCCTTATGGGGTACCGGATGCGTTCTTCTTGGTTGGTCTAGCCTGGCCTTGCAGCTCACTACTGACTAAGCAAACACACCATTGTAAATTTTAGGTGGCTGCATTAAATTGATATATTTGTAACTGCCCACTGCCGCTTTATGGCACTTTTTTGACATCCTCACCACCATTATCAACTGCCTGGCTTTCGAAACCATTCAAAATGACAATGTCCTCAAATTTAAATCCAACCATACTACAAAGAAAAATAAAATAGAGCAATGCAAAATATTTTCTTCATATTGTCACATGAAACATGTTATTAACATTCTTGTGTGACTTTCCTAAAACCTACACCACCACCACATAATATGTAATATAGGAAAAGGTTAATATGTAGGTATGGATGTGTGTGTGAGTGTTTTGTTGTGCGTTTTTGTATTTGGTTTAAACTATATGTGTACACATGGCTGTACATGGTTAGACATTCATACAATATTGGCAGTTGCTTCTTCCTTTTCGCACTTTTCTTTTCATTTGCTCTCCCTCCCTTGACATCTGACATGAAAATCTACCTCCCCAGTTGTGCTGTGCATCAACCACAGACCGCTGAAAACTTTCTTGTTTGTTTGTCTATATTTTGTCTGCCTGTAACCTTGAAGTCCTTTTTGGTTTTATTTTCCTCTTTCTCTCTCTCTCTTGAATTACAGTTGATGTTACTATTTCACAAATAAAGCAAACAAAAAAAATTATGAGAAGTATAGATTTTATGTTTGAATACTATGATTGAGCATATTTCATGATTAAAAAAAAATCTAAGTTTAAAAATGGAGTGAGGTTTCTTTAACATACAATATGAGTCAAATTTCTAATTTTGCTTTAAATTAAAATATATATATAGATTTCATGTTCTAATTGTGCTCAGTGTTGTATCTGTAACCTATATCCTCTTTGTATATTTTGTCATATTTTCTTTTATTCAACAATTTGTTAACATTAGAAAATGACTCACAGGCCAAATCTTCTACGGATCAGAGTCACATATGGCCCCAGAACCACCTATTGCCCATCCCTTATCTAACAAAAATGATGGGCCGTTTAACTGTGGCCAATATCTAATAACAACCGCACAGCTGTAGGTATGACAGTAAAGCCCTTATGTCTGACACCAAACCCTGAAATGGCTGCTGTGAAAGTCTGTTTAATGTGCAGATAATCTGCTGATACAGTAAACAAAGTTTGCATCACTTCCAATAAGGTGCAGGTTGCTCTCTCTTCTCCCAGCAGGCTTTATGGCAGTTACTGCAGCAATATTGTAGCCTATAAGAGTAGACAATAATTCAATTTAAATGGCACAAAGAACACTTTCAGTCATTCCTTTTTATTGTGGGTAAGACGAGGCCACAAACTGATTCCACTGATTTGATTAACTGAAGAGCTCCTCCGAGGCATAAAGATGTAGAATAAATTTCATTGAAAACCATTTCAGTGCTGTAGCTCAGCCTCTATATGGTTTCATCTGGGAATGCTGATAAGCAACTATTCCATTTACGGGCTGAAATGCAATGTAATTCACTTCCGTGTGCATGTAAACAAACAATGAAATGGTAATTAAATGCTATGAAATACGGAGTGGCTCCTGTTTTAATTAAATATTAGCAATGATGCTGCGTATGGTGCATATGGACAGCTACAGATATCAAGAAATTCTGTTAGTGAGCTCATTCATCCTGCCTGCCAGGAAACCTGTGTTGGGACCAGAATGATACAAAGCTGCTGCATCAATCATTTGCAAGTAATTCTGTCCAGACTTCTCCTTTGGCCTTTTGTTTGGGTAAAAATTTTCCCATTCTTTTTCAGAGTTTTGGGTACACAGAATTTGAATCACAAAAGGTGGAGAGAAAAGTAAAATGTGATAGTTCATGCAAATAATTATACAAAAACATGATTGTAGTTCTTAAATTCAAAGATATATTATGTGACTTTAAAGGTAGATGAGTAAAACTTAAAAAACTAAAGTCAGCACAGTGTTTTTACTGCAAACACAGAGCTGGTACCAACAAACCTTGGGGGAGATAGACTTCACCCTTTTACAATGTATAGAGTTGGTGATGGCATAGCTAACAGATGGGAAAGAAGAAGTTCATATGAAAATTTATAATATAAAACATACTTAAGCTTGTGAGTAAAACATAATAAGACAGAAGGAAGGTCTGTACCATGAGTGCAAACACTTCATTTTTTCACAGTATATCAAATAAAAGAAAATCTAACATCTGCTAAATTGATGTCTAAAAATGTGCCTCCTGCTTCTACAGGGTATATTTAGATTTTTCAGTCTTGAGACCAGCAAGAATTTAAAAGTGTTTCGTAAAGGGGCAGCTACCATGTGGAGCTGCCACAACTGCTTGTTCATTTTGAGTATCGTCTCTTTCAGACAAACATCTTGTCTAGAAAATTGCTACCTTTCAGAAAATGGAAAAAAGCTCTAACACTGAATGAATGTTGTATTGTCCTGATCACAATCATTTTTTTTTGTACTTTCAATTTGTAAAAAAAATCATAAAACCCACTCACCAACATGACCATTTTATTTAAAAAATAAAATTAAAAAACTGAGACAAGTTTGAGCCTAACAGCAGTGATACATTCAATGTACCCAATGACCTTTGCAGAAAAACTGAAATATTATATGCAGCAACAGGGATTTGAAATTCATTCAATTCCACTGAAAAGAATAAGATAACACGATGATAGTAGAAGATCACATAACATAAAAACCAGTCACAACAAGCACACAGGACTGTTTGGAGTTGCTGGATATTTTATCTGATGACTGTAGTCAGGGGCAGGCTAGCTATACCTACTGACTCCCAGTGTTTGAGCTAAGCTAACTAGCGGTGGGCAAGCTTTGGCTGTCTCTTTGTTGTTACTGGATGCACAGATAAAAGAATGGTGTCGATCTGCTTGTCATGGATTTAGGACTGAGGCAAGACATGAAAAGAAATAAAAGTTGGCGTATAGCTTTAAGCATTAGCTTTGTTCCTCAGGTGAGTGCATTTTTCATTCAGATGTTTTGAGGTGTTGTAACACCATTACTATTATATCTTATGTATTGAATCAGGGTTTTCTTTGATATATTCCAAAGAAAAATGTACAACACCATATGATTGTGTATATACTTTTGTTTTTTAATTGTTGCTGTGTTGAATATTTTGTGTACTTCGTCATGCGTTACTATTGCCAGGAGTCTACTGTTAAAGGATAAGTTCGGTTTTTTGACACCTGGACCTTATTTTTAGGATTAAATAAGCTCGTAGACTCACCCAGACAATTTTGGCGGAGCTCTGTGCTGTTTTCGAGCAGTTTAGATCCATCCAACGGCATTTTTTTCTCATGCCATAGTAGCAGATGGGGCCAGAAATCGAAACCCCTAAATCAGACATTATCTGCTGCGAAACTCACTCCTCCTCTGGTGCCATTGCTGTGCAATGACCACAACAACACCACCAGTTAGCCCCCATTCGTGGACGTGCAGTGGTTGCTTGTTCTCTGGCCAGCTGTTCGGCTCTTTCCCTCTGCATCCTCCTTTCAAATAGCTCCTCGTCGGTATATTCTGGCTCAAAACGATACGGGCATCCATTATACTCAAAGTCGTCGTCAGACACTTCTACATTGGATAAATATTCCGCCATGTTGCACAAAAATAGCCGCGTAGCCTAGCAGCCTAGCAACAACAGCGGCTCTACTCAGCTGCGCTCTTGCGGTGCATGTCTATGACGTCACCAAAAGTTACCCATCCTTGTAAAGCCCCGGATGACCATAACAAACAAAGTTGACCTGACATGGTGATAACACTGGCAGTTCATTAATAAAATGTAGCTGAAATGAGCGAGTTTCGCAGCAGATAATGTCTAATTTAGGGGCTTTGATTTCTGGCCCCATCTGCTACTATGGCATGAGAAAAAAACGCCGTTGGATGGATCTGAATTGCTCGAAAACGGCTCCAAGCTCCGCCAAAATTGTCTGGGTGAGTCTACGAGCGTATTTAGTCCTAAAATAAGGTCCAGGTGTCAAAAAACCAAACTTATTCTTTAAGTATCAGGTGACTGTTCATCATGACATCCTCATGACATCATGTCCTGATGAAAATTCTGACAAGACAAAAAGCAGATACATCCCTATAAAGAAGGATTTTTCTTTCAATGACTAACTCTCTTACCAAGAACTTTTCTCTGTCAGTAATCTGGACTTTCTCTTGCTTTTTTTTTTATAAGTTAACTTTGTCCTTTGTCCTTGAAGAGCTGACCTGATCTCACACCAACTTTACATGCCTTGATCCAGAGCAGTGCTTGCCTTAATGTTTCATTTCCTACAAACTTTGTTCTAGAGTTTGTGTTCAATGGTCTGTATAAATACAGCAAAAATAAATGCAGTAATTTATGCTTCAAAACACTCCCACTCTGGTAAGTATGTGCATGTGTGAAAGAAGCTTATGTGATGGTATTTCTTTACCTCTGGGAAACTGAAAAGGAGAAAACTGAATCAATATCAGCAGATGTCATTCAGAGCCGGGAAGGTCAAAAATAGAGTGCTTCATCTGAAAGTCACTGTTCTGTGTGCACTATGTGGTTATTAATGCCAACAAGTCAAAGAGGAATCACATATCATACTATATTAATCAAAAAGAAGTTCAGAATTGACTGAGGATTATTACATCTGGATATCAGAGCTCTCTCATTTACATTAATGTTCATTTCATCTCTTTTAAGAGGATTACGTCTTTCTGACTCTCCCCTAAGTCTAATTAACTGCAGTTTTGTTTCAGCTATTTGCTAAAGTGACACCTGTGTTTGGGTAAATAAAAACTATAATAAATACAGTTTAACCCACTCCGAGACATTTTGTGCCATGACAATACTAATGTCACACCTGGGCTGAACAGTAGTTGGATAAAATTATACTGCAGTGCAGTATTATTTTTCTTCTGTGATATTGAGTGAGAGTTCTTTAAATAAGTTTAAACCAGACAAATGCAGTGTCTCCGATGTAAACATTCAAACCCTCACAAAGGAGTTAAGAGTAGGCACCATGCAGAGGCAGAGCGGGTGGCGCAGTGTGTTTCCGCATTAATTAAATCATAAACTCGTGGCCTTAGATGAAGCCTAGTTGAACAGCCATTTCTAAAAATGTTTAAAGCTAACATATTTAACAATTTGAAACAGATAAATACAGTTCACAGATGTCCCCAGAACATTTCTTTCTGCCAAAAGTCCACTCAATTTGTAAATTTTAGTCCCCTCTGTTTCAGCCCAGCCCAGAGCAGGCTGTTTAAAAGTAGGATTTACATACTGTTATGACATTGTAAAGGGACAAACAAACCACCTGAACACAGACTTTCTTAAAGATTAACAAATCAACAGAAGGAGAGGAGAGAATTTTGTCATGTTGAAAAGGTTTGTAGACAGGCCAGGGACCCATATTTTGTATTATTGGTTTAGTCTGGGAGTGCACTCTACCAACAACGGAAAGGTTGCTGGTTTGACCCCAGTTGTCACATGTCGATGTTTCCTTGGGCTGTATCAGTGGCCTGTTTATGGGTATGAAAGGGCGCATAGAAACTTCAAACAGTGAGTGCATGTGAGAGTAAATGTATGTGAATGGGTAGATGTGATCTGAAGTGTAAAAGCACTTGTCAGTACGACTTGAAAGGTGCTATATAAGCTCAGGTCCATTTATCATATTAGCCTATTTAAGAACCATTTTAAAAAGGTGTTTGCATAATATGGGATCTCTGAAGTTACATCTTGCCTACATGAGCACCCCTTTGTTTTTTACCTCTGATTAAAGAAAAACTCACAATGTTGCACTTCTAAGAATCAGCCAAAGTTAGCATAACTTTTTTTTTTTATTTGATAAATAACTGTGTTAACTTTAAATTTTACATAACCACAAAGCAGGAAGCTCCTGTGCTGAAAAATGAAGCCAATGCTAAAATGCAAAAAAAAAAAAAACCTGCAGTTGTTTTAGTGTCCACTTGAGGCTGGCTGCTGAATCACCAGAAGTCTTATACACACTAGATGCTTAAAAGCCAATACAACATTTTAGCCAAATAAATCACATATTTGCATCTTCTCCGTATGTAATGGGTGATTTTTTTCATAACGTCCATTTTGATTTATTGAGGGTTCAAGTTATGGATAATTGAAGAGATTTCTGATACTACTGCAAGTCATCACTGTGGTTTTGTTGTGCATTGAAGCTTAAAGCAACAATATGTCCTACTTTAATATAGTGGTTTTAAGTGGAACTCAGATCTCCCTTTTGCTTGCATCTAGCACTATGTAAGTTAGTAGTACTATGCTACATAATGTATGTAGAAAGCCAGAGTAATTTCACAAATAGTGTGTATTGCTTTGGCACATTAGTTCACACTCAGCTACAGGAGCAAATTAACCAAGTGGACAGGCAGTTTGCCTATCCTTGTATCATTATCATTATCTAAAAGGCTGAGGCTAGGAGATGAAAGAATACAGTGATAGACAAGGCTAAAAAAGAAATAGGGACTAAGCAAGGAGTCAGACCACCAGGCTAGAGTGAATATTGGTCAGGATTTTACATGTGGGTTGGAGCTTCAAATAGCAAAAGGTTGCCAAGTTGCCTATGTCACTGTTAGACAGATGGGTAAAGTTTAAGTTTGAAGTTTGTTGTCCCTTTTGTTGGATCTGCCATCACATTATAAAGTTGATATCTTGTTTACCCTAAACCAATTCAGCCATTCTCAACTAGCATGTAATAAATTAGCCATTCAAAGGCCTTACCATGATGTCCGCAGACTTTAGACTTGATGGTAGCAGCTGACTACATAGACACATACCTGCAAGCCAACAGTTTGCAAACAATGGGTAGTTGATGGGAGAAAAACACATTTTTTGCACTAATAATAATATTGTCCCTTATAAGTTGATACAGTTCACTGGTTTCCCCCCATCTATTTATCAACACATGCAGAATGAGACAATATTTTCACGTGGCAGCCACAGCAGATTGGACTCAAAAGCCACCTTAAGAAACAAACCAGGTGAAGTCACTCATACTTTGTCCAGTATTTTCTTCAGTAAATGTTTATACATGCAGGGGTCATACTAATTCTGTATGCACATTGTTCTGAAGGTGCTAAAAGACAGACATTTATGGAGGATAATTTAAAGGACCAAGAAAACTTGTACAATGGGTCTCCATCAAACCACATGCTTCATGTCACATGACTGCCATTGCATACCCTGCAATGTAAGAATCATACATATGCACATCATAATAAAATTATATACTGTCCAACTCTATTTCTCCACCTAGAATACAGTGTATGTCCTCGGTCTTTTTCTGCATGTACTCTTTCAGTATTTGCTTCCATCCATCTTCATGAACTTTGCTCACCAGCTTAGACTCAGCAGTGCCCCCATTATACAAAAATGCAGGGAGTTGAGCTTAAGTTCTCAATTTAAAACGTTGTCACATTGGGGCCCTGCCTATTTGTTTGGACCAGTTTTTCTCTCTGGATAACCACCGAAAGACTCCAAGTCAATGAGCCTCTGTTTGGCCCTCAGAGGCCTCTGTATGTCTGAAACCTCAGACCATTCTCTGCATTTCCTAGCAGGTCTAATGGGGAGGGAGCCCAGCATATGCAAGTGCTGTATCATTTTCACCGTCCATCTTGAAACGCGCAGATCAATAGCAATTTTAAACCAAAGTGTTGTGCATATTAAAGGAAACCCGTCCACGGATATGTCTCTGTCTCTTGAGTTAGGTTAATGACCACTGGCGCTGCATTATTTCTTATGAATGACAGCCAGTTTGTCACTTCCTTGTCTCACTCCTGAACATAACCCACTAACCTATAAAAGGGCGTCCACTTATATTTAACCAAGAATCAGACTTCATATCTAAGAGGCTTACTGAAAAAATGGTGACTGATGGCTGTGTTGTGACAGCTGAAGGACAGGGGGCTGAGTGAAAAAAGATACTGCATATTATTGATAATATATAGCATAGCATGACCATGTCTACCATACATGCTTAATTGAATCATGCATCTCCAAAGAATGCATCAACATCATCCTTCTGAGGCTGTTCACTGTGTCTTTTACTTCCCTTAAACCACAATAATTTGATAAACAGTCCAACTAATAAACTCAAAAGTTATCCAGAAATCATTAGAATCAATCAAAACAAAAAGCACTCTTTGGATGATGGATTTATGACCACTAAGCATTTTGCTTTTATTTCTCCAATTTAAACCATGGATAGATTTTCTTGCCAAATATTCTGTCAGCAGTTGCTGCCAAAAGACTCAAGCATCATTCAGTTAGGCAAAGTGAACTTTTCCCAAAGCTATCTATTGTGCTACATCGACTTTTCATTTGGAGACACATTTAAAGGATAAATCATAATCCTACCTTGACAGAAGAGCTGAACAATATTTGGTAAAAACGGTACAATAAAAGTTTTGTTGTGCCTGTAATAGATACTGCAATTTTAGGGCAAGTTTCCAATAATGCAGTCTCTTTATGTGTAACAGTGTCCCAGTGTATAACTGTCTGTTTAGATATTCATCAAGGACACAAATAATGTGTAATTTGAGAAAAATATGTCCTCAATAGTCCAGGGTTCTAGAAATCATCTGTGTACGTGATGGAATAATGCACAGTGGATGTAGTGATGTGTGGCCTCCATACCCCTGCAGTAAGCAGAGTGCTGTGTGCATGTGGTTGAGAAATAGCATAGATATTTTCAAATATACTTGCATGAAACTTGGCTGTTTCAGTCAAGATAATGCCAAAATATATTTTATCAACTATATTTAATACCCCTGTTAAGGATTAATTTAGTAAATTCCAGGTTCATTTCCATTCATTCCCATAAATTCCCATGGAAAGTTTCCAACATGGAAAATTCCTGGAATTTTGCAACTCTACTCTTAAGTCACATGACTACTAGAAGCACTTTAGACTGCAGGTCAAACTTTCCCATTCAAGCCTGGTAACACACCAATGGTGGAAGCTGCTATGAGTTTGTAACTAATTCCATTCATACACATTTATACATGTTTAATCTACAGTGAAAGCCATTTGAGGCAAAGTGTTTTTCCAAAGAACATATCAGTATGTGTTGGAGAAGCTGGACATCAAATCATCAGCTCTCTGACTGAGAGACCACCACACTTACCACTGAGTTGCCCCTTTGTTAAAATATTGAGAACAACAATGTTTAACCAGACAAACTTAAATGGTTAGGTTTGTTATGATTTACAAGTATTCACTGTGCATAGAAAAAAATGAAAAATGTGTTGGTAAGAATGACACTTAATTTTTAAAGCATATACACTACCATTTATTGTAACTCTCACTTTGTGTTCACACTACCTTTTTTATCACTGTGCTGCCTTACCTCTTGCAGCGTAATTAAAACCATAACATTGACAGAACTCTTGTTAGCATCTCCTCATTACATGTTGTTGCTCATTTGTCTAGAGAGACGTTCTTCAATCACATAAATCTTAAAAGGTAAACACACGCTGTAATGAGTTAACAGTGATATAACTGGAGGAGCTCAGCTACTATAATGGATTAGGGCTTTAAACTGAGACTCATTTATTTTTCACCCACATTCATCAAACCTAATCAATGGTACGTCTCCAGCTTCAACCCTCCCCCCCACAGCTCAACACTGTCGCCGCTCGCCTCGGCCTTTCAGGCTGTCAAATGTGAGCCGCTTTCACTGCAAACTTTAAGTACTGTTTGAAGTTATTACAGTGTGATATTATAGGCAGATGATTATGTGAGAAGTTGAACACTGTCACCATTAAAGGTCAGAGCCATCAGGCTGACTGACTTCAGATGAATGGCAATGTGCCAGCTGAGAAGAACTTTTTAAAACCTCTCTAATTAAACACAAAGGCGTTTTTAAGATCTTTGACAAAGACTGGAGAACAGAGGCAGTCCACAGGAAAAATCTAACAGCCATTCTGTCTCTAAAGCTTTTAGCCCGCAGCTCTTCCAGCCTGTGAATGTTTCTCAAATATACGGATAGGGTTTAGATGGAAAACTCATATCCTTTATAGGGTTTAGTTTCCTGTGGATCACAGGAGAAGCAGCACTGACTCTGGCAGAATGATAACAAGCTATTTTAAAAGTTCAGTTACCATTCGGATATATGCATAAAATATTGACTGATACTAAAACAATTTTATTCTTACTTTAATGCAGTGCTTGTTTTACATCAGGATGAAAAATGGCATCAAAGGAGAAGAGCAAAAGTTTTAAATAAACCCTGGATTAGAGCTTGCAAGAATCAGCTGAACAGATCTATTGGCTTAAAGATAAGCTAGATATCATTGAGAAAATATGACATTCTGCATGACCTACCATAATCATTTATCACAATACAGTAATGCTGCAATAAATAATCAGCTGCTATTGCAAGACTGTTTGTAAATGTCACTTGACGTCTGATTAAAGGACATTTTTGTAGTCACCCCTGTCTCTTGCAAATTCATTTGTTCATTTGAACCTCTTTCATGTCATAAGTGCCACTGCAGAAAACATGAATAAGTGAAGCAGTGTGTTTGATAGGCGAGAAAACCTCTTTAGAGGGCATTTTCATCTCAAATATCACTTATTTGCAGTAGAACTAATAATAGTGATATTAAAAAACAACCTTAATTCCCAATCAAAAACACATTCTTAAATGGCAGCAATTCACTGGCTTGTATTTCCCTAAAAATCAATAGGAGCCACACCTGTGTTCAATTAAATATGGCCTTTCAGTTATACTCATGGAGTGTAAAGCAGACACACAATTTTATTCATTTATCAGGCCATGCATCTATGTTTCTGCCATAAAAGTCAATTACCGCATTCATGCATCATTTTACTAACTTAGTGCAACACACTGCTTTTCAGTCACTGTTAAATTAATGTTAACATGGTGACATGTTTAACATGAAGGTGGCAGTGGAGCATGTACAGACAAGTAGGAAGAAAGCAGATGAAGTGGTGGGTTTGGAGACAATGTTTTCATGGAAAAGAGCAATTAAGATTAACAGGAAAAATGGTTAAGCAATGGTGAGGATGATGGTAAAATGTCAGTGGACTTCAGCTTGTCAAGCACCTTTCTTGCTGATTGTGGCACATATCAGTGGGATATTGTATTTCAGGAGTCCTTTTCATAAAAAAGAAAGATCAGAAGCTGTTCTGTCAGTCAGCACATTAATGCAAGCCAGTCTGTAAATAAAGTTAAGTTTTTGTAACAGTCACACTTATTCAAACCTGTCTGAAAAGGGGAAAAATATCTTATCTATCAAGACTCATTCGGTGCAAGTCTTTGCTTTTAATTCAGGGTGGAAATGTTGTCCAGTTCTAATGAAATTGCCACTTCTGTTTCTGGATGGAGTGCTCAGACACTCCAGCCAGAAACTTTGAAGGACAGATCATCCTGATGACAGATGAAAAATCTAGCACTTTACATCCCATGCAAGTGGCAACCTCCTCGCTAAAAAAAGATGCCTATGTGGATGTATCAAAGCCTGCCATTCCTCGATTGTCCGTTTGTGGCTGGCTGCAGGAACCCTTGAGATTATATAATTGTGTGTGGGGAATATACAGTGTTTACAGCCTAGGGCCCCAGTCCTGCTTCAATGCCTCTATATCTTTGTGTAGGTTGACCTAAAGTTTGGTTAAGATGAATTGTACTGCATGGCAGTGTCAATAGATAAACCAACAACATTCCAAAGGCTCCTTTGATGATCAGACAACTGATGGCTCTGTCGGCTTATTTATACAGTTAATGATACTAGATCTACCTTTTTGGTTTAACCTGTTCAGCCCGAGCCCCTTTTTTAAGCCTCCTGCTCGAAACCCATACCTATACAAAGAAAAGAGTTTATCTCTGCAACCACAAGGTCTATTTGAATAAGTTTGGTGTCATAATAAAAGTAACACTTGAGAGATATGTCCAGATGTGTAATTATCAGTATATGTGTTACTGGGACAGAGTAAATGAAGATAGAAGTCAGAATAATTTGAAAATCTCATCCTCCCCTAAAACAGAAACAATTTTTTATTGTGAATATCTCTCTTAGAAATGATGCTGGAGTGGCTGTGAAACTAAAATGAATAATAAAATATGTTTACATCATCACTGCAAAGGATTATTGTTATAAAGTGATGCTGAGAAAAATTAAAGAGGTTTGATAACAATATGGTCAGGTAAGGATTTTGAAAAACAGTGCATATTTGGCCAAAAGTCAAATGTATTTGTCAAATAAAAGCAAACATGACTATAGTCTTAAAGGCAAAGTTTGCTGCTGTCGTTTGGAGGAGCTTTTCTCCTGAGCCCCAACAGACCCAAAATTGGGTCCTATGGGGCTGAAGAGGTTAAAAACATCCACATATTGATGGTTGAAGTTTTTTATTACTAGTAGCAGATCGCAGTTGCTCTCTTTGATACCCATTTACACAGCACTGACAGTAGTGGGAGGACTTGGGGGTTACAGTAAGTGTCTTTCAAGTACATATTAATTTGTGATGAGGGAGTTCGATCAAACCCTTGACCATCAACTTAACATGAAAAGTATTTGGTAATGCATAGTGAGCTTGTATGTACGTAAGTGCAGTCAATTTGGTATCTTACTGCACCAAATGGAAGTTAATCTATGTAAAGCATATCAACAAGCTCTGAACAAGGGGTTATAGAATAGGCCAGACCATGGTCCTGGAGAGTAAGGAACATTACATGTCATGAGAAACTCTATTTGGCTGCCACTTTTGTCGAGAGAAGTTAAAAAAGAAAAAAATATCCAGCAGCTAATGTGTCTGGAGGACTTTTCTGCATTAAGGCAAGATCAGTCCACCTGAAAACATCACACTATTTACAGACACAAAGAGGAGCTATACCACTGCACAAGATAAAACTTCAGTCTTTGTCATTGCTATTTTGCAGACATTTTGAAGGGATTATCTGGTCTCTGTTTATAGCCTGTGATGTTTATAGCTTTTCACATTATACATCGATCTTTACATAATTTAGTCCATCATTGTTGATCCACCTTGGCAAAAAAATAATAGTCAAGATCTTCCCCCTACTTTATGATAAAACATTTTAAAATCAAACAGTTTAATTAAAAAATAACAACTGGATAAAAAGCTCTCTTTGTTTTTCTTGAAACTTAATTTAAAAATGTACCAATAAGCACTTCTGTTCCCAGCCTTGATAGTAACACTGTTTCTTCAGTTTGTTTGAGAAAAATCACTGAAATCTCTGATGAAACAAGATATGGGATCAGCGATAAGCTCTGGAACAGAAATTTACTTTTCCTTGGTCGTGTGGGAAATGATTAAGTGTTAAAAAAAATAAAGAAAAAAGTTGACTATCACTTTCTGTCTTGAATCCAAGGGAGCATTACAACAGTACCCAGACATGATTTGTACCTTTCTGAGACACAATTGTTGTAATGAGACTCTGAAAAAACTGAAGGTGGAAGGTCAGTTTTTTATTAACTTCTCATAAAAAGGCAGTTATTAGTTAATATGTGTTAAATTGGACTAGGGTGCACATTAATAAGGTCATCTAATCTCCAGTGCTTTATTTTCTTCTGGTTAACTAGTGTTATAGATGAAATTGAAAGCAGTTTAACCCAGAGCAACAGTGATTGTGAGGGATCGAATCGAGGGTTTCTGTGTTAACGGGTTATTAACATCTCATAAATGAAGGTTGGACGATCTCCTCTAACCATTATAACTTCAATTTACCAGCATTGACTGACCCATCTGTCCCATATGGAAAAAGCGTGTGATGGCCTGTGTGTTCTTCATGGCTGCTTCAAATGAGATTCATGACAAATCCCTACAAGAGGCCAGCCAATATGCTCAGTAATAGCATGCTTGGCAGTACTTATCTGTCTCCATTAAAGACACAGGTCATATCCCACAATGTCAAAACCATTAAATCACAGACTATAGCATGATGCTAGTAAAGCTAAAGCTGCCAAGAGTGGAGAGGAGCTCTAAATGAGGTTAGTCCAGAGAGCTGCGTCCCAAACTATTATTACTAAATGTGATGTGAATTGAGTAAGGAGTGTGTGCCAGAGTTACTGTATGTAACTTTTGTGCATGCCAAAAATCCTTGGATGTGTTCTAATTTGTATGTTCTTGCCTCCACACTGAAAACAACTGAGGTTGGGGGCATTGTGTTTTTGGGTCATTTGCTCTAGCCCAATTCACGGTACATTTATGCAACATTAAGGCTGCACTATCTGTGTCAATTCACACTAAGTGACACAGGCGAGCCCCCACATACATACAAACGCAGAGACACTCACTCGCAGCGCTCCCGTCTCTCGCTGCATCTGCGTGCCTCCCTCTCTCTAATATCATGCCTCTGTTACTACCTCTGGAGATGGAAGTGGAGGGGGGTCACTCATTCCCCTATTCATCTCCACAATGTTCACAGTGGAGGCGAAACGTGGACTTCGTGAAAGTTTTTGAGGGGTAAATATTGCACCTTAATTGGCAGTATGAATTGGGCTTTTCACTCAAGGATGAATTGGAGGTCAAATGTCAATCATTGAGGCTCAGGTTCATTTACCTGACACACCAGATGGACCGTTCAATATATTTCACTATATTTCACAATATATATCACTTTCACTCAGTGGATTTTCATTTGTCATGAAAATCCATAAAGAACATATTAAGTTATTTGCAAAAAGGCCGAAAACTAACCTGACACACCAGATGGACTGTTCAGTATATTCCAATGGGCAACAGCCTGTGTAAAGTGTTTGGTAATAGGCAAAACCTTTCAAAAGCATTTTCAGCAGGTTGATTGGACAATTGTTCTGTCAATCACATTCATGACGGGCCATTCAGATAATGTCGTAGGCAAGCAATACTGCCGTGTTGTAAAATATAAAACGTAAGCCACTTTGCTGAATAAAATATGATCAAAACATGTTGGAAGTGGAGCAAAAAAATATACGTTCTAACACGAGTTATTTGTTTTGTCATTTAATAAAGAATGTGGTCCAGATTTGATAAAACTGCCACTGAAACTGTTAGCATCTAAGCAGTCACTTCCTGTTGTCCTGTCGCTCTTAGCTCCTACCTCTTCCTGCTCTAAAGGACGCTGATTGGGCTGTGCTGCTCACAATCATCGATTTGAGCTTGGCAAGATGGATCTGCCTGATTACAGACATTGAATCAGGCTGGTCCAGCTGCTGGTTACTGGGTTGAAACTCTCTTGTGAAAGCGTTACCTCGAGAACCTTGAAGAGTTTTACTTTAGATTTTGCACAAATGTTAACTCCTGAATACAGTGTCCAAAGAACCCTTAAATAGGTTTTCTTGTAGAACAGTTTGTGTAAAAAGTTATCATGTTTCTATTAATGTAATTTTTGTTATATTAAACTTCAATGACTATGTGGCTATATTGATAATGAATTTTTGTTTATTGCAGTAGATTTCTATTTTCAGACCAACACTGACAACAATGGCTTTTTGATAGCTTAGCCAACATAACTCAGATTAGACATACACAATTCATAGCTTTGTGATGTCAAGATTACGGGATATTTAGTATGGTGGAAGAGCAATCAAACTGTTTGCTTAGTAAGCAGCATGAAACTTAGACTGTATGATATGTAGCAGTATGATCTAGACATCAGTGTGATCTAGACAGCCTTAAACAATGTGGGGAGAGACCAATAGGTCCTTGAGGGTTACAATTACAACAAGAAGAGTTATGAGTAATTATTTATCCCTGTCAGAGCATGGTACTTTTCCTATTTAACCATAAGGTTTGAGTACCACATGTTTGACTCATTATATCAAAAGTAATCACCTGGAGCTACAACAGGGATCAGCACCCCACCTTAAACCTGTAGTTTGTGCCCCGTTTTGAGTCTGAAGTTATTACCCCAGGAAAATGCTTATCTAATCTAAAAACATACTTACACTGCACAATTGTGCTTAATTCTGTATAATTTGAGCCTCTGTGTGGATCTGTCAAAGGGAGCCCCAGTGCACATTTATCATGCAGATAGGATCAAAGCTCGGACAGTCCAATGCTTCTTTGGGATTCATTTCATTTCTCATAACAGTGGAGGGTAACTCTGATATAGTTTGAACTCATCTGGATGCACAAACTGACCCTCTGCAAGGTTTACACCTTATGCAGGACCTTAACTCAACATAGTTCTAGATTTAAGTCGTCTAAGGTCAGACCAGTTGGACAGAGAGTCAGCTAACAAGTAAGAAGACTTAAACAAACCTAGACAGTATAAAATTACTGGCTGTTTCATATGACATTTATCTTTTTTTCAGCCTTATCTTTCAGTTCATTGTTTCCCTCACATATGTCACATATGGGATACTCAAAATGGCCACACAACTTTTTTTTACTGACCATTCACCTTTTCTTTTATACGTTTACAGTGACTTATGATAACGCCGCTCCTCTATGTTTACCATCACCAGTAAACTAGACAGCATACAGAGCACCCTTGATCCAACTCTGTTCTCTGTTTGAGACCCTCTGTTGGAGCTCCTGACACTTTAAGGCCCCTTTACCCACAAAGTATGCACTGATTGCTTGACTGTTTATTTCTATGATAGTTGGTCAAGAGTACAATGCCATGTTTTCATGACTCTGTACTATATCCTGTAGTTTGCACTGGGCTTCCAAGCCAATTGGACAGAGGTACGTCTACAGACAGCGTAGGGAATGAGCTTATTCAGACAGCTACTGTGCTGTTAACAAGAAGAGAGGGAGGAGTCCCAATGCAATGGACTTTGTTGTCTTGGGCATAGGAGTACTCCATCATGCAGTAGAGGCAAATAAAACACACTACAGTGTGTATAAAAAGCATTATAGGACCTTTTAAACCTGCAAGAAGGATCAAAGGTCGTTGGCACTAGCTCTGATAACACATCCCACACAAAGTATAACAAATTATATTATCAACCTGAGTCAGATCAAAAGTGAATTTCTCTCATTTTTTTCCTGTTTTGTTTTCAAGGCTTAGTTCAAGCTTTTTGAAGTGGGGCTGCTTGAGGCTAACAGCACTAGTCAACACAAGTGCAAATAAAGGAACTTCAAGGGTGGATGGTAGCTAGTAAACAGCAGTACATGGTTCCACCTAAAGCCTCGTAACTATCCACTTAGAGGTTAAAACTACTCAAAAAAACTACATTGCTTTCAAAATAAGAGTCGGATTCTTTACAGAGTTGAAAGCCCCTGTTCTAAAATATTTTGTGATGTAGCCGCGTCAGGTAGCGGTAACTGGAGCGTAAACCAATATAAATGGCTAAATTTAGCTTGTTTTTTTAAATATGGACATCAAGATTCATCTGTCTGAAGTGACAAAGTGTTGTGTTTGCAGTGCCCATTTTACCCACCAGAACTATGACACACGACAGCAATTTGAAGGCTGACAAAAAATTAAAGATCTCAGATGAAAGGTCCAGGAGAAGCCATGTTACTAATGACAGCAATGAGCCTCTGACAAAGACATGGACTTACAGGTCATTCATCTGCACCACCAGGAAATCTGTGATCTGTCCGACTCCTCCGTTCTCCATCCCTCTTTCTACCTGTGACTCCATCTGCAGAAATTCTTCCTCTGTGTGCTCTGGTTTACAAAGATATCCTCTCATATACACAACTAATGGAATTTCATTATTACTAGAGGAAAAATATATCATTTTAAGTTCAGTTATAGTGAAGTTAGTGTTTGTCATTTCCTCTGACTACCCAGCTGATGGTGGAGGGATACATAACCCCTACGTCCCAAAATACTAAATTTCTAAGCACAGGGGCTTTGTAGAGGAAAATTTAAATACTATAAAGAATCTTACTGTATCGTTTTGTCGAGGTATTGTAGATTTATGAGTCATTTAGACCTTAAAGTGGGTTAAATACAAGGATTTTAGTCGCCACATGTACTGCTATGTACCAGCTAACCCTTCAGTGTTTAACAGAAAAACTCTGCTTACTATAGTGTTGAGGGAATAAGTAAAAAACATATTCATTCCACAACTCTTAACATATAAAACAGCTAGTATTCACATTTCCACTTTATCTCTCAATAAAATCCATCATTCAATCAAACACTTGATTGATTGTCCAGCCCTAAAGTGAAAATAACTAGAATCATTTTACAGCTATATCAAACAATATTTTGTATGTAATAAATTCAATCACACATGCAGCGAACAAAAGGGAACACTGTCTTACTTTCATAACTGAGCACAGAGACTTTCAGTAAACACAGTCATTCCCTTTTTGTAACAGGAATTCAAAGTAAAAAAAAAAAAACAATCCATAAATGCCAAACCAAAATGGCTCCTGTTCTTTGCTGAGACAAACTGCTCCCCTTGTTTCCTTTGAGAGCTCTTTGTTGAAAATTGTGGTGATTTTGAGAACCCTCAGTTTTGGCTTGCAGGAATCTGGAGTAGTTAGAGGAGCTGGAAAATGTGCAAGCTCAGTTTTCTGTTTGTATTAAGGCTTGGAAGTAAGAGAAATTGAAGCAGAAATGGTTTGAGTCATCCAAACAGCCTGATAGTTCCTGACCTCTAGGAGTTATGTGTTAGTTATTTATTTAGGCAGCTGCTTAAAGAACTACAACCAGCATCTTAAATTAACCTTTGGAGCATTAATCCGTCTTTTACCTCCACCAGGGAAGTTGAGTTTTTGCCGGTGTTTGTCTGTTTCTCTGTCTGTGTACAAGATAGCTGAAAAGTTCTCAATGGATTTTGATGACAGTTTGAGTTAATGTTGGCCATGACACAAGTGAGAAGTGATAAGATTTGTTTAGATTTTGGTGATCTGAATCTGGATCCAGAAAGTTTATTTAAATGATTTATTAACATCGCAAGATAGGACAGTTTATCACATTTTCAAACATAACTCTGCTAACAAGGTCAGAAATGCTCAGTGGAGGTTTGTACTCTTTAAGAAGTAGTGTAGAGTGGAGCCAGGGCTTGGAAATATGGACCAAAAATCATACCGTAATATCTTTTCAACTGAGTAGCATTATACTTTACATATCTTGAGAAATATCTATTAAGAAATATCCAATTGTCTTCATAAAACCAGATTTATAAATTTTAAATTACTTACAGTTTTTTATACCAAAGCAATAAAAAATAAAAAATAAAGAGACCCCAAATTGGGTAGTTTTGTGATTCAGTTGTCAAAAAATGGGCATAAATATTGGCAAAATTACCATTTTAAGGTTGTCTTAGTAAATTCCAATCACATGATGGTGAGATTGTCCAATACTGATACTGATACTGAATAGGTTTAATTTCTTGTTTTAACACCTGGCTAAGTGTTTTCTCAACAAAACAGTACAAAGAGAACATAAGGACCAATGCATTAAAGTATTCTAGATTAAGGATATATGAAATACACAATGAAATGACTCATCTATTACTTGTTTTTATTCATGTGAATCGGTAAAATTATTGACCGACTGACTCTGACTCTTATATATATATGCATGTATGTATATATATATATATATATATATATATATATATATTTGTGTGTGTGTGTGTTTGTGTGTGTGTGTACATATTTATAAATATATAAATATGTGTATGTATGTGTATATATATATATATTTATATATATTTTTTTTTTTAGAGAGAGAGAGAGATAGATATATATAAATAGATGGATAGATAGATTGATAAAAAGATAGATAGATACTCATCGTTGTTTTGTTCTATTATCCTCTGGCTAACAAACTGCAATGGACAAATATTTCATATTTTAACTAATCTGTTCAGAGCACCTGATGCCATTTTTCTGATGCTGTGTTTTTCAAGTTGAGTCATTTGGCCTTGTTTTCACATTGGAGGTATCCTTTTTGGCCATAATTCTTCAATGAATACCAATTCCGGTCAGATTCATGTGAACAGAGTGTAAGTGAACCTGGGTCCCACTGATTTCTGCCAGTTCTTAGCTGATGATACTGCAGGGGACTTTCTGATTTTAAAGGGAGGAAAGCATTATGTGTATCTTCTGTGCAGCACTTAGTTTCCTTTACCAACCACTTTGAAATCTTTACTGAGGAAAGACCTCGCTATGCTGATATACCTGTGACATGAAACTGTCCTCCTCAACCTCCCTATGGTAGCAGAGTTTGGCTGCTCCTCACACAGTTTTTAACCTCCAACACAGCTGTTTCAGTTCTAGTTAATGACTGAGTTCCGCCCTGCACATGAAAAGGGCAATCACTGGCATTGGTATAATCAGTTAATCATTCACCTAACTATAATCCTACACAATCTATGACTTGGTCCAATTTTACCTTCAAGAACTGATGCTGGTTTGAAGGCAAAAGGTGGTCACATCAAATATTGAGTTGTACAAGGTTTTCCTATTTCTCCTTTTACTTATTCTGCATTTTATCAATTGATAAAAATAAAAATATAAACAATCACAATTTATATTCCTGAAGGCATTCTTACCTTATTGCATTTTTCACAGCTTGTTAAAACTGTTGCACAGTGCTATATAATACATTGTCAAATGTCTCTTAGTTAAAAAAAAAAAAAATCAGAATCAGAATTGTTTTGTTATTGCCAAGTATGCGACACATACAATGAATTTGACTCTGGCAGTTGTTATCTCTGGTACAAAGGAGGTAAAATAAAGGTAAATGAAAAATAACATTAAATAAAATTAAAATTAAATAATACTGAAAATAAATCTTTATAAATGCAGCATATATACAAAAGTTATATCAGGAACATATACTAACATCCGGGAAAATATACATCATTAATCAATTATTCTCCATTTATGCAAATCATTTCAAATATACCATATCATTGTACCTATCTGCCAATAAGCGTGACAATGTTTTTGTTTTTGTTTTTATAAGGACTTGCATGTTTTGTGAACAAATTAACATCAAAAGTAGAAATGCTCCGAGAGCTCGAACCATCAAGGCATTTCCGACATTGTCCAGAAATTTGTTGTACCATGACCAACAGAGAATTTGAGCATTTATATTATTGACTTATTTTACTAAAATGTGGAAAACTGACCGGACATAGAAATGAGGTCCAGATCAGACTGTACTACTACTAAAGCTGTTAGCATCTATGCTAATCTTTGTACGAACAGTACTTCCCTCTGTGATTTCACTTTTATCTCCCACCTCCTTCTGCTTAAAGGACGCTGACTGGACCATGCCGCTTTGGGCCACTCACAAGACGGATTGTAGATTGTCCTGTATGAAGAGTGCTATACAAATGAAGTTTGATTGATTGATTGATTGATTGGGGCTTGGCAAGATGAATCTGACTGATTACCGACACTGAATAAGGCAAATCCAACTGCACTGCAGGGTGAGTAGAAAACTGACCCATCTCACAATTTTAACAAATCCTTAAAACACATACTGGATCTGCATCCAGATTCAGATCACCACTAAAGTCTCATCACTTCTCCCTTGTGCCATGACCAACATTCCCCAAAAATGTCATGAAAATCCTTTGAGACCTTAACAAATCCTTCAGCAAAATTCCTGGATCTGCATAGTCAGACCACCAAAATGTAACTGCCTCTTCCTTTTGACTGGACCAAACCTCTCTAAAAATGTCATCAAAATCCATTCATTACTTTTTGATTAAACCTGTTCACAAACTAACAAACAAATTAACTGACAAATGCTGGCAAAAACACAACCTCCTTGGTGAAGGTTGTAAACTATACTGATAAAAACAGAATTGTCCAACCCCACGTCTCCTCTGAAAATATATCACATTATCTTAAACACTGAATCTGCTCCCCAGCCCTTTGTGGAGTCACTTAATATTACTTGGACTATTTTCTGGTCTTGAAACATGACATCAAATATGACACATGCCTGTCTCTCAGAGCAAAGTGTACTCGTTCCCATTTGGATTTCCTCCCTGACTTCTCCAGTCATTCCTGTAATGAACATCTCAATAGAGCTCATTAATAATAAATGCAGAGGGAAGAGTTAAAGCACATCCATGCCTTTGTTAAGTAGCAGAGCTGGTGCCAATTAAAATGCTTATCTCTGGTGTCAGCACCATCAGTGGGTGTAATCATATCAGTACGCACTGTGACAGCGGTTTTTAGATGGACACTCATGTGTGTACATAATGACAGAGGGACAACATGAGCCAACAACCCACAGCTCTCCGCTCTGAACACGCTGGATAGTTGGCCACAAAAATCAATATCCCAGCTTCTAGTTCAATTACATGGAGAGCAGGTAGCTCAGTGACACTGCAAAGACTGATTTAGTGCTGAGGATGGTCACTTTGGAGAAGATGAGACATAAAACAAGTGCACGCTGTGAAGTAGGGCTGGATAATTTAGTGAGCTTTTAAGATGTATTGCAACGTTTTCAAATGACATATCAGGTGAGTCAGTAATCATTCTTATTCATGGAGTCTGAGTTTATGCTCATTTATTGAAAAAATATAGATGCCAGTTTTACCCCAGACTTCCACTAGAAACTTGTTCATTACGTCATCATGATTGTTTGACTCCATGTCCCATCATCCATCATCACCCCTCAAAGCAGCACCAATATACAGTGGGAGCTATGGGCAGAGTTCAAACAGTAATGAAGTGGGACTGTGCAAGATTACACAGCTTATAAATGACAACGAGCAAGTTTGATGTTGCTGTTTCCAAATAGGGAACAAAAGGGTGGACTTGATAGGATTTGTCTCTATTATTTAGGTGTCGGTGCTTCTACCATGACTAAGTAATATATTCATAAGTAAATGCCTCTTTCCATTTACTGTGTGTGTTTGATTTGAAAGGGTGAAAGACAAACTTTATCATTTCTTGTGATTGTTGTTGCTCTTGTGTATTGTTCGAAGCAACAACCTTCGGAAGTCAGCTAAAACTACATCAGAAAACATACAGTGTTATATATTCTGAAATTAAGCATATGTTTTAATGGAGTGTCTGATTTCCTGTCTCACTTAACTTGCTTCGTGCTGAGTTAATGCACTGTGCTCTCGAATCCAGCAGAAATAGAAGCCCTGTGTATGTGCAGCAAAGGGTCCTGGACTGATGGAGCTGAGACTGAGTAGGGATGCTGATCAGCAGAGCTGGTGAGCTCTCATTGACTGGTAAAAAAAAGCATTCTTTCTTCTGTGCTCATTTTGTATCCAAAGCCAATCAAGTACAGCATTTTCAGTAGACAGCGCCCTTAGGTGCAATGTCCTCAGCATGTATGTTTTTACAGCTGCACTTACAGCACCCTAGACTTGAAACTGTTCAACTTTTGTAACAGTGCTGTGCCTGTTTGTGTCCCTTGTCCTTTTCTACTGATCAAAATCCAGAGGCAGGGGGGCTTCTTGTACCTATTTTGTCGACAAGAATGCCAGAGGAGAAAGTTAGCAGACTCTTCTTTTCTTAAAGAAACATTATTCAGGTCTACAGATGCTACTAAAATTGGACCATGATACTTTGTTTTCATGTTTCCATTTACTTTCCGTATAGTACCTAGGTGAGGAGTCAACTTTTGCAACATAGCATCACCAAGTGCCAGTGAGAATCACAGGCCCTTTTGCTTCTTTGACAGATTGTGTAGGGTTATGTAGCCCTACCTATGCAGAAGCCCATGCATTACGTTTAGCATGCACCCCTTCAGCAAATGTAATTCTGAATTAAAATGACCCTGACCACAAGCCATGTGATTGGTCCAGAATAATCAAGAGGCACATGGTGTACACTTGTGTGACCAAATGACAGGAAAGGACAAGCCAGTTCAGAGTTGATTTTCCTCATCCACTGCTCTCAGTGGTCAAACAAGCACAAAAATCCTGCATCATCTGCCTCAACCAATTCAGCTGCTGCACATTCCATCTCCTCTGGTGTCTCCTCTCTTTCCTTTTTGCAACAATTATATTTGATCAACTACTACTCAATATTTGTAAGCTCCGATGCCAACATAAGACACTCAGTTTGTTACTGTTGTTTTCTGTACACAAACGAGCAGAAAGCATGGTAGCATCAAAATAGAAACTGCACTGCCGACTGGGATTTTGGAAGAGTATTGCAAGATATTCGGGCACACCAACGCACAAGTATGTATGGCACATGCTATGGTGTAGCTGCATGCTGCTCATGCATAAGAATACACAGTGCTTAAATACTTATTGATCACAAGATTATTCCAATGCAATATAAAGGCAAGGTGGAGGGATGTTTATTCTTGACGAACTTTGGGGAGAATTTTCCCTTTTACATTTCTTGTGTGTGTTTTTATTGTATAGCTGGATTTTTAATAGAATGCCTATGAGACATTTGGTATTTGGTCCAGGCTAATACGTCTTTCAACCAATTTTGTTTTGTTGTTTTGTGAAATCAAAAATACTTGTGATTTATATGGTTTATCACTTTTCAGCTGATTTTTCTTTCTTTTTTCTTTTTTTAATTTAATTTCTGTTCCACATCACCCAGCCCTAGTCAAAATAACTTGTGCACAAAGTTGCCCAATGTGATCTTTTTGAAAAAGGTAAATGCTGTTGGACACAACAGGCGGTGGCATTTTGAACAGAAAATTCATATTTAATGCGCGCTTCTGCTGTTTCTGTCATGCACACGCGCGCTGTTACGCAAACATCGAAACATGTGCGCATTTGCCTCAAGCTCCTTTGAATTCCCCCATTGAATGTTACGCATCCGTGACCGGACATACAGGCTCCAAAATCCTTATTGCTCATTAAATTGGACAAATTTGTTGCAAGACGCCCTATCTGCAAAGCTAAGAATAAAAAAAAATCTAATCTTGTGTAATAATTTGATGTGATTTCCGAACAGCAAACTCCAAGCGATGCAGGTCAGATTTCTTGTTCACGTTGCTTATCAAAAAGAAACAACTTTCCTTAAAATAATGTAACGAAGTCTTTACTCACCAAAAGTTATGAGATGAAACAGATAAACTCCCCACAGATCCATCTTGACGTGAAGAGTGGTTCAGTCAACACTTCAGACCCACACGTCCAGCTGGACTATCACACGGAAGGAAGATGAAATCCCGTCATATGTGTGGAGATCATATTCTGAGGAATTTTTTCTTTTAAAAAAATCCCCGTAATTGTCTTTTTATCTTGTAGTGTGGTGTTGAATTCCAGTCGGTTTCTTCAGGGGCTGCGTCTCTGCCGCGCTTTTGCGTAAAGCTCGAGCCATGCGTAATAACGCGGGTGAAAGTTGCCCTGTGCGCTGTTTGTCCAGGCCCGTATTGTGAGAGGGAGCCTTCTGCTACGCGTCGAGGTGGTCGCAAAAGTACTTGAGACCGTTGCTGGAGAGATGCTGAGCGCTGCCGGGAAGGAGCTCGGCCGAGAGAGAGAGAGAGAGAGAGAGGCAGAGGCAGGGGAGGGGGGGGGAGAGGAGGGAGGCATTTAGCATTCACACAGCTGACAGGGCTTCAGTGGCAGTAGCAATGACAGGCATGAGGTTAATTCAGCGACTATACGATATTTAAATCTTGTTTACACGGACTTGCAGTGTGGGACTTTGGTTGAAAGTGATCATAACCCAAGTTACTGTATTTAACCAATCTGATTTATTTGAATGCATCATTATAGCCATAGAGTTTTAATACAACACCACTAATAACCCTTCTGGACTGGTTTGGTCTCAGTGCCCACCACCTCCTTCTTGAGAAATTCATCAACAATTCCAGAGAATTTCCAACACTAATTTTAATTTATAGCATTAATGAAGCACTGACCTTGGATAGAGCCAGGGCATAAAGGGGGGATTCTGAGAGCTCATGACTGATGGGGCCCCTAAAAATATTATAGTATCACTAAAATGTTACTGTATGTACTCTGAGCATTCTTCACTCACACAAAATACCACTTCTTTTATGTTTTTCATCACCAAGTAAAAGTCAGGCATCTTTTGCATTCTTTCACTCTCACAAAATGAAACTGACACAAAACCAGTCCCTTTTCCCTCATTAGAGGGAATTTGTTTGTCTTTGTATTTTACAGTACTCCAGGGGTGTTGCTAGGCATAAAGCTCTACTGGGGCACAGGCCCCCTACTGCATATCCCCATCCTCCCACACACACACATGGCCCCACCCCACTGCCACACTCTTGGATTAAGCTGTCAAAAACAGTGATGTTAAAGAATAACTTTAAAATTATGTCATTGTTTCTTCAAAGTCTGCCTGTTTATGCTCAACCAGCGATGCCAAGAGTGGTGTTGGGTGGTAGGTGTCAGTGACACTGTATGTGACCTAACAGATTTTCTTTGCACACCATAAACACCAGTCTGATCACCACTATCAGCTTGACAAGAAATAATGTTAGAGATCAATACAAGCTCTAAAATTAGAAGAAATACTTTAATGAATAATCAAACTATTCTTCAAAAATCTGCGTTTCTCTCAAACTGTCAACAAGCAGCAACAAAACAAAATCTGAATATGTCACAAAACTGTAGGCTAATCTTTCAATAGATAAAATTGTCATACAATGCGTTTTTAGGCATGACTTGTGCCGTCAACAAACGTTACCATTAGAAAATTACAACATTATGGAAGGGGGGACACTACCCCTGCAACATTTAAGAGGTAATTACTAACCCTTTCCACACTTCTTATGCAGTTACACACTGGATGGATGTGGCTAATGCTTGTGACACAGTGGCTTTCATATCAGGTACTAGTGTTTGCCACCCCCTCTGATCTTGCATTATGGTGGAATTACAACTTGTGTGTTTACTTGTAGACCTTTTCCCCCCTCCACTTCTGATGCCTGTAGCTTTAAATCCTTTTGACATGTATCTGACCAAACTCTCTCAAAAATGGATGTGGCTTCAACTATCCCGCTTTGTGCGCTAATGTTGACGTTTGGGGAAAGTCAGTGGGTCAAATAGCTGGTACAGTGCTTGAATTTCATGTCAGGATGTTCCATATCCCTTAATGACATAAACAGGAGACATTTTTAAACAGACTGTTTGAGAAAGGTGGAGCAAGCAACAGAGGGTGGGAGGGATTTTTCTCTTGTTTGGGTGGGAGGGCTGCAGACAGGCCATTGATGCATGTTTTTGTAAACCAAAACAAATGTTAAGAATGTTTTGTGCAATATATGTGACTGCGAGATTATTTGAAGTTTGAAGCAACCCTGTCATTCACCGCCTTTTGCCTCTATATCTTTCCGGGCACACACCCACAGCCCACCAAAATCCCCCCTGAGACCCACCAGTTGAGAACTACAACCATGTTCCGTTAACTTTAGTGGTTTTTACTTCACTTCACCTTTGAGTGGGCTTTGTAAGGCTTGATTTTTCATAATGCCTGTATATATCCCATTGTCCTCATTCACCAGCTCAAGGTCTAACATTATCTATCATGTTACCTATAGAATAATAAAAAGCCTATTTGGAAGGAGTTAATAAAAGACGAGCATAGCTCTAAGACAAAAGTAGGTTGACACTTTGAAAAGAAGTAAAATGAAAGGGAGGTGATTTTGAAACTGTATTTGAGCTAAATTTATGGCGACATTCACACTAAAGACAAAAGGGGCTATGATAAGTCTTTTCTTAACTTTATAAAGGGCTGCATGGTGGTGCAGTGAGTACCACTGCTGCATCGCCACATAAGGGTTGCTGGTAAAAGTTTCTGTTGGGGTCACTTTGTGTAGAGTTTGCGTGTTCTCCCTGTGCATGTGTGGGCTTTCTTTAAGTACCCTGGTTTCCCCACAGACCAAAAACATATTGATTGATAACTCCAAATGTTCTGTAGATGTGAGCATGCTCAGTTGTCAGCCCTGTGATTGGCTGGCAACCAGTCTAGGGTGTACCCTAACTCTTGCCCAATGACAGCACAAAGGCTGAGCCCCTAGAAAACCCTAAAAGGCAGGCAAGGTACAGATAATGGATGGATGGAAGTCTGTTTCCACAGTTTCATATTTCCCCCTAAAACCAACGTTGAACAGCCGGGCAGGAGTTGTTGAGAATGTCACTTTCAGCAATACTCCTAATACATGTTTCAGGAGGTGATTCTGGATGTGTGTTGGCAGCATGTTGGCTGTGGTAAGTGTTGATTTTAAAATTGGCCTGCATATTATAAGGTCATTATAAGGTCAGGACTTCACGTGTCAAGTCATTTATAGGGAGATTTTTGTGGGCTTCCAAAAACTTTCTATCTCTTAAATTACATTTAAATACACAACTTTTCACTTTTCACTTTTCACTTTTCACATGTAGTGAACACACCTGCATGTCATTTTTGACATTTTAAGCTCAGAAAATAAAAAGAAATCTATTATTCAAAAATATTTAATGGCTTTTATTAAGGTAAAATCAATGAGCTGAGACAGGCAGTGGCAGCAGGGAAACAAAACTGTCAAATTGCAAATTGTCACCTCAGTTTCCTGCTCTTAGATGACATGAGTTGCACCTGGTGTAAACTTCCAGCCACTGTTACTCATCTTATTAAAGATTTGACCTGTTGTGTGTTCAGAAATGGTCCTCTGCTTACCTTAGTCGTAAAGAGTGGTAACTTGAGTTACTGTTGCTTTTTTATCATCCAAACAGCTCTGGCCAATATCCTCTGAAGTCTGGCATCTACAAGGTATTTTCACCCAAGAACTATGCCAAAGTATTTTCAAATACCTTGGCATAAAAACTTAATTCATGCTGCGTGTGATGTCTGTTTCTCTGTGCATGCGGGAAAGATCAGGATGGTGACCGACTCATAAGGCAACCTGACACAGGCAAAGAAAATAATCAGATTAGAGCTATAAATGTGAATTATGCATTGTGGCTCACAGTGTTATAATTTTCCATTTTGAGGCACATTGTTGTTGACATCACATATAACTGTCTGTTTTAGTTTTTTGTATCTTTGTATTCCTTGTGCCCCTTTCCTGTTATAATTGTACAATTTGTCACAATTGAGAACTGAATGTAAGACCCACGGTGTTTCTTTGGAGCCCTTATGATCAATACAAATCCCATATCCTCTCCAAAAGTGGCTCCTTTGAGCTGACAGAAGTTCCTGCAGTTCTCTCAGAAAGTTTTAACCAAAGATTAATATCAATAGGAGGAATGGAAGAACTCTCAGAGGAGGCAGATTTGGGGCAGTCTCAATCACATACCCATTCCATTTTCGGCTTCCTGCACACAAAGTTTGAAAGCTCACAGTCCAAATGCATGTCGACAGCACACCTCTAATTGGTTATAGAATAAAATACAGTCAGACAGCCAGTCCCTTCATGTAGATTCCTCTCCCTGGAGTCAGATAGCTTTAGGTGGTGGGTAACCTAAATTGGCCATA
The DNA here is from genome assembly GCA_037902135.1 of Cetoscarus ocellatus. NCBI lineage: Eukaryota > Metazoa > Chordata > Actinopteri > Labriformes > Labridae > Cetoscarus > Cetoscarus ocellatus. The sequence goes on from JBAMNC010001019.1 coordinate 110,614, forward strand.
TTTCCTCACACTAGCTGCTCAATGACAAAGCAGCCTGTTTATATGCCTCCACTTGAGTGTTCGGCAGTGAGCTGTGGCATTATGCTTTCAGGCTGTCTATCTGTCCATCCATCTGTCCATCAAAGCATTTTCAACATGATTTCTCAAGAGTGCCTTGAGAGATTTTTTCTGAACCTTAGACTCATGTCTCCTCTAACTTAGCAATGATCTCATAAGATTATGAAGTCAAAGGTCAATGCCATTGATCCTCATGTTCATCAACTGCCTGTAGATGCTCTTAAGAATGCTTTAAGTGATGCTGTTCAAAAGTAAGACACACGGGGAGGCGGCTTTTAGTTATTATGGTCCCCGATTGTGGAACAGCCTGCCGGAGAATCTCAGGGCTGCAGAGTCTGTTGATACTTTTAAAGGCTCAAAACCCACCTTTTTACTCAAGCTTTTAATTGATTTAATTGACTTATTTATTCCTTCAATATTTATTCTTATTCTACTTCATAACTTATTTATTCTATAATTTATTTATTCTTTTAGTTATCCTTCTTATCATATCTAATTCTTAATTTTTTTTACCTTATTTTAGTTATCCATTTTATGCTATTTTATCTCTCTTTTTTATGTCCCCCTTTTCTTAGATTTTTATGACTGTTTTATTCTGATGGTTTTTAGTTCCAGTGTTTCCTCATGGGGGCTCTCAAAGCTAGGAGCTGCTCCTGGTCCACTTCTGGGGCCACTGCCGGTGGATGGCTCCACCTGCGTGGCTGGAGGCCCCTGCACTGTGGTGTGGGACCTTGTGTCTGCGCGGGGTGGGGAAGTCTCCGGCTACGCTCCTCATGGGCCGGGAGCCCTCCTCAGCATTGATGGTCCCCAAAGGTGGCTTATCCCTTACCTCAGACCTCGGTGCCCAGCCATGTCTCTCTTTTACGATAACTCGTGTGAAGGTGTGTGTGTATGTGTGTGTGGGCGCAGGTGTGTGTGTGTGTGTATGCTGATGTCTGCGAGTGTGCGTCTCGATATGTCTCTGTATTTTTTGGGGGTGGGATGGACGGGTTTGTTGTTTTTATGTTGTTTTTAGCCTCTGTGAGGCACTTTGTGTTGCTTTTAAGTATGAAAAGTGCCTTATAAATAAAGCTTGATTGATTGATTAAGAAGTTTCACTAATGTCCACTGAGACTTGAGGATGAACTGATAAAAACTTTAGGTTTCAGGTCAAAGGAAGATTCCTTAGGTCCCATGTTGCACAATGTCAGTCCTGATTTAAAGATGAAATAATACCATTTCTCAGGTCAAAGGTCAAGGTCATTGTACCCTGTGTTCATTTATCACACATTAAGGCAGCTGGTATTTGGAGGTCATAGGTCAAAAAGTCGAGGTCAATGTTTAGTCTAAATTAAGGACAAACTAAGATTTTGGGGGTCAAAGGTAACTGTAGATTAGTTTATGTTCATCTTTAGCTTGTGGAAGAACCACAACAATCCTTGTGGCCACCAACCTTTTTCAACTGAAGATCCCATTTGGTGCTAACTGAGAGAGCAAGATCTACAGGCCTAAATTCACTAAGATCCACAAAACAAAAGCTCATTTTTGTTGATCATTATTTAATTTTGCCCACATTTAAGGCAGTAGGTACAATTTCAATCCATTAATGTGATAAGGGGCAGGGATAGAAACACAGAAGCAGAGGATTTGAAGTCACATTGGCACATTTTTACAACTTATGCAGCCTAATACAAACCAAAACTCATGACTCTAAGAATAACAAATTGTAACAATGCAAGCACAAAACACATTTCCATCTGTCTGAATATCTTGTATATACTGAAAACTAATAGACAGTGGAGGAAATCAGTTTGACCCAAATACTCTATCAGAACAGATGAATTTATCAGATCTATGTGTGTCATGGATAAGTGAAAAGGTCCATCCTCTGTATCAGAAGAAGACCAAACAATCTAGTCTTGAAGATCTAATAGAAATGTCAAAAGATATACAGGTCTTTCAAGATTTTCAGGTTGGTGACCACTGCCTTAGAGGGTTGAAGGGTTCATATTTTTACTTCACAGGTCAGTGGCCAAGGTTACAAGGTCTCCTGTTCACCTCTTGCATATTAATGTGATATCTCCTGAAGGTTTCAGGGTTTTTCTTCAAAGAGAAATATCCACACTGACTTGGGTTGTTATGTTTGTGTTGTAGACAATAACCACACTGTGTAGTTGTGTGTGTGACGCGCATTTACTCTCACTGCCGCCAGCTCACATTTTGCACATTTTATGACCCTTGCCGTACATCACTCCTGCAATCCTTACAGCACAGTAATCTGTCACTTGTAGTGCATAACATAACAGAGTCCAACAGGACACAATAAGCACAGTTGACTGAATGTTTTCAGACATAACATGGGTGAACCAAAAAGATTTTGGGTGTTAAGGTAAAGGTCTTTATACCACGTTCATTTGTTGCTTCTGGATACATTCTTAAGAACACATATATTAAATTAATATTTTTTAGGACTTCGCAAAAATGTTCACCCAATCATCCATTGGAGGTCATGGATCAGAAGGTCAAGGTCACTGGGCCTTGTGTTTATCCCTTGCATGTAAATTAGATATCTCATGCAAGTTACAGGGATGTTTTATCAATCTTTGTGCACTTTTTTGGGTGTGTATTACATACATACATAGTATACACGAGTACAAGCAAAATACTTACCATATTTTGTCTCACCAACATCATGATTGCAACACATCTGATACAAAAAGGCTGTAATTTTCTCTTTCTCTGCTAAAACACATGCAAACAGGGCGCTGCCATCTTGTGAGCAAGGGGACGCAAAATGGCTGTGCTTTGATTGGTCGAAGACATCGGCATGTTGATTGCTGCTCTCTGATCAGTCGGTACACTACAACTGAGCATGCTTGGGCAGAAATCAAGTAATTGTGCATGCGTAAGGCAAAAGGTCTTTCCGCATCTGTTTGAGAGAGAAAACTGTGTATGGTATTTGTTGTGAAAATACTGAAATTTCATTGATTAAAACTTTTAATAAAGGTAATTTTTGAGTTGTCTGAGGGAGTAAAGTTTGGGCAAAATTTGGGTGTGTGTTATCTTCGAGTGCAGTGTTTTTCCAGGCAAAAATCGTGAAAATATGGGGTGCGTGTTATAATCGAGTGCATGTTATCATCGAGAAATGACAGAACTCACATGTCATTTCTTGTTATGGCACACTCTTAAAACTGGGGTGTGTTGCGAGACTGCAGTGAAAGCAACGTTTAAGTCCTTCCTCTCTTCCACGGTGGTGCTCCCAGCTACACCCCTTAATTTATGCACAACCAATCTACTGTGGCTGTGTGCCTTCAGCTTCCATTAGCATTATGCTAATGTAATGTATTTGTAGCCACTAAAAAGCCACAAACACATGTCTCTGTAAAAAATATCATTACCTGTACATCCCATTTATGAATAACAAGCACATATACATTTGTAGAGGATCCATTAAGAGCACTGTCCCTGGATTGAGCCCTGATTGGCCAAAAAGTGGGTGTCCATTGCAAGATTATCTAAAGGCTTAATACAGAGCAAAGAGCGGGCACATATCTGGCATGTGGCTTCAGTAATGAGATGTTGATCATATTTTATTTATATTATGTCTTTTTCTTAGTTCCAGTGTTCACTTTAAAGGTTGAAGTTCTTAGAAGGGGCTTGGGGAGCAGAGGACCAGGAGAAGAACATTATTATGTAATGGCTATACAGCCTCTTCTTGTTATCATTGCCTCCTGTAGCTTTCTCAGCCCTTCAGAGCTGAATGTTTCCAAAGTGGAGGGAAAAGCAGCTGCACCTGATCCTCTACCGAGCCAAATTTATCATCTTCTTTAATGTTGAAAAGAGCAAAGTTCACTGGACAGCTTGGATTAAGTTAAAAACTAGATCTGAGTACTTACACAACTTTTGAAGCTTTTTCCTCACTTCCATAATAAAGCAAAAACCATTTGGCCCCCTGAGAGGTTTGGATTCAATTTTTGGTCACAACTGACTACCAGTGCTGCAGCGCCCCATTTTTCAGAGCTGCTCAATGTTTGGAAACAGACAGCTATTGATTGTCCATCTGTTCATTTTAGGGTTCAGAGGCCTCTTTTTCAGGTAACATCACTGGGTCAGGCAGAATGTGCATTTGGAGTTTGTTGACTCTCCCTTTAGTGTGTCTCCGAAACCAGCAAAACAAATGGAGTTTCCAGATGATCCGGGCAAACAAAGCTGGCGAGGAGCAGATAACAAAGGGTCACCATGTTGGATCTGCCATGCGCAGTGTCTGTGCTTTACTTAAAATGTGTGTTTGAGTGTTTGTAAGGCTACTCAGGGGTCCAAAAGGATGATCCAGCTGTGCAGCAAAGACAGAATGAAGACCTCTGAAGAGCCATTTGAGCATGCTGCTTTTTTTTTATCTTTCCTGCCATTCATTGCTGCTCCATGATACTGCTTCAGTGGACTTCCATGAGCTAGCGGCATTAATTCAAGCCTCTTCACAGCTTTACTTGTTTCAAGTTTTATTCTTTTTTTTTTTTCTACTGAAGCCTTGCATTGGAAACATTGTTTCCAATGAAATGTCTTTCCGCCTCAACAGTTGCAATTTGAACTCCCTAACAAGCTTGCAATGAGAATATTTGGAACAATACATTACCATCTCTGCTGGGAGTTAGAGTACTTAAATGTGGGGGAGATAAGCTCCGGAAAATGCTTTATGAATGTTTAAAGAGCGGCCCAGTGCCATGGGGATGTTTGGTAAAGTACACATTTGCAATGTGCATCCGCATTTGTAATTCAAATCAGCATTAAATTTGAGGGGGAGAGCATGAAAAAGCTCAGTCAACAGTTTAGAGAAAATTAGACTGAAATGTTTGTTCCCATACTATTAAAGTCTTTGGCTCTCTCCCAGAGGATGATGGGGGGGCTAAGGGGTTCATCTTCCTCTACTCTGAAATAAGAAACAAACATATGTAATCTAAATCATAGCTGCTTTGTTTTCACCTCAAATGTTCAATACGTTAAAGTTTTGTTTTGAAATCGCTTATACTGCTACACCAATCCTGTAACTAAAGAGAAAAGTCTGACTCGAGAGTCAGGGAGCCAGTCACTTAATGCCTTTCCATAAGTAGATGGTGCAATGTGGGAACTTAACCTAAACTACCCTACATCAGTGCAAAACTTACCTGTATGTGGAAGTTTGTTTGCAAGGTAGACTCACAGCATAATCCACGCAGCAGCAAGATCATCAGACAGACCTGTGGTAACCCAAGCGTGATGATAGCAGGAAGTGACTGCTCACACAGAGATTAGTACAGATGCTAACAGCTTTAGTTGCAATATTGTCAGATATATTTATTTAATGAAAAATAAACAACAACACTGATAGCATTTCTCTATAGAAAGGATATTTTTTACTTCACTTTCAACATGTTTTGGGTAGCTATAGTAGAGATTGTTCTACTAAGTGACTTACTTTACGCTGTTGCAGTAGCACCCACATACTGCATTATCTGATTAGCCCGTAGCGAATATAATTGACGGAATGATCACCCAGTTACCTGCCTGTTATGCTTTTAAAAGGCTCTGCGTATTTCCAGGCACTTTCAATGGGATGTTGCCCAGATAGACTAATGAGATATATTCAAAGTCCATCTGGTGTGTCAGGTTGGACCTATGGAGGCGATTTTCTCAACCAACTCACACTTGGTCCTTGGTTGGTTGGGTTAAAAAGGTGCAACATAAAACCTGTGGCATAGTGATATGTCCAAGAAGTAAATACATTTTAGTTTGGTTTCTCTGTGTCTCTTATGTCTTTCCCCCAGTTTTCTTCTCATCTTGCGGCATTTGCCCACTTCAGCATTAGTTTTAGTCGGCATTGGCCCCTTGGTCTCTAAGCCTGCCAACCTGGCCTACAGAAAATCCCTATATTCCACAAAGTTTCTCTTCACCTTTTGGTTTCACAGCAAACTTAATTTGTTTTGGAGCACAACTAACAACTTTGTTGGAAGTACATACAGGGGTAAAAATTCCCAGCATCTGATCCCATCCTGATAGATTATAGTGGATTAGGGATGGGAATTGATAAGACTTAACTGATACCAACGCCATTACCCATCCTGCTTATACTTATTTTTCATTCATGATTTCTTCAAAAATTATGGCTGATTTTCTGTGTGGTCCACATTGGCAACAATTTAAAACACATCACTCCTGATATTTAATGCCATACCCCATATACAGTGAGACTGAATGCCTCTGGAAGTTGCTGGTGTTTCCATCCACTAAATGTTGCTGTAAACATCTATTTTTTCCAAAAATTTAACCACAATATGACCCACATCTGCCCCCTGTATGTCATGATTACAACTTTGCCTTCTCTGTTGTCATTTCTGCTGGCTGCCTCTTATGAGAGTGTTATATCTTTGGTTTACAAGACATGCAAAACAAAGTGGAAAAAAATGATAAAGGAATTATTAGTGATTTTCAACTTGAATTTCAATGCCATCCCTTTATGTGGACGGTGCTTCAACTTGCTAGGCTAATCAGGCCTGGCTGTTGAGTCATAGGAGCTGAACGATGATGACATGGACACCATTGTCTTTGTCACTTACTCTCACTGCCGCCTCAGATCTGAGGGTCTCTCGGAACCTGTCCCTTCTCTCCTCAAAGTGATTCACAGCAAGAGAATATAGTCTAGAGTTAGCTGTAGCACCATCGGTGCTTTTTGCACCCAGTAAACTGTCTTATAGAACATAAATTTTGCCTTAACTCTGATTCATAAATTCATTTTTCGATGACTGCTATGGTTAGCCATCACTAACGTTCAAAAACCATCTGGTCTCATACAATGAGTATCCCTGATAGTGCTGTTTTCGCTTTGTCTTAGACACGCTCTTCAAGGCTTCCCTCCCCATGTGCGTCCAGTCTGCTGTGATTGGTTGACCTGTTAACTCTATAGTGTAGTGCTGCTTGTTGTCAAACAGCTTTTCTACTGCCTATGCTCTTCATAAGCCTCGCTACAATGAGCCAATGATCTTAAACTGACAACAAACCAATAGTAGGACATCACACTGGTAGGTCAATTTAGGGGGACAGGAGAATAAGACATTTTAGGCAGATACTGGTGCTGTAAAGAGGGGAGATGGGAAAAGTCCTAATGCCACAGACTTTTTGTCTTGTGCACAGAAGTATTCTATCCCACAGAGGAGACATGTTTAACATTCTGAAGGGCATGTAGAGCTCTAAAAAAATAATCTGGGCTCTTCAGTCATCAGAAAAGATCACTGTGACTGTAGTTTAGCAAAGTTTGGCTACTGGCTTTCTGGTGTCAAAGTATAATATTGCTTTTCCCATCCACCATCCTAATGTGAGCTTTCACATGTGAGCATAACCATCTTGTTTCCTTTCTATCTTTGTCTTAATACTCAGTATTTGGTTTTCTATTGCCTACAATATTTCTAGGCTGGTATCCTATGTCCCAGAAGGCTCTGCACTCTTTTTAAAGTCTAAGCTCTGTACTGGGCTGGCCACCTCCAGTCATTGGGCTGAAACTTTGGATGCAACAATGGCAGGATGTCTTTTCTTGAAATTTTGCACAAATGTTCACTTTGACCCATTGACAAACTAGTGAGATTTTGGAGGTGCAGGGTCAAATGTCTCTGGGCTTCATGATAATGCTCTCTTGTGAACATAACTTGTCAAGGATTCTTTAAAGGATTTCTATCAGACTTTGCACAAATAACCTCTCTGTCTTAACAATGAGGTGATTAATTTGAATAGCTTTAAGGTATAAGGCCAAGTGACCCACAATTGTACTTTCAAACTAACAATGTAGACCCTTCACAGGGACAAACTGCCATGGAGTAGCTCTAGTTTTGTAATTTTTGATTCAGAAAAAATTCCTTCAAGATCAGCATCCAAATCGGGGCATCCTCCACATATGAGTGCTGGATATGTCCCTGGTTTTCTGTATTGAAGGTTATTTGATATAATGCCATGTTAGTGCTTATTGAAAAACAGATGCTACAGTAATATATCTTAGCTTTGGTAGGCCATTATCATTTGTTAACGTGATATATTGATCTTGCTTCAGTGAAAACTGCTTGTGTTTAAAGGAGATGTAAAAAAAAAACAAGTCCAGTCCATCTCTAGCCTCAGGACCTGAAACAGATGCATGACGAAAAATCAGAAGAAATACTCCTGTGCAGCTGGGCCCTTTGAACAATAGTAGCTTTTAATCTTTCAAGAACAAAACAAAAGCCCAGACAAAATCCCCCAAACAGACAGAAAATAGGTACACATCAAATGGGACAGCTTACTTTGAAGCAAAGGGAAATGAGGCCATGGTGCTTTGGTTCCTCATGCAGAAGTTAGAAGTCTGATTTTGGCAGAGAGAAAAGCCGTAAAATGGCTCCAGCAAATATTTACAAAGCACCTCTCCATCACCCTGTTATGGCTCTTTGACTTAACAATGATTATGGGTACAATAACTAATCCCTCATTAATGTCGTGTCCATGGTGCTCTGGCTCACAAAGATAGGAAATCAATGTACCTTCGCCTGAAGCGAGAACTGAGGGCTGTCTGCCTCCTGTTTAAGCAGCACCTACTCTCCATATGGACAGATAGTTAGAGACGTGAGAGACAACTCTGAGTCTGTAGGACGAAATAAAAATGTATCATAAAGCACTCAGAGTTCTGAGCCTGATTTATACAATTTTTCTTAAATAGAGCACACAATAATTTCTCTGCCAAAGGCTAATTAATCAAGCCATCTAGACATGCGCTCTCAGTTCTACTCATTTCAGGTGCTAATTTTTTAAAGACTTATGACTCTTTTCTATAAAATGCACTATACAAGATGCATTCATAACATTCAAACAGTGTTTTCATTGTACAGACGTATTGAACATTATGGAGGGGAAAAGCTGTCTGAAGTCATCTTGAACCACAAGCTATTAAAAAGCATTTTTGGGTTTGATCACAGCTTTAACCTCTTTAACACAGTAAAAATTGTGTTTTACTGTTCTGTAAATACATCTCAGTCCAGTGGTTTTCAGACTGTTTTTGCCCAAAGCACACCAAAGACCAAGCCAAAATCTCAAGGCACACCAAATCCATACCCATGCAAAGCCTCTAAAATATCTGTTACAATATTTTATCAGCATGTCTTTCTGTATCTCCTACTGCCTGAAAAAAGTTGTCAAAAATGCTTTGCTGAGGGACTTTGATAATGGATAAATTCAAGAATCTCACTAAATAGTACTTTCTTTCTCTTGATGTTAAATTAAACCCATCATGATGATCCTTAATTTCAATTTATCTAAAGCTGCTTTCCCACTAAAATTAGCATGTATACGCATGTTTTTTAAACCCGGGTTAACCCGCTAACAATCAGCAAGTGACTCCTTTCCCATTGCCAGCAGACGAGTTGCGTGCAACCTTAAAAGAGCTTTTGGATTGTCAAATTGCTTCTATGTTTGGACAAAACCCTAAAAATGTTCATTTTCACTAAAACCCAAACTCAGCAGGGATAATATCAATAATAAATACAATTTACTCAAGATTAGTATCAGACACTGAATGATATCCATGTTGAATGCCAGAATAAGATGCATTATGTTGCAAATACATCAATATCAAATGCAATGTGTAAGTCACAATCCATTTTCGGCCTTTCAGTGTCACAATGCTCTGAGCAAAGGACAGTATGTCATGCTGACTGAGCCACCAGAGAAGCACAGACAGATGATGTTGCAGGAGCATTTGTTCTATGGGCTGTGACGAATCTATAAGCATCAGGGTCACAGTTCACAGTGTAATGTTGTGAGGAAGCTGTGTGTCAGGATTTTATGCATGCTGCGTCCAATGTACGTGCTTTGGGAGAGCAGCTGCAGTGTTTGCTTAAATGAAAAAGAGATGGAATGCAGAGCCTGTAAAAGGAAAGTCACAGGTGCAACTTATAACATTTACGATGGCTGTTCTAATTAAAAGTCTCACTGGGCCACAGTAGTGATATAACATAGTCCGTGCAGAAGTCAGAACTCATACCATAAGTGAAATGAAGCCATCATTTATGTTATTTAAAACCCTTGGGCACACCTACCTTAACCATAATTAAACTTTTTGAAGAAAATTTTGACTTAAAAAATCAAGAAATTCCACTGAACCGCAACACACAGACACAAACAAAATAACAGGGGTTCCAAGGTAATTTAATTTTCAACTTTATTGCTCCCACATTACTATAAAATAAGTCAAAAGATCCAAAAGAAAGTGGACTCGCACTGATGACATGAATCATTTAAAGGACTTGCTATACATACATGTGGGTAAAGCAGCCATATACAGAGAGAGAACACACTTAACAGGTAACAGCCTTTATTGTACATCCACTTTTCATAAAAAAAATCACTAATGCACTTAACAAAGGGAGCAGGTCTAGATCACTCTCTTTGATACATATCAATGACAGATTACCGAGTACCCACCAGGAGCAGAGCACTTGATGATATCAGGCAGCATAACAGATGAATTAAAAAGACTTCATCTTGGCAGGCAGAAACTTAAGCAGATCCAGAGTGATGTGATAAAGCCTGCTGCTGGGCTTACAGAGAGAGAAACAGGAACACACAACCAACAAAAAACAACCACAGTAGCAACAACACCTATTTTTAAAATGAATTTACAACTACTATGGTAGTGATACGTGTATGTAAGCATGCACAACAACATTATTCATTTACATGAAAATATGTATAAAAGTATAATATATAATAATATATAATTTATAATATTATGACAAGATACACAATAAATCAAAGAATTTTTGATAATCTTAATATAAGCATTTGCAGTAATAAAAAAAATCACAATTTATTCCTGTAAACACAAAGGTGGATTTCTGTTTTATTAAATATACAGTATATGTTTTTTTTCTGCTGTTTTTCTGCACGTTGTAAAGCAAACTACATCACATTACAGAAGTTCCTTAATTCCTTTTAAAATTAAAGCAGCTGTTTATGAAAACAATTAAAGAGTTTCTTGAGATTAACATTTGGTATGATTTGTGGCTATACAAATAAAGGTTGATCGACTAATTGATTTGAGAGCTTTTTTCCCAACCCTGAACAAAATATCCACTCTAACATAAGGATGAAATTCCAACTCCATATAGATTTACAGAAAAAACATGCATTTAAGGTGCAAACAGGTCAAATAAAAAACTATGGGTTCAGCAGTTAACACCTACCAGCACAGACCATTAATGAAGTAACACAATTTGATATCTTTCAGAGTAACACTTTGTTGTTTTAATCATGTTTTAGCAGTCTTAACTGTCCTTTCATCTTCATTAATTAACAGAACTTGAAATATGAGACAGTAGTCCTTTAAGGAGAAGCTGCATGCACAGATACCATTAATTCTTACACAGCATGGTAAACAACTTTCACACATTCAAACATCTCCCAGCCTGGATTATCCATCACAGCAAACAGAAAGCCTCCGTCTAATTTTACAGTTGTTACTTCACTGCTCGAGTTGCGAAACGTTGTATTGGGATGTTCAATATGTTCCTTTCTGTCTGCTGTCAATCATCTGACATTAACAGCAGGAGAAAATGGAAAGTCTGCAGGAGGAATAAATCCCTGAAAAGTAAGAATTTTAATCTGTTTTCCACACCAGCGTTGGCCAGGACCAACATGTAGACAGAGTTCTCCTCGTAGGGCAGCACAGGAGTCATGTTGCCCTGCTGACATGTGTTTCAAGACTTCATTCTGCACCTCCAGACACGCAGAGTTGACTAAGAAGCCGGCTTTGCATACTGCTCCCATGGTAGTGACGTCATGTCCGTACTTGAATGCGAAACAGAGTGCTGGTTGTTCTGCATGTGAACCCCTGGGATACTTCCTCTTCCCCTTCTCCCCCTATTTCTCTCAGCCTAGACTTGAAACCTAAAAGAGCATCTTTTTCACAGCACAAGTGTCACTGTCTCACTGTTTAATATTTCAAGAAGTTCAATTAAGCTTTAATCCTTGCAGGCTGGCTCATTATTCGTGGAGGAGCCTCTGTTTTGAATGTCAGGACGTGAAATCTACCTTGTCATTGTTAATAATTGTAAACATGCAGGGAAGGAATATTGGTGCATGTCACGAAGGCGATCTAAGGAGCATGTTTCACAGCCAGTGTTGTGCCAAATACAGCAAATGGTGCCAGACTGCAAGGCGGGCGTTTTGCACAGACGGTGACTCCGTTAACTCTCCACTGCAACAGATGGTGTGTCTCATGCACACTGTGTGAAAGGTTATGTGACTTCTCTGTGGTTGCCTAGTAGTGCCCTGAACCTTATTGGACCACACAGGCGCAAACACAAACAGGCACGCGTGCACTTGTGCATGACAACATGAAGAGGGGGAGAAGGATCCAACTGAAGAATAAGAGGTGTTAGAAAAATCACTTCCCTTAAAAGCACTGTATTGGTTTAAAGAGCCCATGTTTTGCCTTAAATCAGGTTCATATATTCATTTTGAGGACTGTTTGCATTTTCTAACGTCCAAAAGCAATTGATTTTTCATATACATTACAACTTAGACTCTCTGTGAAAGCTCCTGCCCCTTGAAGACTCTCTCTCCAATGTGGGCTCAGTCCACTCTGATTGGTTTAGGGATCATCTCTGTGGTATTGGTTCAGTATAGTACTGTGTGTCGGCATGTTGTCAACAGCTCTGCATCCATTCTACTGTCTGTGCGCTACAATCGGCTTGCAAAAGTGTGCCATGGGCTCAAACTGATGATGAAATAATGGTAGGATATCACACTGGTAGGCCAATTCAGTGGGGCCAGGGGAGCAAGACTTTAGGCAGGTGCTGGCGCCATAAGGAAGGAGAAGGAGAAGTCCTGATGCCTTCTGATGACTTTTTACATCACACAGTTGCTGCAAATTTATCAGCTGAACACCCATGATGCAATTCTCCCATTCCATTGCATCTCAGAGGTGCTCTATTGGTTCATGATCTTGTGGCTGTGGAGACCACTGACGTACTGTGAACTGATCGTGACATTAAAAAACAATTTGAGATGACTGGATCTTGTGAGATTGTGTGTTTTCCTGCTGGAAGTAAACCTGACACACCAGATGGAACGTTCAATATATTTCCCTAGTCTATCTGGGAAAGAGCCAATAGAAAGTGTTTGGTAATGGGCAGAACTTTTCAAAACAAACCCAGCACGTGTTTGGATGATCACGCCGTCAATCACATTCATTACATTCCAGTCAGATAATGTAGCAGGTGGCCACTAATGCAACGGTGTAAAGGACAGAAAAAAAAAACAAACATTGCAAAACATGTTGGAAGTGAAGCTAAAATACCCTCCCTAAGGACCGCATTTTTTGAAATGGAAGGATAAACTTTATAAGAAAGACATACTACGTGTGACCTATTCAAAAAAATGAATATATGTAAAGCTTTCATCAGGATTAATGATGTCAATATTGATATTTTATGCTTGAAAGCAAACAGTAAAGCTCAATTTATAGTGATAACATGGAATCAAAGACAGTTGAAGGTACATTTTAGCACATTAATCCACTTCACACTGGCAATTAAAATTACTTTTTTTTCCTACATGTATTGACAAGTGGTCCATGTAAGACCTTTAAAGGAAACCATTACAGGAAAACATATCAACTAATACCAAAGAACAAAACACAGACCAGCTATGAAAGATTACCATAGGAATACTTTAACCTTTCATGTTGTAAAGCCATTTACCTTTTCACATAAGGCTTAGTGGTAAATTACTGGGTTTTTTTAAACATTTTTGCATGCTTAGTTTAAACTTCAGCAGGTCATCTTGACCATGCCATCATGTATAAATGCAGTGAGTTGCTGCTATGTGATTTAGTATTTGCACTAACGAGCACTTGAATGGATGTACCTAATAAAGTGGCTATGAGTATATGTCCTTTCACAGTGGAGGGCAGTAAATTACTGTCATTGCTGCATGTCTATTTGAAGAGCCCACACATCGCATAACAGATGCCACCAGCAGCTCAACCTTTGACACAGGCTGTGTTGTGGAGTGACTTGACTTGGTTCGGATTGAGTCCAACACTGTGGACACTTTTATCTCCATATCTGCAGCTTATAGTCCATAACTTGCTTGTCCTAGTCTTAGGTTGATTATAGCAGACGGTGGCTGTGATTAAGGTTTAAAGGAGTGGCTGTAAAGTCCTGCAACTTCAAACATCTGCACTACTGATTTCAAGCTTTCTAACTTTTCATGATAAACAGTAAATGGAAATTTTACATTTATAGATTCCGTATGTAATGCTTAGTATTTCAATTTGAAAGTATGTTTTGATTTTCATTGCCCAAATGTGGTTGACCATTTCATTGCTGACCTCCATGGGACCCCCTCCACTTATGGGCCCCAGAAAGCTTTCCCGTTTGTCCCCCTTATGGGTGGCGATGCCCCGTCGAGGTCTTGGAGGTCTGTGGAGAAGCTTCACCTTGTTGTACCTAAGGCCAGGCTAAAAACCTGAGGTGACCAAGCCTTCTACGTTGTTGCCCTTAAATTTATGAAATAGGTTGCCTCCTAAATCAGAATGTCCCCCACATTACCATCTTTCAAATCTTGTATTAAAATGTGATTTTACTTGTTGGCTTTTAACTCAGCATGAGAGATGTGTGGTCTCTGTTTTTATTGGGTTTTTTCTGGTAAGTTGGCTTTTATTTGAACACACTGTTGTGTGTTATTATGTGATTTCATAGTAGTTTTATTATGTGGTTTTAATGTTTAATTTATTTTGTGTTATGTCTGCTTGGTAGGCATTGTGAAGCACTTAAAATGTGACATATAAATAAAGTGCATGGGATTGGATTTGATATGTATTTAAAAGCACAATTTATTTTATTTCTTTAACATTGCCAATTAGTACAAATACAGTGGTGCAGGGATGACATATTTTTATGAGCCAAAGCAAAAGTGAGCATCAAGCCCACTGAGAGCCTATGGGATTTTTCACTGTGTTTTGGATCAGTGCTGCTAATAAGCTCTGTGGTGAACATATATTATGAACCTTACATATTCTGCTCTTTGTGATGATCTTATCAAAAGAACCCACTTTTCACAATTTTTTTAAGCTTAAATGTAGTTGGCTGCAATGCTATAATTAGGCTACCATGGAACTACAACATGGCTGACATGGAAGCAAATACAATATTTCCAATGTATAACATGTTTGAGAGTTTCTTCACAATCAAGTGACCAATTTGGTCCTCGTGGCTGTGACAATAGTGTATGAATTATTGATTTGTAAGAAATGATTAGAAAAGCTTGCCGTCAGGTCCTCGGCCATTTTTGTTGTCCTCATTCGCAGTTAGCTATAAACTGTCATTTTGAACACACACCAATGGTTTAGGATTCAAAAGCAGGAAACAGCAGATGCATTATACCATTTACATTAAACACTGATCACAACCTAACTTCAGGCATTTATCTAAAATGGGTATTCTAAATCTCATTTACTCTGAAGGCTTGGGAACCAGGAAGTGCTAAATGCTAACTCACTTCCTGCGCCACTCTTCTGCAAAGAACATTAAAGGAAAACAACGATATAAAATCTTGGTCATATTATCCAGCTGTGTTGTATCAAGAGTGTATTGTGACATTTCTTGTTTAACTTAATTAATTAAACAGAAAGTTTTCCAACAGAAAGAGTTTTGTTGTAAAAGAGTGAGAATTGGCCCCATATGATGCAACACGATCACAAAGGTGTTGGTTGTTAACAGTCTTCCTCATTTTTGGAGTGTAAGAAACATGAGAAGCTCATTTAAAGCTTCTCTTCAATGTGTGATCCATCTCTAAAACACCTTCATCTTGTCTGTCACCCCTGGGTTCTGCCATTATCACTCATGTAATTAAAAATCAGTCAACACAGAAAAAGACACAAGATCAGGTTACAGCCGCTGTGACAGATGTTAAATACGGGACAATTTTCTTCTTTTCTCTCAGCAGGTTTTCTCTCTGTGGTGGGCTTCAGGGGGTGATAAGGTTATCCAAGAACATCTATCACTGATTTCCTGACACTCCTGGTGGTCAAAAATAATCAGATGGCACCTGGATCAACAGGCCCTTTGTTTCAAGATCCATAAGTTATCTCTCAAGACTGCAGAACAGAAGTACACAAACAGAGAGGTGTGTGGGTGAGTAAAGGAGCATGAGCAGATTTTGGTACATTCAGAAACATTTATTTTGTTTTGTTCTCTGACACTTCGATGGGAATTTATGCTACTTGCCACACACATGTTTCAAAGTGAGGAGAAGCAGCAGATGTTCGTGGGAAGTGACGCCGCTTCTGAACACATTTTATGCTTTATGTGGAAATACTTTCAAATTTCATAACTAAGACTAAATGTACAAGACATGATTGATTGTTTTGCACATTGTACCTCTAATTCTCTGCTACCCTCTCTGACCTTCCTCTGCATGCAGTTGATTTTGCATTTGGATCACAGAGTATAGGCAAACTTTTTAACCCTCCAAACTCTATGAAATCGACAGTGCCGCAAAGCTGCAACACTTAATTGGATGACTTCTGTGTCAGGAACCATACTAAGGGTATTTATGGGGACAGCTTTGTTTGGGAGCTCTCTCTCTTGTCAATCTGAGAGGGTCTCTGGGTCTTTCTCTGAAGAAAGTTTTTAATCCGGCCATGAAATGAAGTGTTGTGTTGTATTTTGCATTGTCTGTTTTTCTTAATTTAACAGTGATAAATCCATGATTTATTGAATTAAACTGTTGCATTGCATATTTGATGTTTGGTATCAGTTTTGGTGGTTCAGTATTTTAACCTGACACACCAGATGGACTGTTTAATGTATTTTGCTAGTCCATCTGGGAAAGTGCCTATACAAAGTGTTTGGGAATGGGCAGAACCTTTCAATAGCATATCCGGCAGGTGACTGGATGATTGTTCCGTCAATCACATTCATTATGGGCCAATCAGATAATGCACTAGAGCCCCTTCGTAAAACAAACTCTTGGCAAAACATGTCAGAAGTGGAGTAAAAGTAGCCTTTCTATAGAGCTGTTTGTAGTGTTGTCATTTGTTTTTCATAAGAAATGCAGTCTAGATCTAATAAAACTGCAACTGAAGCTGTTAGCATCTATGCTAATTTCTGTATGAACAGTCACTTCCTTCTGTTGTCTCTCACCTAGCTGTTCTACAGGATGCTAAATGGACCGTCCCACTTTTGGCATGATTGGAGCTCAGAAAGATGGATGTACCTGATTACAGTTATTAAATTAGTCTGATCCAGCTGCACTGCAAGGTAATTAGTATTTACCTTATTGTCTAGTGGTTGTGGTTTATATAAGCCATTTGCATGCTTCTATCACTCTCACAAACATGATTTATATAAAGATTTTCATGAGCATTGTGTTTCTATACCTAAGCGTTGATAAATAAACAAACAACTAAATAAAAAAACAATAAGTACTGATTAATTGTTTTGTGGTAAAACATAGCAGGAATGTTTTTAGAACTCAATTTTGAACCTTAAATGACGTGACAAATTTCAGTCATTTTTTTGGCCAATCAGATTATCCCGATCTCTTCTTTTGTTTCCTGGAATACAGCACCTTAGCAGGAGGAGTCATAGGCCAAAAGGAGGAAAATAGTTATCATTTAGTTTTGAACAGAATAGAAATGGGAGTGTGAGCAATGCAATATATAATTTGATCTCTTTCTCTAAATGTGAAAATACTTGTTGTAAGTTTGTTTGCACTTTTTTTCTCCTAATACCCAAGACCTGACAGAAGATGTTAAAGGCTTGTTCATTGTTAGTCTGAGTGATTAGTACAAAGTAAACACTGTCTAAAACTGTGTTTTAGTCTTTGTAATCCTACTATTGGCATTACAGGATTAATATTTAAATAGTTGCTGTTATATCTTATTTAACAAAATAAAACTGTTGTATTTTAATGTGGTGAGGTCCCCTATCTTCCTTTTATCCCAGTATAATTCTTCACAGCTAATTTTGTATTAGTATTTTTTCTCACTCCCTTTTTTCTTGAACAAGTACAAGTTATTATGAACTTTGTCTTAAATTCTGCATAAGACTTAATGTCAAGGAACATGTTTTGATAAATGTAAAAAAAAAAAAAAAAAAAAGCCAAAGCTGTCCTGAAAATAATGTTTTAACTAGGGCTGTCAAATTTCATGCTTTATCCATCATCATGATTAATCTGATTAAAAATTTTAACACAACCAAGATTGAGTTAAAATCTGTGAAATGTCTCTGGCAATGCATTTCGGTCAGTTTGTCCAAGTAGACTTGCCGGAACGCATGCTGCCGCACATGTGTAATTTGGCTAAACAGTAAGGTGGTCCTGTTGGTGGGAAATTCGAATACAAAATAAAATGCAAGATGGACCAGTGGATCGACATACATTAATATGCACACTCTGCATCTTTTCACTGAAGCACTTCCAGCTTGCAGTACCACATTAAAGCGAAGCATGCGTCAGTCGGGGATCCTGCTAGCACTTCGGCTAATGTGTCATCCAGCTTGCAACAAACCACCCTCAAGCGATTAATATAGATTAAAATCAATGACATTTAATTGTGATTAATCAATATTAATCCACAGAAATCCTGTGATTAATCTGATTTAAAATTTTAATTGTTTGACAGCCCTAGTTTCAACTTAAATGTTCTGTAAAAAGTTAAGGTTCAACAAGCATAAAAATTTTTTTAATCCAGGTGGACCAAAAGTTAGAAAAACTGGCTTTGAGCTGCACGGGTTTAATACATTTTTTGTACAAAGCAGAATTAAAAAAAACCAAGTATAATAGCATAAACAAGATCTGTTATGCAACAAAACTCCCTTAAATGAAGAGATATTTATTGTTATTCTTTTGTATAGTGCTGAATATTTTTGCTGCTAGTTTTGCAATTAAAAATCTAAATGGCCTGAATGTAAAATTGCATGATTTCTCTTTCTTATACACTGGGGACTATGGCTGTTGTGTGCAGCAAAATAATGGCTGTTGATTCCATCGTCTCATAAAACACAGAGAAAGGGCTGATCTTTTGCTCAGTCACAGATCCGAACTTCCCAAATACAAATTAAATCAGTTGAAATCAGTTAAATCCTCAGAACTGTGAATGCAATATGCTGCTACAGAAGTCCTTCTTCAGGTTATACCGGCTGAGAAATACGGCTCTAAAGGATTCAGCAGATAATCTCTTCATTTTACTATGACACAAACCAAAAGTAGGTGTGAAATACAGACAGCATGAACAAAGTGCAGATTTAAAAGGTGCACATGTATGATTTAAACTGTCCACACAGCCCTTTTCAGATGTTACTGGTGGAAATAACAAACAAGTTTTCAACTTTCTTGCCAGAGAGCTGTGTCCATTCTTCTTCTTTATCTTTGTAGGTGCGCCCTGGATCCCCCTCCTGCTGCACCATCCATCTGGACCCCGTCAAATGAATGAGGGGGCTGCAGTCTTTCAGGAAAGGCTTAAGAAAGCTTGAACTTGGGGTTAATGAAACAACTGTTTTCAGATAATTGCAGCCATTTGGCTAACACAAGACCATGGGTAAAGGCTAATAGACGTAGAAGATCAGTCTGATTTGGGCACAAATTCTGACCGAGCTGTCTGTAACGAACTATCATATTTATGAGCCATTGTCTGGACTATTCGGTCAAAAAGTGTTTACTTTTGCAAAAACCAAAAGACAGAGCAAAAAAAACCTTTCACACTGTGGAGTAAGTGAAAGGAAGAAGAATTTCTTTTACTTAGCAACAGGCACCAGAGCACCTGTTTTAAAATGATATACTTTCATGTATCATGATGTCTTCACTTATCTTATAAAGACACATAATGTAGGCCATTAATGGGCAAAATACAGCCCAGGGACCATATGCCGTTCTTTCTCTTACTCAGTTCAGCCCATGATTTAATATCAAATACCAATAAATTATTAACATATAGGCAAAAAATTACTATTTCGTCCATGAAATATTAAAAATCAAAGTATTTCCACAATAATTTTTTTTTCCATTTGAAATAAATTTAGTTCTCTGCAAGAAATTAGCATTGTAACTAATATCTTGTTTTTTTCTTATTGTATATTCATCAGTAAATGTGTTAGTAAAATATATTAGAAAAACAGTAATCGTTGCAGAATACTTTAAGGAAATTTAAAAAACATTACTACTGATTAAATGAATATTTTATCTCCGAAATACTTTTTTCTTGTGCTTAGATTTGGTTCAGTGTTACAATGCCCACTCACCAACATGAAAGGTGACCAGTAGCAGTGTTTTATGAAAAACTAGAAGTGGTCTGAGAGGACGAACTTCTGCAGTGGCATTTCCAACATTGTCAGGCAAATTAACAAATCCTCGAAAAATTTCCTGGATCCATATTCAGGTTCTGATCACTTCTCCCTTGTACCATGGCCAACATTCCCTGAAAATTTCATTTCATTTCCACTGAGATTGTAATGAGTTATTGGCGAAAATGTGGAAAACAATGTAAGCAAATCTTAAAAGATGTTTTGTTTTTGTTTTTGTTTTTGTTTTGTTTTTTATTTCTGGATCTGTGTCTGGGTTAGAATCATACAGAAGTGGATTAGAGCCACTGGAAAAACAATGAAGGTTTAATTTACTCTGTGAAAAAAAAAATCTGAATTCTGACTTTTTCACAGACTTTAAAAGAAAATTCAGTGGCCCAGAATTCTGAGGAAAAAATACAAAATTTTGAGACATAAGTAAAAAAAAAAAAAAAAATCTTCAACCTCTAAAATTGTTTGTTTTATTTCAGTGTCCCTAATCCTCTTTTGTAGGATCACCCCCAAAATCTAGTGGATTTGTCCATTTTTCTATCCTGAAAATGTCATCAAGTTCTGTTCAAAACTTTTTGAGTTATCTTGTAAACAAATACACTCATAAACACAGCCTCCTTGGCAGAGATAAAAATGTATATCCTAAAAAATGGAGTGACAACACGTGACACTAGTTGTACTAAAATGTATTTTCAACTGGCTTTCAGTTTGCATTTTACCTTAAAAATAAAAGTTGGAATGGCAAGTTTTATAAAAGGTAAAAGTGTAGCTTTCATTAAATTGAGTAAGTACATACGTATGTTAAATGATAAATAGCTTGTGGTTTTTATAGTGGCCCTCGAGATTTCTGGGCATTGTTAATGAGGCCCTGTTTGTGGCTGAAGTTACCCATCACTGATGCAGACTGTCACCTCTCACTTTAAGGTTTGTATCTTTGGCAAATAAACAGTTACTGCCGGCCAACATTTGGCCTTAATAATGAGTTTCTTACGTGACGTTGAGAGATGAGCCTCTTTCAGACACACGTCTTCGTCGTGATTTGAGGCTGACCTGACCTGAACGCTGCTCTATTGATGTTCTCTGTGTGCTTGTGTGTCCCCTGGGTAAAAAAGACAATTAGCCAAATTAGAAGGCAAAATCTGGTGAGGGCAAAGGTCTGAAGAGGAGCGGCTGCTGTTTTCCATGCTGCTCGTAAAACAAACAGCTCAGCAGAAATGTTATTTTTAGACGCTTTAAGTGGAAACCTATTACTTTGGCTGTTATCTCACACGAGTAACCCCGGCTCCATTGCTTTTCATTAATTTCTTGTCAAAGACCTACACATGCTTACATGGACATATAAAACACAGACTCATAATGTTCCTGTTTTTACTCACAGTTTATCTGTGTTTTTGATAGAGTATTTTATATAATTCCATAGCATCCTGTCTGACTCTTTGAAGTCATCCTTAATTCATTTCTGCATAAAAAAGCTGACTTAGAGTTTGCCTGGTGTCACTTTCATGCTGCAGAGAGTTTATGTTGGTGTGAAAATGAATTTGTGGCTTTTAATGAGCCCCTGTTTTAATCCTGTGGTGATACTCATGAAATTAGCGCTCTGGCTTCAGGTGTGACCATGCAATTTACACAGCGTTTGAGAGCTACAGATGTGCAAAATTGTTGGTACCCTTCCTTTAAAGAAAGAAAATCCACAATGGTCACTGAAATAACTTGAAACTGACAAAAGTAAGAATAAATAAAAATGTACTGAAAATTAACTAATGAAAATCAGGCATTGCTTTTGAATTGTGGTTCAACAGAATTATTTAAAAAAAAATAAATAAATAATTAAACTGGCCTTTACAAAAATGATGGTACCCTTAACTTAATATTTTGTTGCACAACCTTTTTGAGGCAATCACTGTAATCAGGCAATTTCTGTAACTCTCAATTAGACTTCTGCATCTGTTGACAGGTATTTTGGCCCACTCCTCGTGAGCAAACTGCTCCAGCTGTCTTAGGTTTGAAGGGTGTCTTCTCCAAACTGCATGTTTCAGGTCCTTCCACAAATGTTCCATAGGATTTAGATCAGGGCTCATAGAAGGCCTCTTAAGAATAGTCCAATGTTTTGCTCTTAGCCATTCTTGGGTGTTTTTAGCTGTGTGTTTTGGGCCATTATCCTGTTGGAGGACCCATGACCTGTGACTGAGATCAAGCTTTCTGACACTGGGCAGCACATTTAGCTCCAGAAAGCCTTGATAGTCTTGAGATTTCATTGTACCCTGCACAGATTCAAGACACCCTGTGCCAGATGCAGCAAAGCAGCCCCAGAACATAACTGAGCCTCCTCCATGTTTCACAGTAGGTACAGTGCTCTTTTCTTTGTATGCTTCATTTTTGCGTCTGTGAACATGGAGCTGATGTTACTTGCCAAAAAGCTCCAGTTTTGTCTCATTTGTCCAAAGGACATTCTCCCAGAAGCTTTGTGACATGTCAATATGCATTTTGGCAAATTCCAGTCTTGCTTTTTTATGATTTGCTGTCAACAGTGATGTCCTCCGTTAAGTCAATTTTGGCTCAAACAGTGACAGATGGTGCGATCTGATACTGATGTACCTTGACCTTGGAGTTCACCTCTAAAATCTTTGGAAGTTGTTCTGGGCTCTTTGGTTACCATTCATATTATCTGTCTCTTCAATTTGTCATAAATTTACCTCTTGCAGCCACATCCAGGGGGTTGGCTGCAGTCCCATGGAACTTAATTTCTGAATAATGTATGCAACTGTAGTCACAGGAACATCAAGCTGCTTGGAGATGGTCTTATAGCCTTTACCTTTAACATGCTTGTCTATAATTTTCTTTCCAATCTCCTGAGACAACTCTCTCCTTAGCTTTCTGTGGTCCATGTTCAGTGTGGTAGACTGACTGATTACAAGCTTGAAGGCACCTGTGATGCTAATTACAGGACACACTTTAGTTTAACATGTCCCTATGGTCAAATCATTTTAATCCTTTCTAGGGGCACCATCATTTTTGTCCAGGCCAGTTTCATTATTTTGTTTTTTAAAATGATTCTGTTGAACCACAATTCAAAAACAATGTCTGTTTTTCATTGGTTAATTTTCAGAATTTTTTTTATTTATTCTTACTTTTGTCAGTTTCAAGTTATTTCAGAGACCATTGTGGGTTCATATTTCTTTATTACAAGGGCACCAACAATTTTGCACACATCTAATACAGCTGCTCCTTTTTCTCTCCCACAATAAAGCTGCTTGTAGAATTCTCCCAAAGTGAGTTGAGGAGAAATTGTTAAGGGTTTTCCCCTAATTTAAAAGAACAGAGATGCTGATTATTTGATGGCCTCCATATGTGATCTTTAGTTTTTCTTCTGAGAGCCACATGTATGCGGGTCTGACATGTGTTAGGGTGTCTGGGGGATGGGAATTAAAAGTCTTTCTAGTGATCTGGATCATTTGACTCAGCTCAGTAATATGAGCTGGGTCTTTGGCTGTAAAGAGATCTTTGTTTATAACCGCATCATCATTTAATAAATTAGAGTTTACTACAAAGATTAGGAAAAATGCTTGATTTATTTTTTCCAACTTTTTATCACATCTGAAAGCTTTTTTTTTTTAATTAATAGTTGTTCAAAATATGGTCTCACTGTCTGGCTAGACATATTAAAAACTGTTTGCCAGTTTGTTTTCCAGAGGACTTTGAGCCTTTGTGGTGGCTGCTCCTATTCTTTGGAACTTGCTCTGTCTCCACATAAGATTCACGATTCAAGAATAAAGATGTTTATAGTCACATACACACTAAAAGCGGTCAATAATGGGCATTGAAACTCTTATTTTGCGATTTCCCACTCCCACCACATAACCCAAACATACAAATAAAATATAAAACCCCTAAAGTATAAGATACAATATAAACACGTACAAAATATAAAATATGAAATATTTATAAATAAGATCTGCCCAGTCGCTCATCACTGTCAAGGCACTGCTAAAGTTTCATTTCTTCTCTATGGCCTTCAATTAAACTAACCCCAAAACCCTCTGTTGTTTTGTACTTTGACATTTTTTAGATAGTTTTAGATTATTTTATTATCATGTTGGTTTTAGCCTTTGTGCCTTATAGTCTCATTTCGCCATTTTAGTTTGTATTTTTTATGCTTTGTGATGGTGCTCATTGTCATTTTCCTATCTTTATCACTTAATGGTTGTACAGCACTTTGGTTGATAAATGTTGTTTTTAAATGTACTATATAAATACATTTTGACTTGACTTCACAACATTTCAGGACAAAATAGGGCAAGTAATGCTAAACTGCGTTCAATATCTCTTAACTTAAAAGACCATCTATTTTATTGGATATTTTCAAGCAAATTATTAATTTAACTTTCTATTTTACTTTGTATAGATGTGTCAATGAATAGTTTCCTTGTTTTTCAATTTGAGTGTGATCTGTTGCTTTCTGTTCCCCATTCGTGAAAATAAAGGTTCATCAGCATCTTTATTTCTGAAGGAAACTGAGTTGTAATCTTTATTTCTGACGGAAAATGAGGTGTGTCAATCCTTTGTATTCAATGCAGGGCAGAGCATTACCCTACCAAACAAGAAGAAATTAGATTAGATTGTTGGAATAGGTACAAAGGTAATTAGGGGACAAATGCGCAACATTTATTAATTGACAGACTGACACACACTGACTTTGGCAAACAAGCTTCCCCTTTGGTCTGAATTTGAGCTCTTAAACTCAGGACACAGGTACAAAATGCCCAGAATGATAAACTTGACACATGATTTGCTCATCAAATATGTTTTTTTTTTTTTTTTAATCTAGCCGCTTATACCTTAAGGTGTTGCTGACATTGATGCTGGATTGGTCACCAATCACAGGGCTGAAATGGAGAGACAGACAATAATTCATACACAGTCACACCTAAGGGCAATTTTGAGTCATAAATGAATAGGCCTGCGCAATATGAGAAAAACATGCAACTTGTGATTACATTGTTCAGTATTGTAATAATAATATGGATAGTGATAACTCAACAATAGATAGAGTTGTGCAAGCTTTTACGTACATTTCTCAGAATTTTTTCTCCACTGAACTGGCACAGATGGAAAGCTTAGAGCCAGACTTAGCGTCATCTCATCATGTCACCAAAAGGTACGAAAGCAGGGTTGTCATTCTACAAAACTTTACTTGACCACAAGAACAAAATCTGATATGAGATATCTGATAATTGTAGCTGTTGCAATGCAATGTGTTTGTTGCATTTGCTGAAGGTGAAATACCAATAAAATCGCAATTGACTGTGCAGCCCCAACAATTAACACAAGTATGTTTTTGTTCTGTTGAAGGACAACTGGAGTACAGAGGAAAAACACACGCATGCACAGAGAGAGCATGCAAATTTTGCACAGAACAGCCCTACCTGGCTAGGGAGTTGAACCAGCAACTTTCCTGCTGCACCACCAGCCCAAGTCTGTTTTTGTCATCCAAAGTCACTGCATTTTTTTACAAGTGTGAATGATCTCATGTTGTGCTTTTCCTCACTGACTCTTAAACACTTATGTGACTTTTTTCTGAAGGCACCAGTAATTGTCTACCTTTACCTGATGGTAATAAGGTAAAAAAAACAAAAAAAAAACATCCATGGATGTCATAAATAGCAACAAAAGGCAAAAAGGAAGTAAGACCAAAAACTGGAGCCAGCTTGCTTCGTTTACATAAAAGACTCGGTACATCGAGCCAGTTCGTTTTTGAAAAACACATCATTAATTCACTCTTCAGCCCTGAAGCCAAGAGACATGATCCACCACTTCATGTAGTATTCAGCTCTATATGCTTCTCACAGCATTGCTTTGACTGGCCTGAGGTTTGAATGAATATTGCTCTGTACTATACTCTGCTGTAAACTCTGTGTTGTGAACAGTGTATCCAATTACTTCATGAATTAAAGATGAAGGTTATGGAAGAGAGATACCTCACATTCAATATGGATCAGATTAGAGATACAGCGATTTTTCTTTTGCAGTGATGATTCTTGCCAAATTTAATTATAACAGGAAAGAAGTCAACGTTTCTTTTCTGGTTTCTCCCTAAAAAAAGATGTGGACAATGAATCACTTCATGTGTGGGTCAACATGAAGCTGTAGCAACATAATGTCTTAAATAAAAGAAGAGATGTTTTTACACCAACAACTTTCTATGGGGTGTGCAATTGCAGTTGACTTTTATGGACTGTCTATTAAACTGAAGCTACATTTGATCCTGCTGATCTTGCACGGTCCTTTAGTAGGTCAATACTCACATAATTTTAATTATGATCAAAGCAGGGCAATTTGAACAACAGTGATTCCAGATATTTGATAAATACATATTTGTCCTTAGGAGAAATGATAAATAATTGTCACAATAGCAGAGTTAGAAATTTAAAGAGATCATATTTCACCTTAACTCGGGTTCATAGGATTTTAATGTCTGCTAGAATATGTTAACAATTGCTAATGTTCAATAAACCAGCTGGTTTTCACATATTAAGAACCTTGATACACCTGTATTCTCAGTCTGTCTGGGATGCTCTGTTGGAGCTCCTGTCTGTTTTGATTGGTTGACAATTTTTTCTCTGTGGTTATTGGACTATTCTGTGCCATGTCTGCAGTTTTTCCTCAGTTTATGCTCCACACTGGGCTTGCCAATGCGCTTAAACTACTATAAAAAAGACATTTGTAGGACATCATACCAGAGGATCAGTGGTTTCAGGCAGCTATAGTGCTGTTCACAGGAGGAAAGAGAGAAGTCCAGATACTGTAGACTTTGTTGTCTTGTGCAAAGAATAACCATGCATAAAAGACATAAAACAGTGGAAATACTCCACACTGTCTTGGACTATATGTATTATTGTTGTGAAAATTGTCTACACTCTTGAAAACCATGTGTTCGAAAAACGTCAAGTCTAAATTTAATGTGTGTTTGTGTCAAAAAGTAGAGAAAAATGCAAGTCATTTACGTATATATTCAAGAAGAGACAGAGCACACAAATGTGCTAGCAATACTTAGAAAGTTGGGTGTAACTGCTCTTTTGCATAATGATAGAAATATATATATATATGTATGTATATATATATATATATATATATATATATATATATATATATATAGATAGATATAGATATAGATAGATATAGATATAGATATAGATATATAATTAATGTGTCCATGGCATCCTACAAACCACCTAAATTTAAAAAATCCCTTCTCGTTCTCTTCCAGGAAATGTTTGCATTAACAGTTTGAATGTTCCCCTAATTCTATGAGTAGGACTATGGCACCTCCATCATCGAGTCCATCCTCTCCTCCTCCATCACCGTCTGGTACCCTGCAGCCACTGCTCGGGACAAGAGCAGGCTGCAGCGCATCATCCGCTCTGCAGAGAAGGTGATCGGCTGTAACCTGCCATCTCTCCAGGATCTGCACACCTCTAGGACTCTGAGGCGTGCAGCCAAGATCTTGGCCGACCCCTCTCACCCTGGTCACAAACTTTTCGAGCCTCTCCCCTCAGGCAGGAGGTTGCGGTCCATCAGGACCAAAACGTCACGCCACAAGAACAGTTTCTTTCCCTCTGCTACATCACTGCTGAACACTGCCCATGACCCACCCCGACTCCCCGAAACCATCTGATACGAACTCCTTTGGTAACAACTGTAAATAACTCTGTATATATTTAGCCTACTTTATTTTACTATTTTATTTTATTCTATATTTCTATTTTTGATTACTCTTATTACAATGCTTGCACCTTATTTTTATTTTCTTATCTTATTACAATGCTTGCACCTTATTTTTATTTTTATTTTTATTATCATCTTTCTACTTATTGTCTGTTTGTACTTTGCACCAATAGCACCAGAGCAAATTCCTTGTAAGTGTAAAAACCTACTTGGCAATAAATCTGATTCTGATTCTGATTCTGATTCTGACCTCCTCCAGATGACAGACACTCCCTGAGACAGATGGTTGCACAGCCATCATGCAGCTCCAGTGTAAGGAACATGTCTACATGTCTAGGCATGTTTTTGCAGTCACAGTAAACATTTGAGTACAGTGCTGTAAAGCTCATTCGTTCGTGAGGGGGTTCGTGAGTGACAGCTCATGAGGGTTTACACTAAAACAGCTTCTTCTGAGGAGGACTGAAACAGAGGAGTTTATTGTCATGCTAAATCTGATTTCTAAATATTTATATATATATTTTTGGGACATCTGGGAGCACTGTAAACTTCTTGAAATGTAAGAACTGAAAACAGTATGTTATCTGATATGGGTGTTCAGGACTTCTACTTTTTTTCAAATCAAACAAGTATATATATTTTTTCTAATGGTATAATACTAATTAACTCAAATAAAATATAAGTAAACAGATAATTCTCCTTTCAAACTACACATTTATAAAAAGTTATTATGTTGTCAATAATAAAATTACTGTGAGTGTTTCATACTTTAAACATTCTTCTTACTGATCATCAGACCTGAAATCTGTTTTATGCACCAAGATCAACAACAACATGAAAATAATAATGCTCAATTAATATTACTGCTTTACCCTATATCTTACTAGTAAATGTATCAATGTAATTTAAACTTCACGTATTTCCCAGCCTTAGTGCTGATTAAGTATAGTCTCGAAAATGGCCTCTACACAGCCATTTATCTTAAAGCTCAATATTTTTTTTGTATTGCGTAAATCAAAACAAGTGTTATCTAAAGACTTTATATAAAGTGTGAAGTGTAATAAAACCATTCAATGAAATGCAAAAATGGACTTTTTTTAACCCCTGAAAATATGGTGCATCTAATCATTTTCAGCATGCATATGATTATGAGAGGGCCCCACTGATCATGATTTTTCTATTGATTTCAACCCTGATAGTAGTGGTCTCTTCCAGGAAGGTTCTGCCCTCAGCCTCATACTGCCAAAGCATACAATAATGAACTTCAGAGCATTCATTGTGACGCTTGCAGTCACACTATGTTCACTTTACAATGTCCTGGTGCACTGAACCTTCCTTGTAGTTTAAGTTACCACAAATGTCTTAGAAAAATGTTTTATCTGTGGAAGAAAGATAATCACGGACAAGAGGAAAAACAGGACCAGAGATTTGCTTAATCATCTGTGGGGGAAAAAAGAAGGAAGTTTACCAGTGAGGTGTGTGAACAACACTTCAACCATAAATCACTTCGAGCACTGACTTGAAAAGAAAATGATGTCCCTACTGTTTTACAGATTCAGTAAAGAGGCATTTGAAGATTGAATGAAATGTGCAAAGCATTTTACGGAATACACACACTGTGAAAACAAAACCAAATTTATATAAAGTGGTTATTAACAATGTTCATTATACAAAGCATCTTCATCAAAAGAGTGTTTAAAGATCCCTTACTACGCTTGTTTGAGTTTCATTGGCCCTTTTGTGTGTATAACATGTCTCCTCAGCTGGATTGAATACCTCTATGCACAAGACAAAAAGTTAAGCAGCAAATAGGCTGGTCCCTCTCCCCCTCCTCACAAAACCAGTAGCTGCCTGAAATGACTCATACCCTATCCCAAAATGGGCCAACCAGAGCCACATCCTACCATTGTTTTGTCAGCAGTACAGAGCATGAATAAAAGCAGAGTTGTTGAAAACATGGCCCTGAACAGCACTGAACTGACTGTTTACCACATACACCGGTATGTACGTCACATGAATAAAGTCACTTGTGGGGAGTTTATTGAGGCTTTTCAAAACTATGTATATAAGGACATTATTGGGGAGGTATTTATGCAGAGATAGAGCTGTGACGGAAGGGAGATGCAGCCAAAACATATCAAACACACTCGCCATAGTGTCTCAAGCTGGCACTGGCACACGTGTAAGCCACACACATCCAGTGTGAAACCACCTCAACAACTTGGTAAACACACTCCTCCAAAACAGTTTGGTGATGTTGGAAATCATGATTAGTCACCTTTACAATGAGATACAACTTATAATGATCGTGTGTCCAGTGGGAAGCGCCCCCCAAAAGTGTGCTTAAATCCCCTGCAACTGGAAGCTGGTGTTCTGGTGTGCAGAGTGGCAGCATAATTTCATGTCAGCCAAAACCTGAAGCTGGTGAAGTCACAGACACACCACAAGGTTGGAATCCCAGGAAGACAACAACACAAGAGGACTGCTTCCTCACCTTTGCTTCAATAAGGGGCTGCAGACTTTTTTCCAGGAGAAGATGGGATTTTGGCCCTTTTTTTTTTAATGCTACCCACACGTTTAGCTGTGTTGCTCATTCCACAAATGCATGATCCTTAGAAGTTGTAACTCATTGTAAAGGTGGCTAATAAGGCTTTCCTGCAATAGAAAATACAGTACTAATTAGCATTACTAAAGGGAGGAAGTAATCATCCAAAATATGTTTCCATACTTTTTGGTGGGAGAAAAGTTAAATAGCCATTTTATGAAATGAATGCTGAAATTGATTTGCATGTTTTTATGCACAAGTCCATAAAAAATTGGAGTGATATTTTGGTTTATTAGTGATTACTTAGTACTTTTGGATCCATTCCTTGTCTTCATAAATGAGAGCATTGTTCTTATATACATGAGGCTAACTCTGTGTACGTTCTCTTCCTGTATAGAAAAATATAAATCTGCTGATGATTAAGTTCAGTTTGTACGTTTCTCAAGTGGCAAAACTTTCACCCTAAATATGGCATGATTTATTTAAAAACATCAACTTGAAAAGTCTAAATTATCACAGACTCTAAATAATTAACGCAACACCAAAGTTTTGTTGTAGTTTTATCTGAGTCTCTTCACAGTGGAGCTCCCATGATCTGTCATTGTAAAACCTCTCACATAACGTGCATCAGGCATTATAAATAATAAGGCAATCTGCTGTAGGTGTCATCTCCTCCTGCTTTAATAAATAACTGCTCCAACTACTCATCCCCAGGTCTCAGAGCTCGCACTTCATAATTAAGCAGGAAGTCACTTCAATAAAACACTCTGTACTCTTTGTCTTTTCACACACTGGATATATTTAGAACATCCTCATCTTTAGCATGGACAGCTTTGTACATCTAACAAAGGAAATCACTTTTTTGGAAAGATTTAATCAACTGAGTGAGCAGGAAAGTCAGCAAGTCACATGCAAAATAATGTGTGATGACATCGCCTCTTTCAAGCAATGATTTAATGATTTTTTTCCCCCCATTTTGAGTATCGGATGTCCTGTCAACATGGGTTTCCGTCACAGCAAGATGAAAGCTGCAGGGAGGAGACGATGCTTTTAGATTAATGAGAATACTTTGCTAAAAAATCAAAATGCTGGTATCGATCACCCCTGCTGTCAGTTTCTTAACGTCACATTGAGAATAAATAGTCAAAAAGTGTTCAGGCAGACTTCAGAGTTTGGCCGAAAATGCATCAACCTCATAATTTCTGAATGTGGCTAGTGTGTTTATGCAGCAAAGGAGCTGAGGTCTGGAAAAAGAACGGCATAGTGTCAGAATGTGTCTCAACAAGCACTACCCAATTAAAAACACTGATACTCACATTCCTACAAGATTATTCCTTAAACGGTTAAGTCCTCAATTTCTGGTAATCCTTGAAAGTCATGGATCAATTACTGAAACTCACCCTCCTGGATCATATTACATTTTCTTGTCATTACCTGAAACAGCATGCCCCCACCAGTGTAACCACATGCACATTTCCAAGGCAGACTTTTTAACCTGCAGTGCAACAAAGATATTAAGATACACAGGCCAATAGAACCCATTGATACAGTACTATAATTAAGATACAAATTTAATAATAAATAATTTCAAAAGTTGTAAAGACATTCTAGATCTGTTGTGTAACAGGGTCATCATTTCACAGATTGTGCTCCAGTGTCAACTGTAAGATCTTTCTGGGGCTGGTTGTTCAACAGGTTATATCACGGTAAGACCTAGAAGTGTTAAGAGACCACCAGCCTCCATAAAGGCATAGCCAATGTCGTTAGCTAAGTTATTATTGGAAATGTGGAAAACCCTCCTGTCACAATTATATTAATTTCCCCTACTGTCATGACCGACATAACCTGAAAATGTAATTAAAATCTGGTGAGAACTTTGAGTTATTAGAGAAAAATGTGGGGAAACTGCCTAAACTCTCAACATAATCAAATCCTTAAAACAAGTCCTGGATATGCCAATATTCATCAAAATCCATTGTGAATTTTTTGAGTTATCTTGCTCTCTAATCTGAAACACCAGATGGATCATTGATATATTTTACTAGTCCATCTAGGAAAGAGCCCACAGGAAGTGTTTGGGATTGGGCAGAACATTTTAAAAGCATATCTGGCAGGTGATTGGACGATCACTCCATTTATCATATTGATTACAGGCTAATCAGAGAATGTTGTAGGCAGGTGTTACTACCAGGGTGGAAAGGACAAAACGCGAGCCACTTCGTAAAACAATCTCTCACCAAAACCTCATAAAGATATCCAGATCTGACAGAACTGCTGCTGACACTATTAGCATCTGTGCCAATCCCTGTACAAACAGTCACTTCCTGTTGTAATCTTGCTCGTAGCTCCCACCTTTTCCTGCTCCAAAGGACACTGATTGGGCAGTCCTGCCTTGGTCTGCTCACAGTCGTTGTAGATTGGAGCTTGGCGAAAATGGATCTGTCTGATTACAGCCATTACATCAGACTGATCCATCTGCACCCCAATGTAACTCGCTCACAGACTTACCAACAAACCGAGCAATGGAAGCGAAAAATGACCTTCTTGGCGGAGGTATCAGCCTAAAAAAATCAAATCAAAACTACATGTGCTCCAAGAGTACAAAACTCTGCCAAGACATTTCCAACATTGTCGGGCGAGTTATTGTCAAAAATGTGGAAAACTGCCCTATCTCATTCTGTTGAGAAACCAACAACATTTAATCACTTCTTCCTTGTGCCATGGCCAACATATCCTGAAAATGTCATGAAATCTATTGAGAACTTTTTGAGGTTATTAGCAAGAATGTGGAAAACTATCCTGTCTCACAATGTTAACAAATCCTTTCAAAATTCCCTCGATGTACATCCAGAGTCGAATCACCACCAAAACTCAACCACTTCTTCCTTGAGCCATGACTAAAAATACTTGAAATTTTAATGAAAATTCACTTTTAACTTGTTTGAGTCAACCCCCTTGGGAGAGGTAATAAAAAAATAGTAGCTCTTACATCATGGCTTTTGCAAAACTAGTTTAGCACAGTCCATTGACAAATGTACAGTTAAATCACAGTAAATGCTCTACAGATCCTTTCTCCAAGCAGCAAAGTGAAAAATTCCAAATATTTGCAGGATTTATTTTCCCCTTGACCCCAGTCAGCCACAGTGACGCTTGAAAGAAGTGCTGTTAGACTTGAGCCACAATCAAAGCTCATTGAGGTAATTATGTTTTAGCCACTTTGCTAAGTGATGATTGGTCTCTCCACTCTGCTGAGAATTAAAAACAGGTAGAAGACTGAGTCACCATTAGACCAAGTGAAATACAGTGAATAATAATCACAAACATATAACACTTTTTCATTTACCGAATAATTTATCATGACTTACCCAAGGGTGTCATTTTAAATGTATCCTATGCGGAAATTAACTTGTTTGATATATGAAATTGATTCATCTGAATTAAATCAATTTGTTTTATTAAGTGTCGTGTCATAATTACGTTTATTTCCCTGAACACTGCTGTGCAGCAGCTCCCTGCAGATTCACTCATCATGGATTCATGCTGATGTGTTTGAGGGATATGTTACTAAGGGGAATTATTGCATAGTGTCAGTAAGAGGTGGAAAATGACAGCATTTACTGTCTTTTCCTTCAGCCCAAAACACAAGTGTGTAATGCTACAGAGAGGTGTAACAAATCTGTCTTGATTTTGTTTTCACAGGGGGTCACATGAATTAAGGAATATTTTGGCATCAATCTCAGGTAGTGTTTCCACTCTTCATGATGAGGAGCAGTAATGTGGACCATATGTGTAAAGGCATTTCAGGGAACGATCGTCCTGTGACACATTGCTCAGAAAGCAAGCAGAGTTATTCAGCTCCTTGGGAAATGTGCCCCTGTGTCCTCCGGGGAGTAAGGCTGAATGAGAAGATTCAGGATCTGCTCAGCTTGAGAATGATTACGTCCCACAGGGCCTCATGGGGAGGGAGACACAGATGCTGCATTGATCCTGCTGATAAACACTGAATGGCTGGAAACTCTGCGAGTGTCAGGTTCTCTGAACGGAAACAGCAAGGCGGAGCAGGAGGAGATTTTGAGCCTTGCATGTCACACAGACAGACAAAGCCATGATATGAGAGGTTAGCAGGAAAGATGTGACAAACAGTTTGTCAGTAATTAACTATTTTCTCCTTGTAATGTTATTTTCTTATTTATTGTCATAATACTTCAGCGAAAACCTTGAATAATTAGCTTCAGTAATATATAAGACATGGCTGTTTTCGAGCTTCTCCCAGAGGTCAAAGTAAAGGTTAGACTGTCCTTTGTAACGGTGTCATTGCATTCATCGAAGTCCACAGCCTGCAGTGTCTGTTCAGCTGTGCAGCTATTTCAGAACAATCTGTTTTCCTCATGAGGGTTATGTATACTGCAGTTGGCAAATACTGACTCACATCCCTGGACAAATTATGGAGCTACACATTTTCTCTAAATGCAGGTTTATTTACTAAATGCAGGAGGAAAGTTGTTAAAAGAGTGAGACCAATGCTTTTTTATTCTTGTGGAGCTGACTTGAGAAGAAATGCACAAAATGAATTTCGATGCAAATGTACTGTTTTGTACCTGTGCAAATTGCAATAAACATCTCTTCTATTCCATTCTTGTGCCATCTGCAATGAGGTGGCTGTATTCATTATGCAGTAACTGGGGGAAATTTAATAGTATCTGTGCTTGTGCTCTTGGTAAAGTTGGTGCAAAGCTAAAGCCATAAGGAGGTGTATCTAAGCGTTTACTGGTTTATTGGATATATATACATATATATATATATATATATATATATATATATATATATATATATATATATAAATACTACAAGAGCATACTTTAGGCATTTCTAGAAAAAAAGAATTATAGTTGTTCATTAATTTTTGAAGAAGAAAATTAAGATCGCAATGTTAAGAACTATCAAGCTTAAAAATGTGTATATTTATGAGAACATTGAAAAAAAAATTATTTAGTGTTGACATTTCAAACTTGAAAATTGCATCTAGTGATGCCCACTGTGCCGTAGTTCTTGGTGGATAAACTGTTTCACCTAATCTAGTGTTGTTTTCTTCTAAATCGCACCAGTTATGCTGATGACTCTTTAAAGTCCGGATGCTGATAATAATGTAATGATTCTGACCAAAAGAGTTTTCTTTCTACGATATCCAAGAAAAAAATATGATTTGATCAGGCCTTCAACTGCAGGCATAACACAAGTGAGCAGCTTTATCTGGTTTGTTTCTCACAAGCAAAAGGCCTTTTTATTCTCTACAGACATTTTTAAATCACATTTCTTGTAAACATACGACTCTCATCTTGTGAATTTATTACTGTTTGAACTCAAGAATTTTGAGCTTCTTCTTGTAAATTTCTTCCATTTAGAACATGAAAATTTTAGTGCTAAATTCATAGGCTTATTATTTTTTGTTGTTAATATTTGAGTGTGTTGTTGGTTGTGAAATAAACCTGCATGTGGCTTAACTGGAAAACGAACTGAGTAAACATAAGCAAAACAGACATAAAGAAACCACCAAACAACCCAAAAATCAGAGTTAAAACAAAAGAGCGGAGGGATTCAGTCAAACCTATTTGAGGTGATTTTTTAAGCCATTTTCTATTTTTCTGTTTTTGTTAAACACAATAATGTTAAAAGTTTGAGTAGAGAATAATGTTAATTTAAGACTTAAACATATTAGATATTTCAGGGCTCCTTAAGATTGTTAAAAAGTCTTTAAAAAGCTTCCATTTGATTTTTGCCATTACATGCTACAGTAGAGTAATGACAAAGTATATTTTTGTTACACAAGGGCCTTAAGTAAGGATGGACAACATACAAAAAAATGAATGTTCATGAAGAAAGCTGAAAAAATCTGAACATGACAGTGTTAAAACAAAACAAAACAATATTCCTCCCAAAATATAGCTTTAGTTTCCTGTAATTGTTTCTGTTAAATTCTCTATGCATTTTTCAACATAAAATGAAAATGCAAGTAAAGTATAATTTGCAGACCTATGCTAATTGTATCCTCCAACCCTGTTTTGTTCATGAGATTAAACATTTATAGGATAAACAATCATAAAAATCAGTTTGATAAAGTAACTTCTTATGGCAGCCACATGTATTAGTGCACTTCAAATTGCAAAAATATTGCTTGCTGGCAAGAAAGATAATTCTAATATGGCCCTCTTGTTGACCACAGTTGCCCATCACTGTCCTAAATAATAGATAGTATTTTGACTGAGGCAGTCTCTATCTAACACATTTATGCTAAAGGCTGAAGAACACACTGAATAAAAAATGTGATAACATTTGACAACATGTACAGTAAGTGTAAGAAACTTCTCCATTAATATGCATACACACGCTCAAGTTGTTACCTTTCTTCCTCTAGCAATGGCTTTGACATCCCATTCTAAAATTTCTATTTGATATCATGGCTCACTAAGTTTAGTAAAATTATTATCTTACCTCCACAAATTATCATTCTCACACATAATGGAAAAACGATATGCCACATGTGTTGATTGTCATTAATTATGCAGTGCAAAAATTGTCTTATTTCTCATTTTAGGTCCTAAAAAGGCGTCACATAATTTAGTTTTAAAAAGTGCACAGCCCAGCAGTATCATTTCAGGTATTATCAGTCAGTATAATCATCCTGTAAATTGTTTTTGTGTCCTTGAAGCAGCAGTACTATAAAAGATAAACACTGCCTGGAGTCAGAAGGCACGAGTACACAAACACAGTGAGGGTCCTTCACAGCAGTCAGGCAGTGGAACAAGACCCCTACTGACCACACAGAAGAAGACCCTCTAAGGACAATACAGGATGCTTCACTGCAGAACAAACACAAAGATCTCAGCCCCGCTGCTCTTTGATTCGCTCAGCATGAAATGACGGTCCTGTTTGTATGGACAGGAGCAGTGGCCACCCATCAGGTAAGGCCTGTGAAGAGAGGTCCGAGGGGCCTCCATGAATTGAGGGCACATTCACAGAATCACTGGGGAGGTCCTCTGATTGCCTGCAGCACTGCTAATTGATTTAGTGCGAGGTCGAAGCCTGAGTGACAGAGGGTAAAAGGAGGAATTTCCTGTTTCTGCATCTATAATTCAGGACCTCCTGTGTGAGAGAGAGTGTACTTGAATAATAACATTGAGTGTATATATATGTCTGTGTGTATATATATATATATATATATATATATAAATATGTCAATTGGTATTCCCTTCATACAAACATTCACATCATGCATAAAAACACTATATTGAAATGTGATCAGATGAACAGCTATAACTTCACATTGGCTCTCACTGATATTCCCTTGAGCACGGTCAAAAGACTTCTTAGAGTTCACCTTCACTGGTATCCATATTTATTGCAAGTTACAATACGTTTAGGTCCATGGATAAGGTGCACTGGTTTATAAAAATCAAATTCATATTTTTCTCTCATTTATTCAGTTTTCTTACTTCTAGCTGTTTAAGTTGATACTTCAATAGGTCTTATTTTTGGTTTAACAAATAAGTAGTACCAAGTAATACCAATCTGAACTCTGTTCAAGGTCATTGTTGCTATCTATACTCCTCAAAAAAGTTAAGAAACCATAAATTAGCTGATTTTTTTTCTCTTCCTTAATAGTACAAATTTGAATTGTATACAACATAAATGAAAAGTAATATGAAAGACTGTGAAAATTGAGTGAAGAACAAAAAAAACCAGCTTTGTTGGAACATATTGCAGGCATCAAATTCAAAATGAGTAAATATTTGTAAAGAAACATTACAGTTTGATCAGTTTGGAAATTCAATATCTTGTCTTTGTAAAATATAGGTTGAAACAGATTTGTAAATAATTGTGTACAACACTGTATAGAACATTGTATTTTACTGATATTTTACACAACATCCCAAACTCATTGTGATAGGGGTATTTGTCATGAATATGAAGGCAGTAGTCCTTACTATCCATATCAGAAGAATAAATTGCCATTTCTTTTTTGATTTTTTTTTTTTTGTCTCAGTGGCCTGTAATCCTGAAGTTTGACAAAAATTATGAACATTTCTAAATTTCTGTGATTTGTGCCATGAGGTATTTGTTTGTGGGTAACCAGATGAAATACATAAATCGACTAGATATGAGTGAAAACGTAACATTCAAAGCCTTACCTTCAAAATGAATGCAAAACACAATGAAAATAATGATGAAGTACTGGTTTTGTAGCTTTCAACAAGTTCATTATATTGTACATTTTTAACTTAGTGAGCCGACTACACACAGACACACTTCTGAAAATATTTTTTTCATTTCAATCATTCTGACTTAAAGAGGTTATTACTGACTATATATCAAAATTATTCCAGCTGTTTTTTTTAACTGGTTTGCAGCCATGAATTACACAGAGATGCAAATATCTGAAAGGGTCACCATAGGGCTCAGTGGGGGAGGGGCTCAAATGGTGCTATGATGTAATTCTGTTCAATTCTACAAAAGTACATGGAGTTTGCTGCAGAAAAATAGAAAATCACAGGAACATTCTTTTAACCTAAATGTAAGGGGGGTAGTATGATGAAAGTCTACAGATCATGTAGTTAACAGTCCCAACAAAACTTTTTTTCTCAGCAGGGCATAAGGGTTAAGTATAAAAGGTCAAATTCACACAATGAATCGTTTCATGGACATAATGAAAAATGCTTTAATTTAGATAAATCTTCGAGGGACATGATTATCAAAAGTTAAGTAACAGCTCACCAAATATGTGTAAAGTATAAATTTATAGTTGAAAATCATCAACGTCATGATTAAATTATTTAAATATTACAAAATCCGTTAGTGTTCTGGTGACTGAAAAATAATATGTTGAATTCAGGGGTGGAGAGAGTACAGAAATATTGTACTCAAGTAAAAGTACAGTTACCTTGATAAACTATTATTCAGGTACAGTTAACAGTAATACTATATAAATCTACTCAAAGGAAAAATATACCTGATATACTAATACTTGTAAAATGTACTCAAAGTAAGGGGTGTTTTAAATATGCCTACTTTTGGGGAAAAAACGTATAACAAAAAACATTACTAGTGCTACTATTTAAAGTCCAGTGAAATAATTCTTGAAGTGGGCGGTTTGAGAGAGTTTAATACTTCATTATTTCTGTAAGAACTGAGCCCCTGTGAAAGTCAGATCCTAAAATCGCCCCTGATCAAATCTCTAAAAACTTTATTGCAAATGTACTTATTAGAGAAAAAGAAAAAGGATTTGTGTTGAAAGCACACACTCAGATTGTGGGGGGAGGAGTGTGCACATTAAAATTCAGTAAATCTTGAAAATGTTTATTTTCAGAGCAGTATGCTGTTTATTGGTCGCTGTTTCTTTATTGATTAAATAATATGGTGTCTAGAGCTCCAGTGTTTTTTTCCTATGGCATTAATCAACTTTTAAATTTGTATGATTTTCCTAGAATTACTTTAAGGTAATAACTGTTGTTTTTGCAACAATTTGTTATTTCAACACAGAAATACAGGGACAGCTATCCTTTACTGCCATTCACTGACAATTAAAAATGAAGATATCATTATTGGTCCATATTGCTTACCATTACCTTGAAGGATTGTTTCAGTTCTTAAGACAATGGCTGTAGAGACGTAAAAAAGAGCTTATCACCCCGTTATGTATGTTATAAGGGCTGGAGTAGGAAGCAAATGTGGGGACTAAAAACAAAGTGTTTGACAATTTGATTATTTTTGAAGGTAGAATGTGTGTTTAGTCAATAAATATACTTTATAACACTGTTGACTTTGAGTTTGTCTGTTTTAACATTCAGGGCAGATGTGGCAAAGGCATGGGTGAAATCTAGTGGTCCGAGTCACACACAACAAACTGAAGGGATCCGAATACAGCAATAAATTATGATTTCAAATTGAAACTCAAACAGCTTGTGTGCCAGATAGAGTTGGCCAGCACTGAAAGGTCCTGAAGTGGCCACCTACGAGTGGGTAGTGTGGCCCGGACAGTAATGTCTGATTTTAGCCACCTTATCCTTTACACTCCCATGTTTGATTTTTTTCGCTGTCAATCCAAAAAGCTACTTCAGAAACCATTAGTTATGAAGTGTTAGCTTGTTTAATATTCAAGCTGCACCAGCCTTGCACACTACTTTTAAGCTATTCCTACAGTTTATGTTAGGCTTCTTCCCTCTTACCATTTTCCATACTTAGCTTATTATTTAGCTTTTCCACTGAAAATCTGACTGTAATTTAAAAATTATCCCACATTTTGACAAAGCTATTTCAACAATAGCCTTGAAGTTTAGCCAACAAAATAACTTAAGCTGACAGATAATGGAAAACCTTCTGGAAAACAGGTAGCACTGATCTGGTGTCCCTGCAGTAAATGTAAATATATGATCCTATGCATTGCTTATTCATCCCCAGGGGTGGGTGGTGCTCTGTTTATATGTGCTGCTTTGTAAGTTGGAGTTAGGTATGCAAGCTGTCCAAACCAAGTGTCCTGCCAACACTCCCCACAGCGTTGAGTCTTTGAGCGTCCGGTGGATTTCCCTCTGGTGTCTCAAGACTTTTCAGCCAGCCATAAACAAACCAGCAGCATTATAAGAGACGCCTTTGTTGTTTCCCACTTCCTCTACAATACTCAAGTTGTCCATTCACAACTGAACAAATAACACAGTGTTTTAACTCTCTGATATGGTTCTCGCATTTTGCAAAAAAGCATGGACCATCATCATGTTGAGAGAGGATATTTTTGTTCAAGGCTTCTAACATAACTGAAAAGTGTTTTCACAAATGCCTGAAGCAATTACATTTAAGTGGAAATCACTTTCATGATCCTAAAACCAATTTGGTGCATATTAGTAGTATTTAATGAGGACAGAAAATAGTCTCTTTTCCGCTAAACACTAGAAATTGAATTGTGATAGGGATTAGTTTAAGGCTGAAATGATCCTCAGCTTTCAGGTGTTCACAATAGCTCTGTCACTGTATTCATCTCTTTAGCACTAAAACAGGAGGAGAGGAAAGAAGTGATGCAGCAGAGTTTGGTGAGTTTATCAGTTCTCTGAAATGATTTTTTTTTTTTACTTTAAATCTTTGTGTGAGATAAAGAGAGAATTGAGCAGCACAAAATGTAATCAAGCCTGGAGAAAGTTTTGTATGTTTGTATGTTCACTTTTGAACAAAATCAAAATTTTACTATAAAAAATGACACAGGATTTCTGGATAACAAACTGAGCAAGGTAAGAAGCACACATGTTGCTTGGTAGATGGCTGAAGCTGCTGCTGTTGTTGTTCCTGGAATGCGTGCGCAGCCTTCATGTGAAAGAGTACTGTGCATGCGGTGACGTCAGCGTTTAATCCTGAAACACTCAATCTCAAAACTTTTCACTCTGGACCCTGGTTTGAAAAGTTTGCGGATTAGGCACTCCAGGCACTGTTCTTGTGTGAACAGGAGGCGAAAACACAATGAAAATTCTCTGTATTTGTATTCGTGTAAACAGGGCCTGAGTTGCCACAAGAAGGACCAAGTTGGTGTGCCACACTAAGATTTTCACTGGCTCCATCTGGCCCCATGAAAATGTTCTCTGGGTGCCACTACATAGTCACGAAAAACTCTATGATGCCAGTCCTGACGTGGTCTGGAGTAAAAATCGTCAATTTTCTAAAAAAAAGTCAAAATTTCACTCAAAAATAGTTGATGCCTACCCTGTCGCCATCTGGAGTGAAAATCGTCGACTAAAACTTCAAATTTCCCATTAACCTCAACAATGCCGGTCCTGGTGTGGGTAAAAGTCATTCACTTTTGAACAAAATCAAAATTTTACTATAAACTAGATGATGCCAGACCTATCACCATCTGAGGTGAAAATCATCAATTTTTAAAAACAAAAAAGTCAAAAATTTTCTCAAAACTAGATAATGTCACCCTGTACCCATTTATGAGGTGAAAATGATGATGGTGGAGCTGTGCTGGTTCTCAGTAGAGCTTGGGGCTTTCGAGAGGAGGCAAAAAAGAGCAGCAAGTGGACCATGAAGGTGTTGGTGTGAAGAGCAGCGGAGTTTTTGCATAACTTTTTTAAAAATACAGTTAATGATTTAAATATTATAGAACAAACAACAGCAGCGAAACGACTGAGGACTCAGAACAAATAATTCAAATAAAGGGTTCAGTTCACACAATTGGATACTAAATGAACAGAAAAATCATGACAGACAAAAAATATCCAATTTAAGATTGAGAACATAACCTTGTAAGGTTGGGGAATGTATCTGATAATTGTCTGTGTAGATTCTCATTCATCCAGGTCATGGTCATCCTGAAAATTCAAAAACAAGGCAACTGGACTGTGTTGAGTTTGTTGGGAAGACGTTTCACTTCTCATCCAAGAAGCTTCTTCACTTCTGAATGGCTGGTGATGGAAGCAGATATTTATCTTGCTAGAGGAGAAAACAATAACAAAGAAAGGGAGGAGTTGGAGAACGACTCATAGAAACTCGTCACAGGGTGATGTAACCCCTGAGAGTCGTTACCCTGAATGGGTCATTAACTCCCCCTGTCATGTGAGATGTTGTGGTCACATGTGCCACACAGTCCAGTTGCCTTGTTTTTGAATCTTCAAGATATCTGATGATTGAATCTCTTTCTGCTCTGTAAAGAGCATCTTATATAGTATTCTATTGTTGTACAAATATTTGTTCATGTAATTTCAATTAAATTGTATTTTACCACAAATACAAAAGTATCAAACAAACTAATGTTTTTTTTAATAAGGGACAACTGCTGTATAAGTAAATGTGTGTAAGCATGTGTATTTTCCAATCAATCAATCAATCAATCAATCAATCAATCATTATTTTTATAGCACTAAATCATAACAAATGTCATCTTGTGGTCTGCTGGGGCAGCAGCATCTCAGCTGCAGACAGGACCAGACTGGACAGACTGATCAGGAAGGTCAGCTCAGTCCTGGGGTGCCCCCTGGACTCGGTGCAGGTGGTGGGAGAAAGGAGGATGCTGATGAAGATGGCATCCATGCTGGAGAGGGACTCCCACCCCCTGCAGGACACACTGACAGCCCTGTGCAGCTCCTTCAGTGACAGGCTGTGTCACCCGAAGTGTGTGAAGGAGCGTTACCGCAGGTCTTTCCTGCCTGCTACTGTTAGACTGTACAACCAGCACTGCTCCCAGCAAATTCTATAACAATGTGCAATTACAATGTACAATTACTGTGCAAATTCTCTTGACAGTGTGCAATTACAATGTGCAATTACATCCATGTGCAATCACTTACATTCATGTGCAATTACTTTGTGAATGTGCAAATAATCCTCATAGGATTTGCTTTTTAGTTTCTGTATTCAAGCCCTTTTTATATTGGTAGAATAATGTACATACTGCTATTTTTATACTTATTCTTTATACTTATCTTTTATACTTATTTGTTATCA
Organism: Cetoscarus ocellatus; assembly: GCA_037902135.1. Lineage (NCBI taxonomy): Eukaryota > Metazoa > Chordata > Actinopteri > Labriformes > Labridae > Cetoscarus > Cetoscarus ocellatus. Next base: position 154,735 of record JBAMNC010001019.1, read on the forward strand.
ACGCTGTCCCCTTTGCTGCTGTAACAATGCTGTAACAAAAATTTCCCGTGCGGGGTGAATAAAGGTTTATTCTATTCTACTCTTCTATTCTACTCTATCTTAAGAACTAAGTGCACCATGCTGGCATGTTTTTTATTTGGCATAATTCAGGGATTTTACAGAAACTGACCAAAGTCTAGACAGCTCATTTAACCTTATTTCGAGCCCCTGAGAACTTTTTGGGGACCCTGTTTGAATTTGATCAAATTTGACAGCTAGACCGAGAAAAGCACTGAGTGCACAGAGCTCTGCCAATGCATTTCTGACATTGTTGAATAAGTTTTTGTCAAAAATGTGGCAAACTATTGCAAAATGTAAACAAATCCATTCCAAATTCCAGAATCTGCTTTCAGATTCAGATTACCACTAAAATCTAAAAATTTCTTCCTTGTGCCATGACCAAAATTCCCTAAAATTGTCATTTAAATCTATTGGGAAGTAGTTATTGCAGGCACTTGTGTATAAAAATATTGTAAAAACAGTTCACATATATTAATCTGTGAATTTGTTGAACTGCTCTGCATCCTTTGTATGCCAGCCAATAAGTACAAATATGATGTGCTCTTAGATGTATGCTCATCTTTCCAAGAGAACAGTTTTTTCACAGACTTTGGATTTAAGATAAAATTTTAAGAGGTTTAAGGCAGTGGTTCGCAACTGTTCTAACCCAGCACACACTACCGCCTCTCCCTTGTGCGGTTGTTTGTCCATTTATTAGGTTGCCTGTTCATCCATCTGTCTGTTGTGGGCAAGATAACCCAAAAAATTGTTGAAGGAATTTCACAAAAATTTTCAGGGAATGTTGGTCATGGCACAAGAAAGAAGTGATTAGATTTTGGTAGTGATCCAAATATGGATGCGGATACAGAAATGTTTTTGAAGACTTGTTAACATTGCGAAATAGGACTGTTTTCAACATTTTTGCTAATAACTAAAATAGTTCTCTGCAGGATTGATAAAATAAGTAGGAAATTTTGGTCCCAGCACAGGGGAGAAAAAAATTTTGTGGTGATCTGAATCAGGGTGCAGAACCAGGATTTTTTTTTTTTTTTTAAGAATTTGTTAACATTGCGCAACAGAGCAGTTTTTCACATTTTCAGTAATAACTTGGTAAACAATGTCAGCACTGCCTTGGTGGAGGTTTTTGCCCTGGGAATTTTTTTTTAAATTTGTGTCACAAATTTCTGAAAAATTTTCATCCATGCTTCCATCTAACCTTGTTCAATTTTCCATTTATTATCACCTTTCACCCAAAAAAGGTGACAAATAAGTGAGAAATAACTTGTCAGTATAAATACAACAGGGAAGTTAAAATGTAAACCTCCATACACTGGCACTTTATGCTAGATTTTTTCACAGCCACGTGTTTGCAGCCACAGGTAGACAGTGCTATGACCAATTTAGTTTCTGACCTGCCAGTTAAGAGCCACTGTTTTGAGGCACATTTATTCTGTTCATCCTCAGGATAAGAATGCACCAGTTTTTTGCCTGACTACACCTTTTAAAAAAAAAAAAAAAAAAAAAAACACCCCTGCAGACTTACAGGGGCGCATGTTTATTTGCTACTTACATGAGATGAGTGGTAGGCATAAAATTTCAACTGTGTCAGGTGGAAAATACGAAAGACACTTGTACTGCATGCAAAACCGCTCTGTGTTAGACATACGATAGGACCATGTAAATTGCCCCACAAAGCATCCCTCTCACTGAAAGATGAAACATTACTTTCCATCATATTAAACAAAAGCATCTGTTATTTCAGGGGTTCTGTCATCCCATGTCACACTAAACAGGTTAATGTTAACGAAATGCTAAAAAATGTCTCCTGAGTAATCACAGCAGAATTACAGTGTCAACTCTGGGATGATGGGGGGGTCCCCCTACCACTGATGTTCAGGCCTTAATCACATTTCAAGCTTGTGCTCGGATCCAAAGTTCTGTCCTGGCAGATTTTGCACCTCTGAGCTCAATCATGAAACTTCAGAATGGCTCAGGAGACCTCAAGAGACTTTCCATCTATACAGAACAAGACTGCACTGACAGAAGCCCAAGAGGCTTGGATTCATTTGGGCCTTGCCTGCCTGTATACAAAGCTGTATACTAAGTTATTATTGAAGCACTGAATATCTGCAGAGTTTGTGTTGTGTTGTTTTCCCATTTAAATGTTTTATCTGTTAATTTGGTTGAACAGAGATGAGATGTAATAGGCGGTCTGTGTTTGATAACATGCTTATTGTTTGCTCAAGCCAGGATGCTGCAGTGTAATTAGAAGATGTCCTGAGGTGATATTGATGGCCAACAATATTTTTCTTTCTATAAAACTAGACCTGCCTGTAGCACTGGGTTCACAACATGGGGTAAGAGATAACAATTTACAGCCCCATTTCCTAAAAAGTGGGGACATTGTGTGGAATGTAAATGAAAACAGGATGTGATCATCTGCAAAGCACTGAAACACATATTAAATTGTAAATAGGGAAAGAAAAACATAGTTAATGTTAAAAATAAGAAATTATACAGTTAAAGGTAAAGATCTGCCAATTTAGAAATTGATGCCAGCAACATGTTTCATGTTAATTGGGACAGGGTAACACATAGGGTGTCACATAGTGGCAACCCCCCCTTCCCTTTAGATAGCTTTACATGGAAATAATCAACTGGAAACAGATTTTTTTCAAGTTTCATGTTAAGATAAGAATGTCTTGATAGTCACCATTGTGCACAAAAATGACTACAAATGCTTAAATATACATTTCAGGCTTTGATTGGTAATAAAACAACACACACCTGTGGATTTAGGATGTGTCTTTCAAAAGATTTACCAGAAAGTATTTCATTAGAATGTGACAGGGAGATTTACCTGGTACACAGGGTATGCACATGACACTGTGAGGCAGAGGCACAGATTGACATTAGAAATTAGTTGGAAATGAGAGGTTCTTTGTTATTATTACTCAATTATGTTCACCAAGAGAAGTGAAAATCCTCAGTTGATATTATGGAAACATTAGGAGTCATAATGTCAATCTTATAACAAAGACATACTTGTGATGCTACACCACCTGGTGTTATATCAGGTCATATTTAATATGAACCACACTTCTCCCCCCCCACCACCACCACCACACACACACACACACAAATATGGGTATCACATTTGCACCTTAAGGTACAAAAATCATAAATATACCCTGTGAGGTACAGAAACGGCCCTTCAAGTGGATTAAGGCGTCCCTTTGTAAATCTCCCTATCACCTTTGTTTAATTTGAAAGGTACAAAACATTGGTGGCAGGAAAAGGTACATAAGTGTACCTTTGATAGGCATGGGGTACAGTAAACCAGGGTGTGCTCAGAAGATGATGATGCCAGCAGAGGGGGTTACTACAATAAAACAATACCAGCCATGGATTTACCACAGGGCCAATTGGGCCGGTGCCCGGGGATCTCCAACCTCTGACCTGACAAATAATGCTTGAAACAATTTTTTTTTTTAGGTGAAATAAGACTAAACCTTCTTCTCCAGCCTCTTTTCCTGCCTGTTTCAGACCCCAAAAGACATGGATTGGTATATTTTTATTTGGGGTCCGAAATGGAAAAAATGTCATATGATAGTCATGTTATTTATTTATCAAAGTTTTGACCTGATGGAAAACTGCTTATAATTCATTTCTTAGGTGAAGTAAAACCAAACCTTCTGCACTACCTTGTGTTCCTGCCTGTTAGAGCATAATTTTTTTCAGGGGCCTAAATGGAAAAAAGTCATATATAAGCATTTGGGTTTTTTCAAAGCCTGAGGTGAGGGGAAAAGGCTCCTAAGTCCATTTTAGAAACCAAAAACGACCAACTGAGCTGCACTAGCATGTTGTCCAGCCTGTTTAACATACAAAAAGTCATGTTTGAGCACATTTTTTTTCGAGTCCGAAGTGGCCAACAAGTTAAGCCTAACCCTAACACTAACCCCTGAACCCTAATAAAAACTGATCAACCATAACCCTAACCCTACCCTAACCCCAACCCTAACCAGGCATGTGGGATATATCAAAGCTTAACCTGAAGGATAATAAGTCCATTTTTTAGGCCAAATGTAACCAAACCGTCTGAAACAGCATTTTTTTTGGCCAGTTTTACACCCAAAAAGTCATGTTTGAGCATATTTTTTGTCGGAGTCCAAAATGGGAAAAAAGTAATATGTTAGCCTTAGTGTTTTTTCAAATCCTGAGCTGAGAGAAAA
>JBAMNC010001020.1:600000-857046 GCA_037902135.1 Cetoscarus ocellatus
TGATGTGCATGTACAGTTGTCACATCCAGAGATGTGTTGTTTTAATCATGTGACTCAAAGTGACACTACTGTTGTGTTAAATGGAAACCAAAACTGCCACTGTCTGTTTTATTATTAATAAATTAAAGTGTCTGAAATTAACCTCAGTAGCCAAAGAACTGACCACTGCGCACAAAGTCTGCGTAGCCCCTGTGTGTATGCTCAGGCAGCAGACAACGTTGCTGCTGTTACAGGCACAGTGACATGATGTATGAGACAGATCTTGCGTCAGTGTATTCTGCTGTCTGCGGTGACTTGTCCTGCTGCTTATTCATACCGGTGAACTCTGAACATGCTGTTGTGATTGATTTGTGGTGTCTGTTCGTGTGAGAGAGTCATAGCAAAGGCTGTGATAATCTTTTTGTTTTCTGTCTCATCGATGAACAAGGTCAGGAATTTTCTAACATGACATTTTTTTTTATTTGTAACTTTAATTTTCCTTTTCTAATGACAATAAGACATTACCTAAATTATAGCATTCACATAATTATTGTCCATGATGCACAGCTCATGGAGATACCTCAGTCTGTGGCGGTGTAAGGACTCCATTTAACATTATGTGTGTACTTTGTGATTTATAGTGTCTTGTTGACCCATGTGCTGTTTTGAGTGCACCGACTGCAGTGTAGTCCCATTATGATTAAGCATTTTAAATTACAAAACATCACATTGTGTCGTGATGATCAAACTACTCTTTGAAACTGACAATTTATCCCACCCCAATAATTCATAATACAATAAAAAAAGGATGTCATAAAACTTATATAATCAGGTCAACAGTCTACAAAGCTGTGAGCAAAGTAAGGAAGATGTGCTGACAAACTGAAAATCTGAGCATTCCATTTATCCAAATGGAAAGGATAAATGGTTAAACAATTGGACATCTCACTTTACTTACAGCCAAGTAGAAGGGGCACTGTGCACAAAGACAAGGCTTCCTGATTGAAGGGTTTACCATGACAGAGGCACACGCTGAACGCGAGTCGTGTTGCTGGCCAATCTGCTGCACAAAAAGGACTGCTTCAGCGCTCTGTGACTGACCTGTAGTGCTCACAGCTACTTAAAGGGATACGCCAACTTTTTGTCCTTTTTGTGTCTTGCCTCACTCCCAAGTCCATGACAAGCAGATAGACACCATTCTTTTGACTGTGCATGAAGTAACAAGAAAGAGACAAACAAAGCACGCCCACCTCTATTTAGCTTAGCTCAGACACTGGGAGTCAATGGGTTGTGTTAGCCTGCCTCTGCCTACAGTCATCAGATAAACTCTTCAGCAACTCTAAACAGTCCTGTGTGCTTATTGTGACTCATTTTTTGCACAAAACCTCCGTGGACGTGCTTGTTGCCCTACTTACAAACACGTCTGCGTTGGTCTGCGCATGCACCCCGGAGTTTAGTTTTATATGTATTTCTTTCAAAAATTACTTAAAGTGCTAATCTTTGTCTAAAAAAAGATAATGTAACATTATGTGTTAATCACCATGAAAGTTTCATTGTATAAAACAAATAAAAGCATATTGTGGTCAAGTACATAGAACATTAGTGGAACAGTAACAGTATGAATAAAGTCTTATCAGTAAAGCTGATTTAATTCCTTTGCTGAGCTAATATGACATTTTGTTCTGTCCTCTCTAGTTATTTAATAGAATCAACTTTCTTTACTTGCAAATTATTTTCCAGGGTTAGAAATTTTGTTGCAAGCTAGATTTCTTGGGTACAGTTGGCTTTGGGCTCCCCATGCCACAGCTCTAACCAGAAACATACATTCATTAAAATTAAGAACAGAACTGAAACTATAATGCAGAGGGAAGAATTTAAAATGGACAACCTTCACAAGGAAAATAACACAATGATGATTCACCAAACACCTTGATTCACTGACATGAGCTTGTAAATAGATATTTGACTGCTCAGGAACAAAAACAGAAATGCTGAGATCTACTGAAGAGCCAAGAATCCTTTCAGGGTGGAGCTTAGATTTGAATGAGTCAACAAATCATGTGGCTTTGACGGGGTGGGCAGCTCTTGTTTGTCATGGACATTTTATGCCTCCAAAAGATTTTATTATTGTCCAAATCTAAAAAAAAAAAAACATGTTTTCTTGGCAGAATTTAAAGTACCAACTGGCAAGTGTGTCAGACATGAAACAGTTTACTATTTTCAAACTGCAGGAATGGGATGAATTTTCTCAGAAGGGTTACCATAGAAACTATTGCATGTAAATAGCTGCCGAGGGTAACTCTGCAAAACATGCCCTTGAAAGTCTGATCCTCTGCACTTTGTAAAATGCTTATTTTATGACATGTCCCCAGTCCTCAACCTAGACAGTGCTTCCTTGTAGTGGGGACGGAATAAAAATGGATATGGATCAAAACCATGTCTTGATGTTTTGTAGCCGGTACAAGTTCTGAAACTCCTTTATTCACTGTGCGTGAGTTATAAACTTTATTGATTCTAATGAAAAAGTACAATATATTTTAACATGTTGTTTCCTGTAGCACTGAATCGTCAAGGTGGAAACCTTATCATTGCACTAAGTAATCTTACTCTCTGTAGACCTCTTCTGTTTAATGCAAACTTATGCCATTGCTTTGTGATTGCAGCTTTATGTTCACAAGATTATTTGGTGATGATAAAACATGGTGTTAATGTCTTGATGGGAACATCATAAATATTGAGGCCATTATTTGACCAAGCTGCTCAACAGTTTTTGGATAAAAGCATAAAAAAATTGAGTAAAAACCTAAACTGATAGTTTTCTTGAGTTTTGATACCATGGAAATTGCAATATACAGAAAAAAAAGTCTTGGCACCCATATTAGATAATTTCTTTAAGGGATGCACATCAGTAGGGCTGTAGCTATCTGTTCTTATTGTAATCGAGTATTCCGTCATTTATTTTGACGAGTAATTGGATAAGAGATACAGTGCTGCAATTTTTTTTTACATTGAATCACTTCAGCTTTATTAAAAAGCATCAGTAATGAACAAAACAGAAAATAAGCTAGGTTTCTAAAACGAACAATTAATTGTTTCCTTTTTTGAACATTTTGAGCAGAAATGGGATCCAAAGAATCAAAATACATTTTTTCTATCAGAAAAAGGAATTCCTACATGAAACTGTTCACAGCAAGGTCTGCAGATCATGAGTTTTAGAGTGAGACACTGGTTTAATTTTTCAAATGCATTTTTGGCATTTTGAGCACCTCAGGACCTTTGCCATTTAGTCCAATTATACTAGAGAGAAGGCAGACATCTCTACAGCTGATATCTCAAAAATGTACTATTCACACATACAGTAAAAACCTAAATGGATAAACAGGTCATTTAAGTTATAATAATAACTGTCTGTGCAGTGAGCACTAAACCAGTTAGGACAAATCAAATGACATTGATATTTACCCATGTGCAATGGTGTAAATATTTTTGAACTTTTTTTTAAACGATATTTTTTATTAACTTTTCAATTTTTAACAAACAAACGATACATTGCATCATACAAACAAGTAAACTTGGCCACAACAAATACGTCCTCATCTAGATACCTCATACATAACACACAGAAAACATTTTGTTATCCAAAATATGATCTTGAATGTCCATAACAATGTTATATATCTTAAATATGTGCAAGTACTGGTTACACTCAGTTCAATACGTCAGCAGCTGCCAGCAACAAGACCGTAATAAAAGGACATCTGCTTTGGGGCAAAAATATTAACTTAAGCATTCATAAACAATCCAAAATAAATAAATAAAAACTAGATAAGTCAAATTTAAAAAAAAATCAATAAAAAAATCAATTAAAGAAATGAAAATAATAAGTTAAAAAAGGGAGAAAAAGGGAAACTTCAAGCTCTAAACTCCTCGGAGATCTGTGACCCAGGACGGACATTCTGCCCACTTTGGGGTTTACATTTATGAATTTAAATTTGTTTTGCTTATATTGTTCTTATGTTTGCTTTTATTTATGGTTATCTCTTTTTGCTATATTTTTGCCTTTACTACTGCAACAATGCTAATTTCCATACTGAGGATCTAATTTCTCATATTTTATTACTAGACCCAAATTATATCATACTTAGATACTAAGATAATTCACCTAGCTAATGCACATTTATTTAATATATGAAAGGATGCCCTACACCAGCTTACTCTACTCACTGTCATTATTTTCTGTTCTATTTCTGTTTTACCCACTGCAATCAAATTAAAAGGAAAGTTATTGGATGTGAAAAGAATGTGCACATATACAGGGAAGTAGCCCCCGCATTGATTTACGTTCTCAACCAGCCTTTATAGCCATGATCAAAGTATGTTATTTACTAGACTTAATCTCAATTATTATTACTCTGTTAACTGCTACTGCTAATGTATCGTTAGCATATCTTGTTGTGTCCAGTCCACGGACTTCATGCACAGGCTGGATGTTTACGGTTGAGGTGCTGTGGCATTGACGATGTGCTATTATGCTAAGCTAACTCTATTTTACAATACACACACTGCACTAGGTTTTCTTTTCATTTAAACTTGTAGTGATCCCACACTTGGGCTACTTTCTGCCGTTTCTTTTTCAAAGACTCTTCTTTCTGCCTCTCTCTTCCTCCACGATTTTCCAATCCGTGCCTCGCATCTACGTTACACGGCGGATCAGCAGCGGAGGCAGCTAGTGCACTGCGCAACAGAAATGACCATGCATGTCAAACACAGTACGCTGTATAGTGGTCCCGAATTGAACAAAGCCTCGATGCAAATAACTTTCCTTAAAACTTTTTTGTAATCGGATAACTGCAATCACTGGAAGAATCGTTTCAGCCCTACACATCAGCATTGGTTTCAGCCGAATCTGCCCTTTTTGCCATGGACACATTTAACTGGTAGCTTTCAGTTGAATTAGCTTTAAAAAGCAGGGAAAAAAACAGAAGAAAATTCAGAGTACTTATCTTTGCGTATTGAGAATTCCTATTAATGTAATTTTCCATTGAATACAATAGAATAGAACTGGACAAAACCCTGTCATGTCAGTGATTTGATTATCAAAGTAGTCACATCAATGGATGCTGCCAAAATGTGCATGCCATCTTAACTGAACCTTAGCTCAACATAACTTCACACTTAAAGCCATCTGACCAAAAGCTTACCCAGTTGAACCCCTAAACCTGTTCGACTTGGGTCACTTTCACATTTAAAGTTTGGTGGACTCAGTTCTGATTGGGGAATGGAGTTGCTACAGTGCTTCATTTTTCATTTGGTTTGGTTTTCCTCACACTGTACTTTGTCAGGCAGGCCAAAGATTTTTCAATGCTACATAATATAGCTTCCCACCACTAGTTGGGGCTTTAGATGAGGTCTTTGTTTCTGCCGACTAGCCCATTGTTGCACTTTGACCTTGAAATACACAACTGGCTTGGAGTAATACAGTTGTTTAGCTTGAAGCAGTTCTGAAGTTTTCCATTTCACAAAATAAAGTTGCATCAAAGCTGTGTCAGCTGGAGCGATGTGTAACTGTGTTTCACATGGATTTGTAGATGTTAACCTGTTAAGAGAATCAGAGACTGGCAGTGGTAGCAATGCTAACATTAGCTGCACTCTGCTTGATATTGTCAGTGAATGTTACGTTTTTCTGCTGTAGTGATATACGGCAAAATTCAACCCACAATTTGGTGCTGTTTGGTTTTCTTACCTTCTTCGGTCCTTATTTTGTTTGGATGGCTTTCACACCAGCTGCAAATTGAACCCAGGTCCATGCAGAAACAAACTAAGAACATCAAACTTCTTTGGTTTGCACCAGTCTTAACACCAGCCCAAATAAAAAAGAAAAAAAGCAAATACATTTGGTCTGGATATAACATGTTCAGTGTAAAAGCACCCTTAAATGCATTGAAGCCTCATGACAACATCTTCTGTCCTCTGTAGAAATGAATATCATATTAATCATGTCTATGCAAGTGGTTAATATCTTATTTTAAAACATATTAACATATTACAAAGATTGCTGTCAGCCTTACGTCTTTAGAAATAACTTTCTGATAAAGATGTTTTCAGCAGCATGACATCAAACAGGCATCTCTATTCACTTCGACCAATCATCTATCTCTAACTATCTGTTTATCTTCAGAAACACTGCTCTCCCTACTCCGAGTGCCCGACACACAGTTTGTCCGTATAATTGAAACAGTGTGAAGAAATGAGATTTCTGATAAGGCTAATCTTCACACTGATTAAGCTCCTATAATCTCTTAAAGAGAGGGGATCACATGTTTGATGGCTAAGATAACTGGCTGCATACTGAAGAAGCACTTTTAATATTTATTTGCTTTCCTGAAATAACCACACAAGCGCTCCCTGTTATCTCACTTTGAATGTAGCGGGGCATACCTTTGCGGGATTGCTAACATCTGTTCTTGTTAAATTGCAAAGGAGTTTTATTGATCTGCTGCTGGGGCCACATTCCTTTGCAATTTACTGCTGTGGGAGGAAAAAGCAGAGGGTGTTAGCTTTTAAGGGAGGATCACTAGTTCAGGTAGTTAATGCCTATGGTCTCTTTTTTCCCCCTTAAATCTACCAAGAGTGATGCGGGGGGAATTCAAATGAAAGCCGACTCCTCTGCCTCGTCTATAGTCCAGTCAGCAAGGTCTGGGCTTTGTGTGATTTAAGGAGCATTGTGAGAGGGCCAAATTGGCTGCAGATGGGTAGGGGGTCTGAGGCTTCATAACCTCACAGCTTATATGTATGGATTATCTGAGGTAAGAGTGTCATAAATTACGCCTGGGAGCTTTCTTATACTCTGACCTGGCAACCCCTACCTGCTTGGTGTAATGGGATAGCTCAGGGAGCTAGCCGATGGTTTCAATTAGGGAATGCTGGCCTGATGAAATCATTGTTCTATCACACGGCTCATACAGATTCTTTAGCTGGTTTGTTAGAATGTTTGGTTGATGTAGAATGGATTCACAGTCTTGTATTGATTGTTTGGTACTGACGTCAATCTGAGGATTAACAAGGGGAGAAAGTGTCTGAAGGATCAATTCTCTCGCTTTTAGTGTGCGTGAATTTACAAGAAAAAAAAAAGACAGGATTAAAGAGCTCGTATGAGTTTTATATGCTCTTTTGTTTGTTTAACTTGTCTCCTACAATCGAGGCCTTCTTACAAACAAGACAAAACGTCTGTGACATCAGGCTTCCTCCCTATTCCTCTCTTGAAGGCAGCAGGATTTCCTGAAATGGCTCCCCTGACATGGGATGATGTATTTTTATTGGCCAACGCAGAAGTTAGCATGGCGCCGTTCTCTGAGCTAAAGGCCTATGGGATTTTTCACTGTAGTCTTTGATCATTGCTGATAATAAGCTCTGTAGGAGACAAAAAATGATAAAACTTGCATGATCAGTTCTTTGTAATACTCTAAGTTTATAGCAAACCTAAGTTTTATGATTTTTTCAAAGCTTAAACATAATTGGCGACACCACAAAAAGATTTGTTAAATAATATTTGTTAACAACCATCCTTTTGAAAATGCAACCATTTAAAATTAAAAAGTGCAGCAATCTCAGGTACATTTTATTATTAAAAATAAAAAAATAACATCTTGTATGCATGTGTGTTGTGTATTGACCAGAAAGGGTATTCTGAAATCCCCTATACCTTTGGCCTTGTGAACTGGGAAATGCTAAATGCTAACTCACTTCTGCATTTTTTGACTCATTCCTGCACCACCCTATAGACCTACCAGTGGGATGTCGTACTGTTGTTTTGTCTTAGTGTAAGCTTATTAGCTCTGGGTATCAAGCCCAGTGCAGAGCAGAGACAGTAGAACAAATACAGACTTGTTGACAACATGGTGCAGAGCAGCGCTAAACTGACCAACTACCACAAAGTTGACCTTTTAACCAATCAGAGTGGACTGGGACCATGTGGGAAAGGAGGCCTTAAAGGTGCAGGAGCTTGACCACAGTGTCTCAGACAAAGAGAATGCAGCTAGAGCAATACATGAAAAAGACTGAAATAGACTGATTATGAGTGATATTGAGTCCAATTATTGTTAGGTGTATGAGGTAAAGATTGGGGCTGGGAATTACGGACAAGTAGGTTCATCATTTGAAAATGTGATCGCAGGTAGAAAAGGATTGTGATTAAGATTGATTTTACAGAATTTTAACTACTTTAATTCAAGCTACTTTTAAGACATTCATCTTGAATTGAATATAAACCATTTGTAGTCACAGTGAATTTAGATTTTGCCATGTGTCCAAATGATGACTTTGTGACTTATTGTGCAGCCCTAGCTAGGACCAAAAGTAGAATTCTAGAGAAAAATCAGGGTAGATATTAATGCTCAAAACAGTTTAAGCCTTTTTTAAACTACTTTCCTGGTGGGACCCTGAATTTCCACATAGTTCACAAGTGAGGCATCAAATCTGCGCTGTGGCTTTGCTCCAACCAACGGTGTGGTAAAGCATTTAAAGGGCTGGGCAGCAGAGTGCACCCCTGGAAGCTTGAAACATGAGGTTTGGGAAGATCACAAGAGCACCACGACTTCTCAAGGTAATTGTAGCTTTACTGGGTAACAGGAAGAGCAACCTGTAAACAACAGGTTATATTTCCTGCCTGATGCTGATTTGCTGTCTGCGTTGATATTATTTTCATTCTATATTGAAATTACCCAGAAACTCTGAGCAGCTCCAAAATAGACTCTCTGCGTATTTTCACTAAACCAGTGTGGAGCTGCACACCTGGCACACCAAAGATGGATTGAGGTGTTGGCTGTGGAAACTTATTGATTGAAGGGACTGGTGGTGATTTGTTGCAAAGTGCAGGGGGTGCACAGAACGCTATGGAGACGACCTATGTGGATATTGGGACTAAGACTCACACTCTGCCATGAAAACAGATCAGAGTTTGTTCAACAGGTGACCTCCTCAGCCCAATACATAGCCTTATCACTGAAGCACACACCAGGTAGAATTGATGACTGACACCGGTGCATGCCACATATGCTGATGGACTGGTGAAAGCTGAGAGGACTTGAAATGTTGGGGGCTGAAATCAACTCTTACTTTTTCTGCATGAATTATGCACTAATTTTCTGTCGCTGTGTCTTTTCTTAACTGAAAAATGCCAAAATAACTTGTTGATTCTGAAATGGTATTATCAGTCAGCGTGAGGAAATACAATGCTCATACATGATTTTTTAGCCTTTTGCTCCATGCTGTAAAATGTGGACAAAAACCTTTTATTTGGGAGTTGTTTGTAGAAACAGTTTCTAAGCTTCTGGCTCCAGGGTGGGCGTCTCCTTATGCACCATCTGACTCACACTGGAAAGTCAATGTTGCTCTCAGCATGTGCTGTAAACTTCTGTGGTGCACTGCTGGCTGAAGCACATCATTCTGTATGCACGAGAAATGTTGTTTACCCTTTGTGAACAAGTCCAAGTACCAATGGCAATCAGCTGTGGACATTTTAAAGATCAATTTCCTCCTCATGCAGCTGCTGCACAAGTCAGAGGCTGTGCTACAGTAGAGAGAAAGTCTTACACAGTCACTCTAACATTTGTGATGAGGAAACTGATGTAAACAATGGAACTGGACTCATCTTGCTGTTTCATTTTAGAGCCACAATTCAAGATATTTTACACAACTTGGTTGTCAGGACATCAGGTCTTACTCATGTTTATTTAGAGGAGAAGTTGTGAAACCCGAGAGAACAGTTACTGCAGCTTGATCAAAGTATAGATTTATTTTACTTATTTTATTTTATTTAACCTTTATTTAACCAGGTAAAAGACCCATTGAGGTCAAGACCTCTTTCACAAGGGTGACCTGACCAAGAGAGGCAGCAGAACATGTCACAGTAGACAAAACAGACAGAGTACAGCAACAGACATTAAAATACAAGCAATAAAATACAAGAGTTATTTTAAGAAACAATTTAAGAACACAGGCACTTTTTGATGGATTATTAAAGAAGAGAAAGAATGATATACAAGTTAACTGGTTATACTGATTATGAGAGGAGCTGTCATCACATTTTGTAAAATTTTTGTACACCTCTGCATTAATTGACAGGTTTTTGTGGAAAATATTGTGCAGTTCATGTGCTGGTAGCTTGTAATGTCTGTACTGCTCATGTGCCAGGGCTGCTGTCCATGAAGAGGAAATAGTCCTGAAAGTTAAAGCACCAAAAAAAAGAGCTCTAAAATTATTAGATACTGATATTATTTCACTCTTACTGCCTAAAATATCTCCATAAACTTTATCCCTGTTCATGAACCAGACAAATTATTTTCAGAAGTTTAACCCTTCATATGCCAGTTTGAATACCTGGTGTGCCAACATTTTTGTGAAAAGAAAATAACATGAAGAAAATGCTAAAAGTGGATTAGAGTGTCAACTTCAGGAAAAGAAGTCATACCAACCCCCTCAAGTCAAAATGCAGTAACATAAAATAGTTGTGATAAATTTTCACATTTACGACATCAACATTTTCACCAACCACAGTTCTTGTAATTAACCCAGTTATATGTTAAAACTACTCAAAAAACACTTTTTTTCTCAACAAAACAATACAGTAAGGTTGTATACAAAGTTTACGTTTTCCTCGACAAAGGTAGAGGTTGAGAGGAAACAAACAGTACTAATTTAAATAGACTTAACTAAAAATTAGCGATTTGGACTTGAGTAACAAAGATATCCCTTTAGTTGCGTGTAAGAACTTTTGCAGATGGAGTCAGAGGTAGACAGAGGGATGGAGAACGGAGGAGCAGGACAGATCACAAGTTACCCTGGTGGGACTCAGTAACACGGCTTCTCCTAAACTTTCATCAGCGCTCTCTCATTTCTAAAAGCTTTCAAACTGCTGTTGTGTGTAGTTGTCCTGATCAGTAAAATGGGCACTTCGATGTCTGTGTTGAAAACAACAAGCCAAATTTCTCATATCCGGGGAAATAGATTTTACATTGGTTTGTGCTCCAGTGACCTCAAACTGACCTTGCCCCTGCCTGCAGCACTCTTACTTGGTCTAATGAGGGGAGTTGCTGGTGGAGGGATACATAACCCTTCGTCGCATCACAAAATAGTTCGAAACACAGGGGCTTTGTTGAGAAGTTAAAGGCCATAAAGAGTCTTACTGTATGGTCTTGTTGAGCCAACGTAGCTGTTTGAGTAGTTTTAACCTATACGTAAGTTAGTTACAAGGCTTTCTATGACCCCTGGATGTCTCCCCCAGGGGAGACAAAGGATGCAAATTCCCTTATTGGCACTCCTATTTACTCGAGCAACCCCACTTTATTAAAACCCAATTAACCCTTTAAGAAAGGATTTTCAAAACTTTAAGCTTTTATAAGCCAGTTTTTGTCATGCCACTTATATTAACATGACAATAGATTAAAAACATATTTTTTACCCATATACAGAGGTTTTTTTTTCTATCAGTGCAGTCTGAAACATGTCTCTGGATTCAAACAAAATTGTTTTTTAAACTGTTATTTTGCGGGTATAGAAAAATTCTTTAAATTCCTCTCTATTCATGAAGGTAAAACCATGGTTTTGCTGTAAACTAAAGACAACTCAAAAATGTAATGTCTTTTTCGACAGACTTTTATCAAACATCACATGTATTTTTGTTGCAGGGGCAATATAATAAGACATAACTGTTAAATAAAATGTGGTCCATTTTTGGCCTAAATGGGCTAAGTGTGCTTATTTTGATTTCACAGCTCACTGTGGGCATACTTTGCAGATGGAGTTAGAATTTTAAAAATAGTGATACAAACAAGATTTCTGCTAAATAAGGTGATTTATTGATAGAAAATTATAAAACACAAAATTGTATGCATTCTTAAAATGGACCACCAGGGTCTGAGAGTTAAAAAGTTACCAAACTGTTTTTTTGGAAATGTACTTTAGTTGAGTTTGCTGAGTTTGTTAACAAAAGTGATTAAGTGTTATGGATGCTTCGAGTATCAGTTAGTCTTAGTTGAATTAAATCCACAACCAAGATAAAAACAACGGTCAATTAATGCCAGAGTTGCTACCAAATATTGAATCTTATCAGGGAACTCAGGAGTGGAGCGGGACAGCTGATGTTCCTTTGGTGGTAATAAATCATCGGACCCTCAGTTGGGGCCAGAGCATGCCAGGAAACAGTTGTTTCCTTAAATTCTGCCCAGTCTAATGCAGACAGAATAAACTCTCTGTGCTGCCAACAGCTACACTTCAGGACACGGCTCCAGGAGTTTATCGCAGGGATTTGTTGAAAAGAAAATATTTACAGGGAAAGTGATGAAAAGGTTGTTGTGAAAGGCTGACACGCAGGAGAAAACTACAGTAAATATGAAAGCTCTGAGTTTCACAGGTTATTCCAGATTTTCTGGCAATGCTTGCTCTGTTGAGCTCTGTCAAGGTTAATTCAGAACAGCTTGTTTACTTCTCTACACCACCGTTGCTTTCATTAGAAGTTTTAATTGACAAACTGTGCGAGAAAGTATGAGATGAATCAGAGGAAAAATATTTTCTTACTGTCTCATAAGAGTTCTTTCTAACATTTATGACGGATCATACCTGAACAAAACAATTCTGTGGAATTGCATGAATGTGGGATATGTAGAGGGGTACAGAGGACATGGGTTGAAATAGACTGAAGGTGTTTTACGTATGTTTTTACTGTTCAAGTAGTCATCATCCCCTAATAGTGATTCGGTGATATGTCCACATTGTTAACAAAATGTAGTGACAAATTTTCTCTCCGCTAATATGATTGACAATGAATTATTAAACAGCATAACTACATTCTTTCTGTGCTTTATGCAACAGAATATTTTTGCCCACAATCATTTTTGAATGGAGTGACAATCTCATTGTGCTTCATACCTTTGATTAGGGCAACAAAAGCAAACTGCGACCATAACATGACAAGAAAACAAAAGAAACTAGGAAAGCACTCTTAGAGCACAGACCTCCGCCAAGCAGCTTAGCTCCACCCATAAATTATGATTTCCACCCAACATTATAGTCCTATATTTATTATATACGCACGTTGTGGAATGAAAAATATCAATCTGCAAGAAGTTTGATTATTGTTGATATAAATATCATCCAGTAGAGTGACCTAGTTAGTAGTGGGTCATGTAACTTGTTGACTGAACCAATTTGCTGCTGCTATACAGATGTTGGTGTTGTGTGCACCGCGTGTCGGAGCTTCGTTCCCTCTATGTGGAATTTGGGGGTTGGGTTTTTACTCACACACACACGCAGACTTATGCTATGACGGACTATGTCCATCTTGACATCATCATCAGCCTTGTTTCAAGTGATTAAGATGCTCCATCAGGAATTTCTTCCTCCTGTCTGCTGTGTCTGTGAGCAGAACTCTGTATGCACAGCTTTCAGTGCTGACTTATTGTTGGGCGATCCGTGAGACGGCAGACTGAGCGGCATGGAGAACTCCTCCCCTGGCATTGCAAGGGAAGCTGAGACATGTAGTGACATCAGCTTGAAAAACTAGACGTCAGTTTGCAAATAAACTACAATTCCCATAATGCCGTAAATGAATGGGATTTGCTGTTATAAACTTAAATGTTTTTTTATGACGTCAATCTGGATTGGATCAGCAACAAAATGTAATGGCTTCTTCCTTGGACCAAACCACACCTGATCTGAAATTTTCATGTAAATCCATGCAGTAGTTCTTGCGTAATCTTGCTAATCGACAAACAGACAACCACACAAACAAGCAAACAAACAAACAACGGGGGTTGGGGTTTTTTTATATATATTTCTATCTGTAATGATTACATGCTACTGAATCTCAATTTCCCTCAAGGGAGTTTTTCCCAAGGGGGTTAAGAAAGTACTATCTACTCTAATCTAATCTAATGTTATTTTGTGTAACTTTGAAAATAAAAATCAATACTACAATTAGGAATGATCCATTCTATCTGTGGGATATCAGTATCAACAGATATTGGCCAAAAAAAGGTGAATATTTGTATTGGCCAATATTGATATTTTTACTGATATCTCTTCAAAGAACTGAGTCAAAAACGACTAGTTGTGTCGACACCACCTGGCAACGGTTGCTAGGAGACGGGGCTTTGAAATGGAATTGTTTTTGATCTCATTTTTGATGTGTCACACATCAAAGCTGTGACATCACAGAATTCCACAGTTTGGAATATAGCGTGGGTATAAAACCTTACAGCAGTGATATTATTATATATTTAAGAGAGAGCACCTTGACGTCAAAGTACAAGACACCTGGATACAAAAATGACTTTACCAAAACAGAGGAACGGGAGGAAAGAGGGAAGGAGTTGTGTGCGTTACAGGTGTGGCTTCCTCAGCACCGTACAGGATGTCCTGCGTCAAAGACCATGCTGGGTTGAGGTCAAAGATGATAGAGAGTGGGACTTCAACTGGTGTGATATGGGCTGGCTTAGAGAGAAATTTGACCACTCTTACAAGGAGCATGTAAGGATAAATCACTTCCATAACAATCATGAGCTAACTCGCAAGGACCTCATGGTGAAAAACCTCAAGAGATACAGGAAAAAGCTTGAGAAAGATGTTGGCCGCATGGAGGCGTCCAAATGTGAATTTTTCCCATGCACTTTTGTGTTGCCCAAAGAATATCATCTTTTTGTAAAGGAGTTCAAAGGAAGCCCAGGCAGCACTTGGATCATGAAGCCGGTGGCAAAAGCTCAAGGGAGAGGAATCTTCCTGTTCAGGAAACTTAAAGAGATAAAAGATTGGAAGACGGATGGTCCCCACTTAAAGGAACAGCAGGACACTGCTCAAGTGGGAAACTACGTTGCACAACGCTACATAGAGAACCCCTACCTAATTAATGGAAGGAAGTTTGATTTAAGGGTCTATGTACTGGTCACATCTTTTGTTCCCTTGAAGGCCTGGCTGTATAGAGATGGCTTTGCACGCTTCTCAAGAACCCGCTTCTCCCTCAGCACCATTGATGATAAGCATATGCACCTCACCAATGTGGCAGTCCAGAAAACAGCACCAGACTATGATCCAGAAAATGGATGTAAGTGGCGGATGCAGCAGCTTCGAGGATATCTGACAGCGAAACACGGCAGAGAAGCGGTCGAAACCCTCTTTAAAGAGATGGATAACATAATTGTCTGCAGCCTTCAGAGTGTGCAGAGGGTCATTATAAATGACAAACACTGCTTTGAGCTCTACGGGTATGACATCCTGCTGGATCAGAACCTCAAACCGTGGTTAATTGAGGTGAATGCCTCTCCATCGTACACACCCAGCAGTCAGGAGGATTACGAGATGAAGTACCAGCTTTTGGAAGACACTTTAAATGTTGTTGATATGGAAGGAAGGCTGACTGGCAGAGAGAAAAGGGTGGGTGGATATGATCTCATGTGGAATGATGGGCCCGTCTACAGAGAGGATGTCAACGTGGAATCATTTGCCATTTCATGTTTTACTGCCAACACCCACTTAGGGTGTATGAATGACAGGGACAGGCAGCTTCGCCGGCTTCTAAAACCATTCCCAGGCCAGAAGACGATGTGATGCACCATTTAATCATACCAAAACTTTATTACATGATGGGTCTCTAATAAAATGACTGTATAACCTAAGGATAGAGTAGGCAGCTGGAGGCCACACGCAGCTCCCCTATTCAATCAATAAACCCTCAAATCAATAAAATAAATAAATAAATATAAAATGTCCACAGTTTGAACATACATAAGTCTAGCCAACTGGTCATAGCTCTCCCAAAGTCTCACTGGTTCACTGCACAGCAGACAGACATCGTCTTCAGAAACTGTTCATCACTGTTCAGAAACTGTTTAGAAACTGTTCATCACTGTTCAGAAACTGTTCATCAATGTTTACAAACTGTTCAGCACTGTTCAGCACTGTTCACAAACTGTTCAGAAACTGTTCAGCACTGTTCACAAACTGTTCAGAAACTGTTCAGCACTGTTCAGAAACTGTTCAGAAACTGTTCATCACTGTTCACAAACTGTTCGGAAACTGTTCATCATTGTTTACAAACTGTTCATCACTGTGCACAAACTGTTCAGAAACTGTTCAGCACTGTTCAGCACTGTTCACAAACTGTTCAGAAACTGTTCAGAAACTGTTCATCACTGTTCACAAACTGTTCGGAAACTGTTCAGCACTGTTCAGAAACTGTTCATCACTTTTCAGAAATCTCAGCATGAGTCAATATACCCCTGTGATTGAATGCCAGAGGTATCCAACTGTACCCTCCTCAGCTGCAGGGGGAAAGCTGGTACATTCAGCACAGACAAGCAAGGAACTAAGAGTAGAGCCCATAGCCATGAAGGTGAAGGGGACTACAGGAGGAAGAGGATTTATTGTCCCAAGACCCCAGTCCCCGTCCCTGGGTTAAAGAGGAAGCACCTGGAAGAGGACAGCGGTCTCAGAAAGAGACAACCAGTCTGTCAGGAGGAGCAAAGATGTGAGAAAAAACACCAGTTCCCCGCTTAGTGGGAGGACCAGCCCCTCAGAAAGGCAGGAGTTAGAGGAGAAGTACCAGGAGGTCAAGCTGCTGGAAGCAGGAAACTTCGGCTCTGTGTAAGCTGGCTACAGGAGAGAAGATCAGTTACCTGTGGCCATTAAACCAACACTACATAGTTTTTCCACCCTAATATAATATTTCTAGAGTCATTGTGATGGCACATCGCTTTACAACAGGTTGAATGACACCTCTGTCATGGTCTGAGGGGGTCTGTATCACCTCCACTGGCACTAAGTAACTTCGATGTCCTCTATACACGAATCAACAAGAGGACACTTCCATTGGAGGTGGCCAAAAATTGTGTAAGAGACAAACAGCGCCTGCCTCCATTTCTC
Source organism: Cetoscarus ocellatus (assembly GCA_037902135.1). Taxonomy (NCBI): domain Eukaryota; kingdom Metazoa; phylum Chordata; class Actinopteri; order Labriformes; family Labridae; genus Cetoscarus; species Cetoscarus ocellatus. The sequence goes on from JBAMNC010001020.1 coordinate 616,891, forward strand.
TATTTGACTTCTACGATCTGGAGAAGGAACTCCTGGTCATGGAGCGCCCAGTCCCTGTGGTTGACATGAACGACTACATTAAAGTCCAAGGAGGGATCCTGACCAAGGAGGAGAGCAGACTGATGACCAAGCAGATGGTAGAGGTGGTGAGGGAGCTACAAGAGAAGGCGGTGTTCCACCGAGACATTAAGGTGGAGAACATCCTCATTGACACCACCTCCGGCTGTCCTCGGCTCAGGCTCATCGACTTTGGCCTCAGCTGCTTTACAAAGAAGTCCTCAATGTACAGGGTCTTTTCTGGCACTCAAGACCACATACCATCAGAGTTTGACGAGAAGGGCACCTACAGGCCCAGCTCCACCACAGTGTGGCAGATCGGGGTCGTCCTGTATGAGCCGATGCACTGGAAGATCGGTCACTTTGAGATGCCAGGTTTCCTCAGCAGAGAAATAACCATCAGGGAGGACTTGCCTGCAGACTGCCAGGATATGCTGCGCCTGTACCTTGCCAAAGAGCCACACCTGCGTCACTCTTTGGAGGAGCTCAGCCACCATCCTTGGCTAGCATAAAGCCAGTACAAATGGAAAATACTTCCCCTATCTTAACAAACCAGCAAAAATTAAAAAAGAAAAAAATGTTTAAATTGCTGTTGTGTTTCAAAGTGTAAAACTCTTCCTGTCAGGAGGCATTCAAAAACTAACAAAAACAAGGTGAAGGACCCAAATGCATATTCACAAAAAAAGCTTTATTGAAAACTAAATCAGGATCAAAAGCCTAAAAACTAATCCTTAACAAAAGGTCAAAGTATTAAACTAGAAAACCACTCTTAGAGCGCAGACCTCCGCCAAGCAGCTCAGCTCCACCCATAAATTGTGATTCCCACCCAACGTTACAGTCCTACATTTATTTTATGTGCACATTGTGGAACGAAAAATATCAATCTGCAAGAAGTTTGGTTATTGTTGATTAATATCATCTTTGATATGATGATATTAATATCATCCAATCGAGTGACCTAGTCAGTAGTGGGTCATGAAACTTGTTGACTGAACCAATTTGCTGCTGCTTGTACAGATGTTGGTTTTGTGTGCACCGCGTTCGCTCTATGTGGAATTTGGGGGTTAGGTTTTTACTCACACACACACATGGACTTCTGCTATGACGGACTATGTCCATCTTGACATCATCAGCAGCCTTGTTTTGAGTGATTAAGATGCTCCATCAGGAATTTCTCCCTCCTGTCTGCTGTGTCTGTGAGCAGAACTCTGTATGCACAGCTTTCAGTGCTGACTTATTGTTGGGCGGTCTGTGAGACAGCAGACTGAGCAGCATGGAGAACTCCTCCCCTGGCATTGCAAGGGAAGCTGAGACATGTAGTGACATCAGCTTGAAGAACTAGATGTCGGTTTGCCATTAAACTACAATTCCCATAAAGCTGTAAAGGAATGGGATTTGCTGTTATAAACTTAAACATTTTTTTGTGACGTCAATCTGGATTGGATTAGCACCAAAATATATTGGCTTCTTCCTTGGACCAAACACACCTCTGGTAAAATTTTCATGTAAATCCATGCAGTAGTTTTTGCGTAGTCCTACTAACAGACAAACAGACAACCAAACAAACAGACAGAACCAGGCGAAAACATAACCTCCTTGGCGGAGGTAATCATATCAGTGTTATTCAATGTAACACCAACACATCCTAAAACGTGTAAAATCCAGGAGCACTTTGCCTCTAACACTGCAAATAAAAGGTGTTGAACAGCCCCAGTTATGGCAAGAGGGCTGAAGTGGTTTAAAGGGATAGTTCAGTATTTTTTAAGTGGGTTTGTATGAGCTCCATATGGCCACTAAGTACCTTAGATCCAGTAGAGCATTCTCTCCTTACATCACTACTTTACAGCCTGTTTGCCAAAACTAAAAGTTGTGTTATGTGTTGTGGGAAGGAGGCTAGCAGGCTAGGATATCCACAAAATGAGCCTTTAATGGGGGTCAAGTGTTTTATAAACAGTTATGCAAACAGTTATACAAATGAAAATATTCATCAATGCCTGTGACACGCCTTATGATATTAACAAACAGTGCCCAAAGAGGGGCATTTAATGCTTGTCGGTGTCTACAGTGGACTGTAGAGGGCACCAGATAGCATGGCAAGTGGTGGTGAAAAGTAGAGAGCAGCTTTAAAAAGGTTAAATTCTCCTGTTTTAGCGAGCTACACTAAATTCTGGGAACCAAAAGGGTTTTTGTTGTTTTGTTCGGAAAACATGGAATGCCTATTCCTATTGGAATAACTCCAATACGAATAGGCATTCCAACTCCAAAATGATCTGGGTGAGAAAATGTCCTTGGTCTGCTACAAGTAAATGTCCAAGAAGTCATTAGTTGGATTTCTTTTGTAGAGGGCAGTTTCTACACACATTTCAAACACGTCTATCGTATCAATATGTTAGGATTTAGACTACACCCACTTGATATGTTTTCAGTTGAAAAATGTCTGGAGGTTCAAAGTTGTGTTTTTTCAGATTAAGTCTTGTAATAAATGGCCAATGAAATGTAAAGTCAAAGTAGATAAGACCAAAGTTATGGTAAGGATGAACTGCACTGTTTCTGTCTTCATCCAGGGATCAGATGTAATGCAGGAATCAGTTCCAGCAGAGCAGTCAATGCACCAGCATGCATGCAGGCAACCAGAAATCATTCATTCTCCACTGCTGAGGTAACCCAATGAGAAGAAAAACAACAGACTCATATTGTCTGAGAGACTGAGGACAGAAAGATAGGGGAACTAAATAAATTCAGGCAGCACTCAAGTCTTTCACACAAGGGCTGCAGAGCCCCCATACAAAATGCTGGCTTGCTCTGTAAGCCAAGGATCTAAGTTCAAGATGCTAGATTTGTTCAGAATAAGCTTTATCTCCCAAACCACAGAAGCCTCTGAATATCTGACACTGGCTTTTCAAATAATGTTTAAAACCTGATGAAAGACCCTCAAGATTGGATTTAACTTTTGATGTTGGCATCACAATTTGATAATTTTTCACTTCAAATATTTAAAGGGATGTGCCAACTTTTTTTGTTTTCATGTCTTGCCTCACTCCTGAGTCCATGACAAGCAGATAGACGCCATTCTTTCAACTGAGTACTGTAACAAGGAAGAGACAGGCAGAACTCATCCTCCACTTATTAGCATTTCAAACACTGGGAGTAAATGGGTAGCGTTAGCCTGCCTTTGCCTAATGTCATCAGATAAACTCTCCAGTAACTCTAAACATTCCTGTGTGCTTGTTGTGAGTGTTTTTTTTAACCCCGATATGTTACATTATCTATTTTCAGACTAAGATTGGCACTTCATGTAGTTTTCGAAAGAAATGCATATGAAACAAAACAACAGGAAACATGCACTAGTTACTGCAGACATGCTTGTAGGTAGGTCAACAAAACAAAGAATCTGTTTACATGTAGAAGAAAATTGGTTCTTAGGATTATGGCCGGCTTTGGGATGAGGATAGTTTCTTTGGGGTGTAGTTTCGTATGTATTTCCTTTAAAAATTACATAAAGCGCTAACCTAAGTCTAAAAACAGATAACGTAACATAATGTGGTAAAAAAAAAAAACAAGTCACAACAAGCACACGGGATTGTTTAGAGTTACTGAAGAATTTATCTGAAGACTGTAGCTAGAGGCATGCAAACGCTATTCATTTACTCCCAGTGTTTGAGCTAGGCTTATTAGCATTGGGTGAGCTCTGCTCGTCTCTTTCTTGTTACAGCACTCGAAAGAATGGTGTCTATCTGCCTGTCATGGACTTAGGAGTGAGGCAAGATGCAAAAACAAAATAATGTTGGCATACCCCTTTAATTCAACACTGATGGCAATACTTGTGAATATTTATATTTATACCAACATTATTTAGATAGACATGTATAAACTAGCCACATCATTAGGTAATCCTGGTAAACTGCTTATCAATGCAAATACCTTATCAGCCAGTCACTTGGCAGCAACTTAATGCATTTAGGCATGTAGACATGGTTAGGGTGACCTGCTGAAGTTTAGACTGAGCATCAGATTATTAAAGAAAGCTGATTGAAGTGACTTTGAATGTGACATGGCTGTTGGGCTTGTCTGAGTTTTTCCAGAAAATGTTTCTATACTGTAATTTTCACACATCACATCTCAGGAGTTTACAGGGAATATACTAATGAAGAGAAAATATTTGTGAGTGGCAATGTCTGGAGATAATGCCTTGTTAATTCCAGATGTCGGAGGAGAATGGAAAAAGTGGTTTGAGATGAGCAATAGGCATCAGTAACTCAAATAACTACATAATACAACAGAGGTATGCAGAATTTCTTTCTGAACAAACATGTGGAATCTTGAAGCAGATGGGCTACAGTCCAAGACCATCACGTGGCACTCCTGTCAAAAATCAACCATTGTGTTTCCTTAATTAAGACTTAATAAGTATTGACCAGAGGCTGCGATTGACTTTTTTCCTGTCTGTCATAATGACAGACAAGGTCATTGCTTTACCACCATGCCGTTTGTTGAATCTGTCGTTTTAATTTTCCTTTTCTAATGTCATTAAACCATCATCTGACTAACAGCATTCACGTAGTTAAACAAGTAAATCCCCAATAATCCTTCATGTAGAGAGAAGTCTTACAGTTAAACACACACAGACTGAACGTTTATCTTCACGTCATTTTCTTGCACTGACAGCTGAGCACCTTTGTGTCTTCAGAGTAGCAGATGATCTGTGCAAATTTAGATTTTATTATTTACTGTTGTTGTTATAATTATTTACAGAATATTTACTGACAAGATGTGGTATTTTGAAGATTCACATGCTTCTGCCTGCATGCAATCAATCGTTCAGGTTAAACTTTTAGACAAATACTGTGTTTAAGTGATTGATAACTATGTGTACTTAAGCACAACATATGACAAATAATGTATTCAATAATTAAAATAAGTCATTCATCGTCCATTATCACACATAAAGAGCCCACGGTGACTCCAGTCTTTAGACATTCATTTCAAAGTCAATCCACTGATTGCACTTTCTGCTTTTCTTTTTTGGTTTTAGGCAAATCTGTGTGGAAAGGTAGGTAATGTTTCCCATAATAGTGGCATTATGGCTCAGTGGCTCCTTGCATCATGCGCCCCATGTGCACACCTAAGTTTGTCGCAGAGTGACATTAACGTTTAACCTGACGTGTTTTTTTGTGATTTCTAAACTGTCCTTTTTACTAATTTGCATAGTTTATACAGAAGCAATAGCGGTGTTGTCCTGATGTGATTTAACCTATTGAATTTAGAGACAAAACAATTTTCAGTGTTGTTCGACCTGGTCTTTGAAACTTCTGTGTTGTCTTGCCAAATAATTCATAAAACAAACCATTTTCCCAAAGCTGATACTTAACACCTTATAAAATCATGTCAACAGTCTGCAAGTCTGTGCGTACAGTTAGGAAAATGTGTTGACAAACTGAAAATGTATGCATTATCCACATAGAGAAGATCAATAAGATAATTGGGCAGTTATAACCCAGTCTTAATGGAGTTTTCAAATGAGGTGAGATGCTCTGATTGAAGGATTTACTGTGACTACAAGCTGAAGCATGGCACATGCAGCTCCACCCCCACCATGACTGACCTGCAGCGCTCAAAGCTCCTCCACCCACAGCTAGTGCGCGGATGGTGTGACACCGCCAGCAGCTCTGAGTGTTAATGGAGAGATTTTGCCCACCCACTCTAAGGGAAATCTCTTTACCTCCACCAAGGAGGTTATGTTTTTGACCCCGTTTCTTTGTCTGTTAGCAAAGATAACAGACAAAGACAAAGATAACGCAAAAACTGCTGGATGGATTTTGCTTAGATTTTCAGGAGATGTTGGTAATGGCCCAACTTAAAATGATTAGACTTTGGTGGTAATTCAGATAACCGCCATTAGCGAACAATCATTTTTGCTCAATAATTGTCTAACTAATAATGATATCAACATGATTCTGAGTGCTAGGTGTTTCAGGAATCATATTATGATGGTAATAGCAATATGTGAGCTACCTTGGCAAAGGTTTGTGCTCTCCGAGTGCTTTCTAGTTTCAAATAGTTTGAATGACCTCCAGGATGTAAGTGTGCAAAGCAGAGAAGGATTTGTAGATGAGTGTTATGGTACATTTGATTCCCCCACTTTTTCCAGTCTGTCATGATTATGGACCACCTCCAAAATTTTCTGTCATTCATCAAGAAAACTTGGTAAACGACGAGTCTTCTAGTATTGCCATGAATGTGCCAATACTTTTCAAATCGTTAAAATAATTAAACTGTTCTTAATTTGACTGTTAAATCTGGCTGTATATTAAAACATAGTGATCAGTCATTATTTGATATATTAACTTATTGTGGAAGAATGTGTCTTGCATTCATAATAGAAGACAACTAGATCAGCAAGATTTTTGAATCATAAAAACCTGGAAAATCAAAATTAGCAACTGAATCAAAGGAAATAGCCTGTTTGCAAGGCACATTACAGAGAGGAGGATTTTTGCCAGCACATTAGATATCACATAATTAGAATTTAACCTCCAGTTAACTTGATGTAAGCTGAAATATGGCTGTGGACTCTTGATATCTCCCAGAAGGTAAAAGCTTCCAGAGAGTTGCCCTCAGGGAAACATAAGGGTTTCTGTCTGAATTTATGGGAAACACTTTAATAGATCTGGATTCAAGAGAAAAAAAATGTTATATAACCCCAGTGTGCATTCAAATATGGAAGATGTCAGAAAAACCACTAGTTTATTTTTGTTGTATCTACTGATTCAAACACTGTGACTGTGCCAGTGATAACCAGCAACACCACCAGGGGACATCTGACTCTCCCCTGGCTTGTGACAAAGATATGATGACTAAGTGCCTCTGAAGGAATGAGGCATTCTGTTTTTGGGAATTAATAAAGCGATGAAACAGACCATGACAGTGTGTGACGTCCCATAAGTGACAAACATGGGCGCCATTTACCGAGGCTGTATTAGGATCACGTCATGCTCCCTCTCTCTGGAGATTTGGGTTTCTGGCTGCTGATACTGTGTGTGATTACTGCACCACAGAGGAATGCACTGACATGTCCTCAACCTCTCCTTGTACACCCTCCCTAAATTAAAAGAAAACAAAGCGGCAGACCATGCAGACTAATGCCTGTAATACTGGCATACTTAGTTATCTGCTGGAAAACAAATAGCACTACCATCTAAGCTACCTGACAGTTTTATGATACCTGGAGGTATTTAAATTCTGGAGGTAAAGGCATAATGGTTTTTCAGGAGAGAGTGCTTATCTTTATTCCAGTTTGATGTTACAAGCATGGCATGGAAAGGGGAGTTAAAAGCCTTGAGCTGAAGGCCAAAATGTAATCCGTTCATCCTTAAATCCATGTGGACATTTGTGCAAAGTTTTAGGAAAACACATTGAAGCCCCTCGAGATATTGTGTTCGCAAGTGAAGAATGTCCATAAGACAAAATCGTCCCTTAGTACACATCCGTTGAGAACTAGTAGAGGTTAACTATGGTCAGTCTTTGCCAATATCAAACATAACTTCAGATGTTTTTTTTTTTTTTTTATATATACATTTTTGGACTTGTCAAATCTCGGAAATAAAGAGGAAAACAGCACACACCCAAGAATACTCGGGTGCTGGATGATAGATGCAAAGCTGTTGTAAAAAGGAAAAAAAAAAAAAACATCTGCACACCAGAACCTGCTCCAAAGTCAATCAATAAGAGGATCACTGCAGCTGTGATCACCGGGTCTTAGCCCTTCATCAGATATATATGAATGATTACCATCAAAATAATAGCACCAGAAATTCCAAACAGTTTTTAAGACAATGCAAAATGATTTGCTGACTTTTTTTTACACGACTGTGGCTTCATCTCAATACAATATGACTTTTTTAATCAGTTAAAGATGTTGTTCATATGTTGTAAATCACTGTGTAATTGCACTTGATAATCATGACCTCAGTATAACTTTTTCTATATTTGAGCAGACCGGATTTGACCTTGACCTTTGACCAGTCACTCCTGCAGTCTGAAAAGTTTATCACTGTGTCAGAGTGGACATTTGTAAAAAAGTATGAGGAAAATTACTGGATGACCATGACTCCCTTGACCTTGATCATTTACCTACGATTTGGAGATACCAGTAAATTATGAGAAAATTACCTGAATTTTTGCGTTTTTAAAGGGACACGCCAACAGTCTTTTTCTTTTCGTGTCTTGCCTCACTCCCGAGTCCATGACAAGCAGAAAGACATCATTCTTTTGACTGTGCGTACAGTAGCAAGGACGATACTAGCAGAGCTTGCCTACTGCTAATTAGCTTAGCTCAAACACTGGAAATCAATGGGAAGCGTTAGCCTGCCTCTGCCTACAGTCATCAGATAAACTCTTCAGCAACTCTAAAAGGTCCTGTGTGCTTGTTTACAAGGTCTTGCTACATTATCTGTTTTTAAACTAAGATTAGCACTTTATGTAATTTTCGAAAGAAATACATACAAAACTAAACCACAGGGAGCATGTACAAACTACCAAGGACATGCTTGTAAGTAGTTCAACAAAACAAAGCACATCCGCCATGGTTTGTGTACATTTATATGTATGTGATGATGTGGCCCTTTTAAGAAAGATTTTGGCTGGAGGACAAAGACAGTGGGACGGAACAGACGTACGAGTCGATGAATGGACAGATTGACAGAAGTTTGTACATATCATTTAATATATTATCGCTGTCGGGTACAAACCTCCTACAGTATCTCCAAAATTGCTTCTGTCCGGGAAATGAAAAAAAAAAAGCTCCGTACTTATTGAATGAATATGGTATTGTGTTGTTGTTCTTTCATTTGTGGAAAATATTTTAAACCCCAACAGGACTTATTTATGAAAAAATGAAAATCATAAAAGATGGAGATAGAAGTTTTTTTCCTGAGAGTGACAGTATATTAGTAAGACCAGACAGACAACCCAAAAGCACAATGCTGCTGGCCTTGCCTGTCTCGAGTGCGGGGCCAGCAGCATTGTGTCCATTATATGAAACATCCTGCTACAAAATTTTGTAAAGTGGCTCTATGGGAACTGCAATGTGTTCAAAATTCAAGGGAGTGAGGATCAAGATTCTGTTTAGCACACAGGTATAATAAGATTTAGCTGACAAAATTCCTGTGCTAATCATGCTAACGCCAAAGAAATGAGTTGCCGTGAGCTGTTGTGCTTCATGTGATTTGTCTCAGTAAAAGCGACAGGGCTTAAGGTCAATTTCTGTCAGGTGATCATTTTAAATCCATGGACACCAAACAGGCTTCACAAAACAAACTGACACGCTTGCCAATTTGTTGAGAAAGTAATCAGTGCTTGATTAGATGTAATGCTTCCCATATTGATCCCCCCGCAGCACCAGGAGGCCTCTTCAAGTGCCTTGAATGAGAAGCGTTCGATCTCCCGGTGAGGTTAAACACACACTCTTACCTCTGAGTGAAATCCTTCTGACAGCAGGAGTGACATGCAGGGATGAGATAACTGCCTGGCTGAATCAACGTTTACCCACTTGTGCCAAAGCGTTGCTGATACATCCATCAGGAAATGCTTTTTTACTCCCTATTCATTCCCCATGTCTAAATTGATTATTTCTTTCCCAAGCATCTGGCAGACTGCTCGCTGACACAGAAACCTCACCGCTGCTGTGATGTGACAAGACACCAGAACAAAAATTCTGCCCAAGAAAAAAATAAATATTACCAGTAAGTCCTAATGCCCTTGGATGTGAGGATTTGCAGGAAATATCTCAAAGAACCCGTGGTTTCTTTTTTTAACTGACAGGTGTTGGAAAAGTGAAGTTTGAACATGACAGCTCTGGGGTTAACAGCTTTCCACGTAATGATCACACTGCTCATCCCTGCTTGACTTTGAATTAACAAGTGACTGTTACCTGCACTGAGGCCACATCCTGTCAACATGAGACGAAGTCTGTGAACCCTCACATTGACATTTTTTCATCTTTCACCTTCAACAGAACCCCATCTCTTCTCAGCATATTTCAAGTGAGTTATCTGGCACACGAGGGTTAATGTCACATGCATCATTATTTCAGGATGTTGCCACTCATTTGAATGAGGGGAACTTCTTGGTGAAGTAAATAAGGCCATCTCACCTGACTACACACTTTGTTGGCAGATTTAACAGAAAACCATGTAAGACTCATTTAATTTTGATACACACATAAAGATTATCGGGCGTTTTTTGTCCCGACTTTCCCCCTTTCCAACCAAGGACAGCAAACGCCCAATTATCTTATGTTTCATAAGATTATACTATAAGATTAGCCTGTGGTCTGAGTTTTTTTAAGAGTGAATTTGTTCTGATAATCATCTCCGAAATGGGTCTGGCCCGACAATTGTAAGTATTAAATCTTCGTGTATGAGGAAGGCCGACGACTCCCGAGTCATGAATGCGTGAATTATGACGAAGAACAGAATGTAGCCAATCAAGAAGCGAGCTGCTTGAGGAACAAGGAAGCAGGTGTGAATAAAAACAAGCATTGCTGACCTGAAACATAAAGTTTGGTGGACCTCAGAAATGGAGGACCAGCTCATGTGCTCACACAGTCTCCAGGATTTTTTTCCACAGTCTTTCTTTCATTTAGTTCGCAATTTTTCCATCAAAAATAGTCCCAAGACCACCATCATTCCCTCTTCTCGTATGTCCACTCCCATGTTGCTTGTTGTGTCTTCCGGTTGTTGCCATAGACATATACGTTTGTCTTAGATCACGTTTTTTGGTCATGCAAGATTTCTGGCTAGGAGGATTAGATTTGAGATCGGTGGTGGGACCGAATCGTTGTGTCTGTGGTTTGCTGAGTTGAGATTATTGGAGCACACCACACGCAGTACAATCAAAACTGTTCAATGCATGATTTGTTTATCTTCATGTGTGGGGGCTTTAACAGATAAAAAATCTCTTCAGATTTAGAAAATCCTTATGTGTGGACCCCGCTTTAGCGATGCAAATGGCTGTTACTGTTAATTTCATGTCCTGTTTTTTTTTTTTTATCTTTTTTTTACGCCACATCAGCAGAAATTACAGCAACTTATAATGAAAACACAGTTTAACTGCTGTAATTTTCAAGCACTGATGAATAAATTAAGCAGCATATTCATCATTAGATTAAGTCATAGTTTTAGGGTCCATTTTAATAGACTGTGTGACAATAAATTAACATTGCTTGTTGAAAAGTCCAACATGCAATATTAATTTTACAATATGACGCTAACTACACCATGAGTAGAAGCCATGTCTGTGTGCTTTAAGCAAAGGAAGAAACAACACAAGCATTCTTAAGCAACTGTCAACACAGCACAGCACTAAAAATCGAGTGCCCTGGTTTGACGTTGACATAAAAAACCTGTAAAAGCCAACTTTTTTCCACACAGGAATTAATAAAGAAATCGTAATATAATTGAATTAATAAGCAGAATCATTAAAACCCCAGTTTAGTTTGTTCTCTCATCTAGTGGTGAACTGTATGTTGCTTTCAAACGAATAGTGCTCTCTAGTGCCTCGCTTTTTCAAATGTGCGTTGCATCCGCTGAACTCTACGGTAGCTGGTATGTGCCTAGAAGCTATATCTTTTCTTTTTCGCGTTTTTGCAAATGAGAATTCCCTCTCCTGTGGTGTGGCATTAAGTGTAGTGCAGGCTTTCAAATTTGCCGGGGCAGTGACAACCGCATCTCGCTGTGCTCTCCAGCGAGATGTGTCACGCTGGCTCTGAGCGGAAACACGTTTAGCCTTGGCCAGTAGTACTACATAGTGCTTTATGTCCCTCTCAGCTGTTCATAGTTTTTATAGACTGGAAGGACATGGAAGCCTCTATAGGACTTATCCCCCTCATGTATATATAACAGGTATCAATAAAAATTCTACATTCGGGAGGACAAGTCAGATTGTTAGCAGAGGAAATTTTACACATATTAATGAATGTAGACATTGTTTTAGCTCATAAACTACTTAAAATGTCCCTTTAATGGTATCCGTAGCAATTAAAGGGATCCTGATAGATAGGTCGATGATCATTACTGGCCTGTTTTTGTTCAAAAGAAGTGGTTGGTAGTTAATGCCTGTAGTCACTGATACTGATCACCTGTGGATTAACCCTGTGGTTACCTGTGGATGTCATACAATCATCTGTTGCGCCTGCTGCTCTGCCATCCTCTTAAATAAACTGTGGGACAGTCCCTCACACTTATTTTTTAGTCCTTTTAGTCGAAACATTTATCCAGTGCTGAAGTGCAGAGTGCAGACCTCCGCCAAGGTAGCTCACATATTGCTGTTACATCAATAAGCAATAGTCAATCATAATATGATTCCTTGACCCTGAAAACCCACACCTAGCACTCAGAATCATGTTGATATCAATTACTTAAGACAGTTATTGAACAAAAACAATCACTTGCTAATGACAGTTATCTGGATCACCACCAAAATCTAATCATTTTAAAGTGGGACCATTACCAACACCTCCTGAAAATTTCAGCAAAATCTGTCCAGCATATAATCTTGCTAACAAATACACACAAAACAGACAAACAAAAGCAAAAACAAAAGCATAGGCTCCTTGTTGGAGGTAATGAGCTAAATGAGCTACACATTGCAACACAAGGTAATGCGTTCAAGTCCCAGTCAGAAACACTGTGATGCATTCAGGTTGGCTTAGTAAAATGAGTGTTGACAAAGCTAAGGACATGATGTTCATGACTTCAATGTAATGTAAAAGGTCAAGATTCAGTGGTGAGTGACTGGGCTTCTCCATGACCCATATTCAATATACACCAGGTCAAGGTGGTGATGGTCTGATCCTGGTGGCAAAAACTGGTTCTTGGAATGTAAAATGTCACATCTGAAAGGTGGACTGGTTCAGTTTTTTGTCCTCACTAACTTCACGCAGCAGCTGGATCCTCCAGGTGCAAAGTCTGTCATCAGGCAGATCCATCTAACCAGTCGATCTACAACGACTGTGCTTGGCCCTTAGGGGTACAGCCCAATCAATGTCCTTTAAAGCAGGAAGAGGAGGTATGAGCATGCCAGCAATACCTCAGCAAGGAACCAGAGAGGTGAAGAGGGCCAGGTTCTGACCACTGCAGATCGTTCTTAAATTGATATGTTTTTTATCTAAATAAAGCTCTGTTAAATAATTTCACAGTGTGTTAAAGTACTTTTTGAACATTTAGAGCACATTGCAACAATACTGTGATAATAATGATAACATGATAATTTTGGCCACCATAACCGTGATATGAAATTTCCATACCGTTACATCCCTAATTTGGATCACTATCAAAATCCATCCACTTTTTCCTTGTGCTATGACTGATGTGCCCTTAACTTTAATGAAAAAACTTTGAGTTCTTATGGAGTTATCTTACTCACAGACAGAAAGATAAGCTAACACACAGACACATGCTAGCAAAAACATGTCCTCCTTGGCAGAGGTATTTACATTAGGTACATTTTTCATTATTTGATGTGATAATTAAAAAATCCTACATTGAATATGACCTTTATAGGACCAAAACCGGCAATTTAAATATTGAACATATTAGTAAGGCTTATTTTGACAGCGCTGCCTATAGAGAGATAATTTTTTTTCTTGTATATTGTCATAGCCGGGGGTCATACCTGTGATTTCGTTGTGCCGAAATGAAACAGTGTTCAGTCGTGTTACAGGTTAAAAAGAAAAGAAAAGAAAGTCTGAGAGTAACTCTACACGTCTAAGCCGCTCCTGTGAAAACTCCTGATCTTGCAATCCTCAAGACCTTGTTGAGACCTCATCAGCCTTACCACACACAGAGCATGACAACCGCTCAGCTTCAAACGGACCATATGTCCCCCATAAGGCTCACCTCATCTCAGAGATTAGAGCGAGCTGCACAAGTCGGGCCGGGGTGGAAAGAAATCAGCTGGGGTTGGTTCACTGCAGTTAATGGAAAAAAAGCCCCTCCTCTGATGGTGTTCTTTAGGGCTGTCTGTTAGCAGATTTCAGCATCCTGCGGGGTGCTGTTTGGTTTGTTGCTATCTTTGCCCTGCACAGGTGGGTGGTGCTGCAGATCTGTCTCTCTGTGTCTTAGCTTTTCTCCTCCGGGAATCTTTAGCTGGCCCAGGTTTGATGTGGCAGAGGCCCAGAGCCAAATAATCACAGCTCAGACAGAGGGGGGTGCACAAGCCTTTACCCCTGCATCCAGGGATTTGGGGAAAGTTGTCTCGAAAGGAGGGAGGAAGGAGCGGGGGTTGGACTCCCGGCGAGCGTCGTTTCGTAGAGGGATGGTATACGAGGAATCAAAAGGGAGGATTTTAGCCAGGCGGGGGGGTTCTCAGTGGTGTGCGGCTGAGTTGCTTGGTTTCTTGGCTGTTCATTCTTCATCTCTTCTTCAAACTCTTTGTGATCACTCTTTCAATCCACTCTTCTCATCTCAGCTATTGTTCCTTTTCCCCTCCCCTGTGAGAGGCAAAGGTGCTTGAGCTTTCAGTCTGGATGCTCCTCCTCGCGCCTCATCCACAGAAATCAAATCAGCTTTACCCCACTCCTCTGACGGCTCACTCTGAACTGTCAAAACTTGTTTCTTTTACCTTTCATCTGCCACCACAGTCGGTAATTACCCCCATCATCACCCTCACTGTTATTATCATCAATGCCACAGCCATCATCTTCAATCATCAGCCCTATTCTGACCGCTCAATCTGTGCCTCTGGAAGCAAAGGCTGTTTCTGAATATAAAAACACTGAAATTAGAAACGAGAAATACATTTCCACTTAAGTATGAACCACTTCTGAGCTAACAACAAAAAAAATAAATGGTTGTGAGCAAAGAACAGTTTTAACATGCTGAGAAAAACACTTAATACTCGTCCACTCTTAACATGTGATGCACCTGTGGGACCTGTTTACAGTTTTAAAGAGGGGATACATGATGTTCATATCTGCAGATAATTGTTTCAGAAAACAGTAACTGCTAATATTAAAGCCTTCAGTGTTAGTTTTTATGAGCTGATATTGAAGTTTGTGGGGTATTTGCAAACCTGATTTCAGAGTAAGAGAAATACATTTGATTTACAATCTTGAAGAAAACACATTTTGCTGACAGCTGGTTGTTACATCAGCATTTGTGGCTATTAATAAGTCAGGAAACATGTTTAACTGTTAAGAATACATTTAAAAAAAAATAAAACAATTATTTGTATCAGTATTGGCTTGAACATGTTTGGAAATATTGGAATACTGCATATCCGCAACAATTCTGAAATTGTGCCTTCTCACTTTAAACGGGCTCAGATAAGAAACCCATTCATTGTCTATTTGTAGGACCCTATAAAATCCACAATCATGGAATCGCGGATGGAATCATGGACTTAGATATTAAAAGGGGAATTCAAAAGAAACGTGGAATATCACACAAATGGCCACCATTTTTCAGAAAATTCTCCGAGGGGGTCACTAAGGCTGGTGACAATGCGCGCTTCACTGCCCCTCACCCCCCTTCTCCCCTCATTAACTGTGCAAACATGTCGAAGTGGCTGCCTAAGACACCAGCTAAGTTGGCAAAGAAGCTACAAAACTCCCGGCTAACTCCAAAGTGCAGCACAGAGAAGTTTCCCACCGATTAATATGTGTCAGGTGATCAAATGTTCTGCAAATGTTTTCAACATACTGTTGACTGGACCCATAAAGATATGTGTGGGGACCACTGAAGAGTAAGTGATTATATTTCATTACTTTAAACTGTGTCTTGGGGTTAAGTTTGCTTAAAATACTAAAAAACAAATCCTCAAAAAATGCCCCCCCCCAAAAAGAACAAAACAAAACAAAAAAACGGAATATGGGAAAAACTGAAACGAAATTTGGGAAAACAACCCACAGATTTTATAAGGCCCTACATTGGTTGTGTTACGCAGTGGTGTGCTGGCTTCATGAATGTACTGCGCTGAAGTTCAAAAAGTTTTAACCTTAGCGCATCCCTCTGTGATGACAACTCGGCATATCTAAGGGCCCGATCACACAGAGACTTGTTGCTAGAAAAGCGTTGCCTGTAAAACAAATACTTTCTTATGTTTTCCAGTGTCTTTGATAGTGGATGAAAGTTGAAACATTTTCAACTTTTCAGTGGACGACGTGGAGTCGCAAAGTGTGTTTATGTTGCTTTCAGCCAAATCAGACACAAAATGACATGAAAACAGGCAAACAGACAGCTGTGGGTTGTTGACAATATTATCAATCGTTCTGACTGAGAACAAAGGGGGAAGAAAAGAGTCCTTCACTCAAACTGCTGAATGACAGCCAACCTGAAAGCACAGTGTGTGTTTAAACAAAGGTGAGAGCATTTTGTTTGTTCAAGACAGCTTTCCACTTATTGAATTTGGCTGCATGTGTGTGGATGCAGATCCTCTCTACAATGGCTCCCTGCATTTTTTAACCCCTGAGGGCGTTTTTGGGGTGTCTGCACCCTGTGCGATGTGTCTCTGTGTGAGCGGCCCCCTGGACAGATCAGAGACGGAGGAGAAAATCATCTCAGCTGTGTCCCTATTTACTTCACAGTGTGTCTTTAAAGACCCACCAAGAAAGCTCTAACTTGAGAAGTAATCTCCAACAGTTTGTTTACTAAGTTTGTCTGATAAGTGTTAGATATTTCAATGAAACCCAATTGTAGCCTTCATGCAGATAAGTTGTCTGGCCATGAGGGATTCATTAGCACATACCCTCTGCCTCCTTGCAGCTTTCTGTCTCTTCAGCAGAAATATGTGACTGTCACAAAATACTACCTGTCTTTTTTTTGGTCGCCAAGCAACTAGCATCGACTACGACTGCAATTTGCCCATATACATGCCTCGTAGATGTCCCCAGAGCATATTTAGGAGGTTTGCTGCTTTTAGACCCACTCATATCTTGGTATTTGGTATGTATACAAACCACCTGTGTTTTCAGCCAAGCTCCAAATACTGGTGAATTTCAACTCAGGCAAAAGGGCAGAAGAAGTCAAATTTGCATAGTTCAAGCTGCTTTCAATGTATTTTAATAGTGCAATAAACTGAAATTTGTGTTTGATGTGAGCTCAGCTTGAGAGTTGACTTGGGAAGAGCTAGACATTCCTTCATGGGTCACATGTTGTTTGGTCTTTTGTTGCTGGGTAGGGGTGTTTTTTGGATTGTTAATGAAAGGAAGTCAAAACTGCATTATCTGTAGAAGATCGAAAGTGTCTTTGTCCCTTACCTCTGTTCAATGATGGCTTCTTCATCTTAACAAAAATGGCTTTCTTGACACCTCTCAAACCAAAGTCTTCTTTGGATACCATGGTGACTTTGTTGTCACCAAAAGAACGTCCTGTGTTTTTAAGATGTATGTGAACAACAGAAACCTGTCCAGAGGAGGTGGCTCTGAATGGACTTAATATTTAGAGGCCTAAGATGATGAAGGTAACTTAAACTATTGATCATTTTTGTTCGTTTCATCTAAATCTGTTGAGGACTTTTTTGAGTTATCTTACTCACAGACAGACAAACAGACAAATGCCAGCAAAGACATAACCTCCTTGGTGGGGCTAATCACTCCCAGCATCAACGCTGCAGCCAACTGAATGTAAGAGGTGAATTCCTTTGGTAGCTGGGATGAAACTACATATGTTTTTGCTTTGTGCCGCACTATCTCGACAAGAAGATACAAATTAGCCACATCTATTGTAGCCTCCAGGATGTTCCTACTCATTTGCAACCAAGCTCTGCAAGCCATTACAACACAGGCTGGAGGAGGAAACTGCAAGACATTAACAGCTAATTTAAGACAGAGCCTCATCCAAAGCTGGAATGGTGCATAATTGCACAGTGGGGAGTATTGCATACCAGAGAGAGAGTACAAAACTCATCTGAGATATTCCTGTGGCAGAGTATCTTTTAGTGTTTATTGCAGCTTAAAATTAAACATCTTTTTAAAACTGTTAAATATGACTCAATAAAGAAAAAAGATACATAACTGGCCAGTAGGGCTGGGACATATTGATATTTTAGAGTACAGGATATTGATAGATTTTTTTTAAATATGACTTAGGGGAATGAAATACCATTTGCATAAATCAACATGGTTTCCTTTGGTAGTACATCATGTGTTACTTTTGGTTTCATTTTGCCCTTGGTGGGCACAATATTGAATAAAATTCAGAGGACACACAAGGATCTATTTAAACATTACTGGGAGTGCAAACATACTGTGTGGAGTTTTATCTAGTTCTGAATTAGACTGAAATTAATACTGATCCCAAATCAATGCCAATCCCATTATTGTCCTGACAAAATCACCAGATAATCACTGATAAAAACAGTATTGGTATTTAAATCTGTAGTCTCTGTCACAGAATCAGTGACAAACAGAACATTTACTGCATGCAAAAGAAAGTGTGTCTTTAATTACAACTACGACACTAAAGATTTAGAGTAAGTAAAATGTGACAATTTAAAGACAGACAGATATTTTGATTTTCAACCCAAACAACGTAGCACACAATCAGCAAAAAAAAATATATTGCTGTATATATGTATTATAGATTACAAGATAAGAAAATAATACATTTTTACCTTTTTAAATATTATTCTGTGGGGTGTAAGGGAAAGGCATTCCAGGCATAAAGTCCTTTACATGATAGCTTTACAAGATATAGTTGACAGTGGACTCCAGCAGAAGTGGACTAAAAATATGAAATGCATTTTACACAAATAAGAGTAACTCTAACTGCTGACAAAGGGGACATTTTTCATGTTTTGTTTGATTGTAAGGACTTGGATAAATCTATCCACTCACAGGAGTAATCACAACAGCTTGTGGTGGTGAATGAAAAACACAAGTGCCCTGTGTAAAACATCTCTTGTTCAACAAAGTAAATCACTGCACCAGCCAGGAGACGGAGAAACAAACTGAAGAGCAGCCAGATAAGTGCAGAGTAATTTTGTGTTATCCATGGAAGTAGCCATTTCCACACTGTGAAGATAAGGGATCATTAGATATGACAGTGTTTCATTATAGATTGTGGTTATGATGTGGCTGCACAAACAGGAGGAGGCCATTTTCTCCACAGCGGGAGGGCTTCTCTACAGAGGGACCAACACCAGCCATGAGAATAATACATCTTCATTAGCTTATAAGCATCTATACTGGACTGTCTTCTACGCTTACATCAGGTCATGCCACCGATGAATGGTGGAGGTGTTTAAGTTTTATAAATATTGCTGCGGCATGATAACTTGTCTGTTTACTGTGGAAGCTGAAATAAAACAGCTCTTTCCATGCACAGGAGGGCACGCTGTGTTTTTACGAGCTGCACCGCTTGTCTCTGTGATTAAAGATCTGTTAGACTATAAACTTTTACAGCTCAGGAATAATTGCCTGCTGTTTTTAGGAATATGACGTCTCTCAAAAGGGATCTAAAGAGTAAACTTGGACAGAGATTATACCTGCAGTGAGCAACAGCATGGCTCAAAGCTTTGCGTATGTTTTCCACAAAATAGTCATAAATCAGCCGCAAATAAAAACTTCTTTTAAAGAGATCTTCAGAGCTGTTCTGTGCTTTCCTTTGGATGAATAAATAAAACTGTTTACTGTAATCCTTAGAATAATAACTGGTAAATCAACTCAAATGCTCTGAAACTCTATTTTTGTACTCTGCATTTGACTGAAGAACCTGACCCATTATTCTGTCAATGTTATTAGGGCTATTAGGTTATTATCTGCTTCTTTGTTTATGGCAAGCATGGATTTGAAAACACTTATTGCACTTTATTGTTTTCAGACGTTGGATCATTCTGTTTTTGATGTTTCAGTCCTCAGAGAGTTGATGAATATTGTGTTATGTTTTGAGCTTGTTCATCTGTGTTTTGGATGGTTCTTCAGAACACAATATCTCAAAATAATTGATTTTTTTCTTTAACTTTGCACAAATTTCAACTATGCCTTAATGAGGACCCCAGTAATATTTTGCAGGTCAGAGGTCAAGATCATTTGGTCTAGGGATGTTTGCAGGTGGACAGTTTCATATTTGGCTAGACACAAGTTAAAATCAATTGAACAGCACGTATAAAGTCAGTGAAGCATCCAGGAATGGGCAGAATTGAGCCATAATGATCACAGTTTAAATGGTAAACTCTGTGAAATTGGTTTGTAGAATGGAACCTGGCTAATGCTGATGTTAATGGTGCTAGCATCGTTAACCTTCAGGTCTCTTTTTTGTTTAGTTAAGACCATATTTAAGTGATAAATGAGTTTTATCTGCTTTGGTTGACTAGTTTTAAACTAGTAGAGATGCAGCCGCTTAAATCTTCCCCACTTTCCCTGATAGGGTCTTGGCTGGTCCCTGACAGGTCCATGACAGGGTCTGACCACCTGGACAGCTATAGATTGTGAACTCTTGACCATATTTGGGTAAATTTGTAGTGTCAAGTTTGGTCTCAGTTTACCTGACGGCTGATTTACCAAGGAATTGAGGCTGTCACCTTGTGAGGGAAGCACCATCCCTTGGAGACACCCTGAAAGAGCATGAATAGGTGTGTGTCAGTGGATGTTAGGCACAACCTCAGAGAGGTTGGGGCTTCCAGTGGCTGGAGGTTGACAGGCAGCTGGCAGGGAGGGGAACATTATACCGGCTGGATCTGTACAATGACACAACCTTCATACAACAATCTCAAAATTTAGGACCAAAACATAAATAAAAATGATGCTTCTGAATGGAACTACTAATGCTGTTTACTTGTTTCAGTGTCTTTTCAGTGTCTTTTGCTTGCATCCAAAGTTGAGGGTGTTTTGACAATCTTTTAGTAGGACTACGGCGGTTGCTTGTTGCAGATAGTACAGTTAAGACAGAGTATATGACCAGGATAGGTAGTACTGGTGCCTTGCAGCAAAGGGTTGCTGGATCAACTCCTCGGTCGGGCTGTACATGTCTGTGTCTCTATTTCAGCTCTGAATTGGTCAAGGGTGTACCCTCCTTTTTGTCCTATAACAGTGATAGTCTCCAGCCCTGTGACCACAAAATGCATGGATGGATTTGACCAGAGTTTCATGCCCAATAGATTAGAAATAATTAGTTTGATCAACTTGTAATTCTGCTGCTAGCTATATAGTTATCCTAATTTACTTCTTAGGTCATCTGCCTCCTTTCCTGTGGACATGATATCTTATGTACACTTTATTTAAACGTTGCCTCTTTGGCTTGAGGATAAAATACTGAAAATGTCAAAGTCTAAGGTCAAGGTTATTGATGATCATTACAGTGATCTGATATTTTTTAAGTATAAGAAGGCAGCTTTTGAGAGCAGTTTGAAGTCATATCAGCGCAAAATTGGCATAATTCACTGGGGTCAAAGCTCATTCAACCTTAAAAGTGTGGTACGTCTAGTGCTTTAGAAGAAATGTGAAGTGTTTCCATTTCCAAATCTTTTAGTTTTTAATTTTTTTTTTTGATGATGCTCTAAATGGAAAATACCAACACCTTCCCTTTCCCCAAAACTATAGAATATGGCAGCTGTAACACAACATCAGAGCAAAAGGTTTTGAAGACAATGTGTAGAAATGAAGGGTGGGGTGATATTTTGAAGTTTTAAGTCCCCAAACAAGTTGTTGTATTTGCACCTTCACATTGGGAATGGTCAGACATACATAGCTGAAAAATTCCCATTAAATTGATGAATTAACTTTCGCAAAGGTTTGACCACTACTGTTGATGAAACTCCTTGAACTTAGAAGAGGATCACTCAAGTGGGAAGGAAGCTGCTTTTTCACAGACGACAAATAATCCATTCTTCTGATTCATTGAGTATGAAGTTGTTTACAGGAACATCCTCAGTTAGCCGTCTGTGTTTTTCTTGTGTTTTGTTTGCGACACAAAAGTTTCTGACTCCCAAAAACTCACAAAAGATTCAAACACTTTGAACTAAATATTTAGTCTTTCAGTGGTTTTCAATTCCATTCTCCCCTCAATTTTTTTTCTGAACATGAAAATATTTGGATGACAGAGAAAAACTCAGTGTGTTTGCTCTCTTTGTGGAGTTTCTTTGGTTTAGGAAGAACAAACACTTTTATCAATGAGTGGAAAAAAGCTGCAAATATTGAGTCAGACTTTTAAAATTTGGGCGCTTTGTGTTTATGGTCGGACCACCGAGAAACTTTTTGATCATCCATACTCTTTTTTATTATTTTGATGGAATAATTACACATTGAAGAGGACGAAGAAAGACAGGAAAGTTTGTTTCAATACTAGAACTGATGCTTAAATAATCAAACCAAGTAAGACGACATATTAGAACAGAGTTGCTAAAATATATTCTGACATCTTCAATGCAAACATCATGAGGAACAAAGAACTTCATGGGCTGTGTGAGTCAGAGTCAATGTGTGCCTGTCAGTCTTTGAATATTTAAACAAAAGTTCTGTGAAGTTTGACACAGACGAGCTGATGACGGCAAATCAAAGCTTCAAACAGTCTGCTGTTTGTGCCCATAATGGATGAGCAATGTTTGGCTTTGAAGCAAATCTCTTGATATAAACTAATCAAGCTTTTCTTCAATGTTTAATTACAGGCTGAGAATTCAAAATGTGACATTAAACACAACAAGACATATAGAATTTGACTGCTGAAGAGACAAGATGCACTCCAAAATGACAGCTGAAACAGAAAAGCCTTTTCATGTCTGTATGATGCACAAACCCATCAATTATCTGCCTTTAGAAAATTCATCAGAATTATTGTTCGCTTATAGACAGCTGTCTTTTCATTTTTCACAGTTCAGATTGACTCATTTTGAGGCAGATACTGATTAAAATTTTTTCTCTTTTGAAAATATGAAATGATGTTTCTTCCCAATAAAAAAGTGGTTACCAGATACGGCATGTGGCTACAACGTAGGACCAACACCAGCTGAAGGTCCACAGTCCTGCTCTGGTTGATCTGCAGATGCATTTTTCTCAGCTGAGGACATTCCAACATGATATGGTGTTTTCCCTGAGTCACAGCTGGTTCAGTGCACACACACCGACGTATCCCCTTTAAAATGTATACAGTCACTGTGTGCTGACTTCTATTTGTCCTGCTTTTACTAAGGGCCTGTTTACACTACAACAAAAACTGCTGAAAATTGAGTTTTTGTCACGTTTGCACCTTCTGTTTACACGAGAACAGTGCCTGAAGTGCCTGAATCTGCAAACTTTTGTAACTGTGGTCCAGAGTGAAAAGTTTTGAAAATATTTTTTTGTTTTCGTCTTGGTCTCTGTGTAAGCAGGAATCTCCGCTGTCAAGGAAAATGGCGAATGCGCAGCACCCTTTCAGACAAAGGTAGCCTGCACTTAGGAACAACAACAACAACAACAGCAATGGCCGACTACCAAGCAACATATATGCTGCTAACTGTGCTCGGTTTGTCATCGCTCCTCCAACAAAATGTGAATTTGCTGCGTCAATACTCTGACCGGCCGAGACACATTTTTTTACATTTACCTAGGACACTACAAACTTACATCGCCAACTACTGGCGAGGAAGCACACTACCATATTTTCAGTCGTACTCATGGATCCGTGTGAATGTGCATTGTGAATGCGCATTGTTATCACACCATCTCTGTTTGAACATGGAGTGGTTTTGAAAAAAACCTTTCCATTTCTGGTGACAGCATTGTCGTGTGAATAGGCCCTCAGTCTGTTTAGCTTAAGTTTTTTTTCCTTCTGCTTTTTTTATGTTAAACAGCCCATATTTGCCTTAACTCTTGTTCATGTATTTGTTTTGGATTGTTTTTAGGGTATGGTCAAATTCACTATTGTAAAAAAATACCCTCTAGTTTTAATACGCAGTGTACCACTGATCCACCTGTATTCTCAGTCTGTCTTTGACACTTTGTTAGAGCTTCTGCCCCTTTAAGGCTCCCTTACGCCCCTAGCTCTAGTCAACTCTGCTGTAATTGGCCAGTTTGGCACCATGTTGTCAACAACTCTGCATTCATTCTACCATATCTTCCCTGCTCTGGGTCTGTTACCCCGCGTCAGTTTGCTTGAATCTCTTAACCTGGATTGTCGTCGCCCCCAAGAAGTAGCACTCACTTTGTTTACTTTTATCTTTGGAACCAAAAAATGGACACTTATGGGGACAACTGTGTTTAGAAACTCACTCTTTTGTCAGTCTTTAAAGGACCCTTATATCAAATATATTCCTTACATAACCCTCTAGATCAAGTCATGAAATGCAGTGCTATA
This sequence comes from Cetoscarus ocellatus, assembly GCA_037902135.1. Classification (NCBI taxonomy): domain Eukaryota; kingdom Metazoa; phylum Chordata; class Actinopteri; order Labriformes; family Labridae; genus Cetoscarus; species Cetoscarus ocellatus. Next base: position 641,211 of record JBAMNC010001020.1, read on the forward strand.
TTTCTAAATTTTGTTTTGTTTTGGACCTACATTGATAAATTGGTGTTTTATTTTTTTGATGAAAAAAAAAATGTGTCGGTGATGTTTGGACGTAATGAGATAGTGACCAATTCCTGTAAATTAATTTGACATCATTACAGCAAAGAATTTCTGATAGCCTGAGTTGCCCTGAGAAAGTTATGTCTTCAACTTGAATCTGCTTAAAATGGTTGCGGTTCTACTTGCATTGTAGCAAAAAAGTCCAGGCAATCTGAAAATAGCAAAAAATGACCTTGAGTTGCAAGGTTCAAACTAGTGTGAAGGTCGCGACTTTGGCGACCAAGATCGCGTCGCAGACCCAAGTCCTGTCGCCTGTTCATAGCTCATTTTGTCACTGTCGGCATTGCTCAGTGACATCAAGCCTGCTCGATTTTCACCCTGCATTTATATCATATATCATATAACAGGACGTATTAGCTGACATTATTCCAACTGTATCCTTTTCACTCACCTGGCAACCACAAAACATTGCAGCTGATGGCCCTGCAGCAGCATCTTCTGTGAGTTTTCTGTGGTCCGTCTAGGCGGAACTAATGTACTCACTAACTAATGTTCCCCACACGGACATAGACTGTCACTCTGTGGACCAGAATAAAAACAGTCTGTCACGGGTGTCAATCATGCACCCACACAACACTAATTGGCTCTCACGGCGCGACATCGCCTGAAAAGTTCAAATATTTATATTCATATTCAAATATTTCAACTTTAGCGACGGAGCACGGTGACCTGCTCCGCGTCCAAAGCGACCCCAGAGTTCCCATCTGAAGCAACAAGGGCGCCGCCCCCATGTCTCCAAAGATGTGACCAAGTCGCCCAGAACGCGTCCTTCGCATCGCGTGAGTTTTAGTCGCGTGTGGTCGTGGCTGATCGTGGCTGTACATTGACTCTGCATGGAGAGTGGCCGCCGAGGTCGCCAAAGTCGCGTTCGGTGTGAACGCACCTTTAGAGGGACACAACAAGGGGGCATGGCTTGTCTGAACAGGGACGAGGCCCATTAGGGCCCATTACAACAGTTTAAAGAAGATAAAACTGTGAAGGGATCAGGACTGCCTTATCACCAAACCAAAACATTTGATATTTCACATTTAATGATGGAGTCTTCATTTTATCATTGAAATGTAGACACTGTCCTTATTTCCAGCTTGTCTTTAAGTTGTTCCTCTTGGTTAGTGTTGTTAAATGTGGAACTTTTTATTTTGTTACAACTTCAAAATGTGACTCTGGACTTTTCTTGGAGTCTATGAAGAAAAGAGTTGCAACTTTGTTATTTTTTGATTTTTTAAAGATTTTTTTTAAATAGCATTGTTTTTTAAGACTGACACCAGCAAAACAATAGTATATAACAGTAAAGAATAAATAAGGCGGTCATGTTTCAAACAAGTATGAATTTAAAACTGAAAACTACAAACGAGGAAATCAACCATAAGCTTTTATTGTCAGAGTTGTGAACACATTAAACATAATAAACATGTTGCAGCTCCTCATAAAGAATACTCTGTGACACTCACTCATTTGTCTCTCTGTAGACAAACCACCAAACAGGTTGGAGACAAGCTGCACTTCCTCTGCAGTGCGTCGCCTGGGAGGCCGCCATCTGTCCATGCATCCAAACTTGTGTCTATTTGTTGGAAGACAAACTGCTGCTGGAGCTGCTTTAGCTACATACAAATTCAGATAAGTAAAAGTTAGAAGATAAATGTGAACAGAAACTTTTCATTTCAGTGCATTGAATCTGCTGTCAGCCTCATTGTCACGCTCAGCAGAAAGCACTCACCAGGTGTGTTTCCTTAAGATCACATTTTCTACCCCCAAAAGTGTTTCAGTGCACAAAAATATGGATTTAATAAGCTTTGATGCTGCGCTCAGCTGACCTCATTACACACACCTGGGACTGCAAGTTTCATTTAACCTCTTTTATGTTTGTTCTAATAATAATGTAGCTCATTCTGGAGCTGCATGACCAAAAAACCAAACAACAAAACAACAGAGGCACAGGGTAATCACAGAGGGAGTGTGCTGCAGGAAACAAGCTAATTTTGTGATCTCAGTTTGATATTTAACACAAAAACTGGAACCATCAGCACAACTAGTGTATTTAACACTTAACTGAGCAACTGAGAGATTATACTTTTATTTGCAGTATTCTGTAAATGCACTTCCAAAAACTCTGTGAAGGTCATTTATCTTTATACCAAAAATGGTTTCATGTGCTTTGTCTTCACCATCTGAAAGTATGTGTCGAATATCTCCTCTGGCCACCATGCACCCTGAGCTGAAAATTAAGAGACAAATCTGCCTTTCTTGCCTAAAGAGAACTGTGGGTCTATATTACCAGAAGTCAGTAATATTACTCTTACTCTTACTCAAGGTACCAGCTCCTCTTAAAGCCTGCTGTAGGGAAATATATGAAAAAAATGGTGGACTTAGTTTGGGGATGAAGTTGCAACATTATTGCAAATTTAACTTTGCTTGGTTTTCTCTCACACTGTTCTTCATCAGACCAAAGCCTGTCAAATGTTGTGTAATATAGCCACCTGCCACTAGTTGGGGCTGTAGATGTGGTCTTTGTTCTTGCCATCCAGCCTACTGTTGCACTATGAGCCAGAAATAAACAACCTGCTTCAAGTAATAACATTGTTTAGGTTGATGCAGCTTGGCAGTATTTTGAGTGTTAAAATAAATGGCATTTTAACCAGAACTATTTGTAACTATATTCCTATCAATGGTAATCTTAGCAACTTCCTGTTTGATAAATGCCTAATTAGTTTGCTTACTGTTGTTGTATTTGGCCAAATTCAAGCCACAATTCAAACCCTACATTTTGGTGTGCTTGCTCGTTTGGTCCTTATTTGGACTGGATAGTTTCACACCCTCTCTGAACCAAACTCTGGTTTTCTAGGAAGTGAACCAACAACCTCTGTTTTCAGGCGGACCAGAGCTTAGTTCTTTGGTCCTCTCTAGAGTTTGTACGAGCTTTCACACCAGCCTACATCAACCCAATTTTTCTAAAAAGGCGAACCTGAGTTCAATTGATCCAAATGTTTGATTTAAAAGCACTTTAATTTTCATCTCGTGTCATGACCAACCAAAATCCATCTAAAATCCAACCAGCTGTCAACATACCCATCAGCCATCCAACCAAACATCTCACAAACCTACCAACTAAACAAAGCACATCCATCCATCTATCTACCATTCATCCAACCACATCAACGGTCTCCATTTGATATGAGGTGGCAGAACTCTGTCAGGATGTTTGAGCTCCTCAACAGATTCCCAAAGATGAGCCTGGCCACTCCGGACTAAAAATGGACAGATGATTTGTAGATACCTATTTTAAATTACCCATACATCAAGTTTTAGTTCCTTGCTTTAAATCAGTGATTACCAACCACTGCAGGGGGTATGTGGAAACATTTAATCATTTATTTCCAACTTAGAAGTTCTGAGATAAGCCTGTCAATAAAATGGCAAGTTGTAATGCTTCTTCTAGTTTCCCTGGGGAGACAATAACCTGTGGCACAGGTTATTGTTTTGTACAGACACTTCCCGAGTGTTAGGTGTTCTGGTGTCCCTGTACATGGACTGCTTTTACCAAGATATTTTCCAGGACCACACCGCAAAAGAAGCACCGAGGCTGTGGTGTGTCCGCAGACGTAGAAGTGAATCCATATAAACCAGATTGATTACGTTCTACTTTTGAGGAATCATCAACACTTATGAGTGAGGGGGTACTCATGGTATGACAAAAAAGACTCAGGGGATACACAAGACAGAAAAAGTTGGGAATCACTGTTTTAAATCACCAAAAAGTGCAAGCAAACCTGCACACTGTCTGAACTCTAGAAAATATTGCTGGTGTATTTGTGCAATTTGGACAGTATTCAAGACTTTCTCATTATTTTTATTCAGCTCATTCTTTTCTTGGTTTTTAATATGTGCTCGAGTTCTAGTTCAAAGCTTTAATCATTTTAACACCCTCTATCCAGTATCTCTGCAATGTCAATTTCCACAGCTTTGATATTTTTTTGCAAAGAACTCCAAATACCAGCAGATATTCAAACTGAAATACTTTATTTCTCCACCTTTTCTCAATTTCAAAGCTCTGAAAGGCACAAGGTCTTCTGCAAGATGGAAGCACAGTGTAAAATCTAATACAGAACCTTGCAGTTTTTCTCTTTTGTTGATTAAAATGCAAATTTTAAATGGCCAGAAAATCTGTTTTTTGGCCTTTTTGGGGTCCAGGAGGGACAGTCGTCCACCTTTATTTGATTAATAAATCAGTCATTAGCAGAGACCTGTGATGGAAAAAAAGTCCCTGATGCACCAGGAAGTCTTAAACAGCAAAAGGTTTCATCACCTTTCATCGAGGCTCACAGTAGACATGTTGGTTGTAGTTTATTGTGTCGGCCTTGTGTGGGCCGTCATGTTCATCTCAGAATGACTCACAGACTAAAAGCCTGGCTGCTGTATTCAGAAGTTCACTTTTATTTATGTTTTAAGGTCTAAATAAATCAGTGAATTTTCAACCCATGGTAAAACTCTAGACTGCAAAAGTTTCAGAGAACATCAACAGTGATGAAAAGAACTTTGCTGTCAGATTAATCACGATTTTTACACTGTTATTCTGTCTGGGTGTTATGGCAAAAAAAAAACCCCCAAAAAAACTCTGATTTTTCTACACAAAACTTGATTTTCAGTTTTATTTCATTTTTTCCTTTTGAAGAAAAAAAACTACAATTGACATGGACATTACATTAAACAAGTATCAACATTATTTGATTAACATATTTCACAAAACTGAACAGATTTTTCCTCGTTGTATTAAACTGCATCCTGGACTTTTGTCATGAAAGGTACATTATCTTCTACTGGGTTTTATATTTTGTTTCATTTTATTTCTTTCATTCCTGCTTGCACCTTTTTCTTGCCATGATGTTCTTTTTGTTCTTGGTCCTTATCTTGTGGTTGCTGATCAGATAGTATCCAAACTCTCTTTGGAGATGTGCCTGTAATCCCCTTAATCTACTTTATACTTTTTTTTTCTCTTCACCAAATAAGTCATTTTTTTGCTGGTGTTTGGTAGTTTGATTTTTAACAGGTTAACTTAAAAACTTTTGATCGAAATTTGGTGACATTTTCTGAATAAGTCAGAAACAAGCCACAGGCAAATCAAATACATTTTGGGGTGATCCATACATGAATGCAGATTAAGCATTTTTTAAAGGATTTTTTAACAGTGAAAGGGCAGAATTCCACATTTTTTACACTAACTTGCCCGACAATGCCTTGCAGAAGTTTGTGTTCTTGGAGCACTAGTTCTTGTTGATTCACTGTGTTTGCATATTTTTCTAGTCTTTAAGTTTAAATTTCCTGGTCATTTTGATTTCGACCTTATTGCCTCATTATTCATTTTGTCATTCTCTGTTTAAACTTTAACTGTCAGAACACTTTGTTAATGCTGTTTTAAAACAATCCTTCATCAGTAATATTTGTCTTGATATTATTATGTTATGTAGTTTGGGTGTAGGTAGACTTGAATACATTTCCACTAAAACTGCCACAATTTTCCAAAATACATTTTTGGGAACTTTAAGTTCATTATTTTATCTATTTAGAACCAAAAACAAGCCTAAAAATGTGCCAGTGCAAAAAATTGCAGGGCTCACCACAGTATTATGGCCATATTTTATAGGTATAGTTAAGAGTAAGTCCAGGGGGAAAAAAATGTTTTTTTAATCCTCTGCAAAAATGACGTCGAATTTATCTATTGAATCAACTGTTGTCCAGCCCTAGTGAACCCTCAATAACGTGCTCAAAGAAAATGTAAGCAAGTCTTTTGGTTACAGGTATAATCCAGTATATGTCAGGGCTACAAACTTTGACTATTTTGATGATAGGAGTGCAGAAGAAAAGAATGACAAGAAGAATATATTTTGATTTCTTGAAATGTAAGGACAGTATTAAGCACATGGAAATACAACTTAGGGTAAAGATCAGTTTTTACAATCCAGCATCAAGGTGCTCCAAAATGTAAGTGGGGTGTGTCAGAGGCCATTTCTATGGTGCTATATGCAGTGGTGCTGATCATGACCACCAACTCTGGATAATAATTAAGCTTTTCAGATATCTTTATGGGCCTATTCAGGCGGCCAGTTTTTTTTTAAAATTTTGCAGGTGCTTGTTTTCAATACAAAACCAATTTAGTTCAACATTTTTAACGCTCAGGGTTTTGGGCTGAACACCCTGAGTGTCAAATACCTTTTGTCATCACACTCCAAGCAACTTCAGTTGGAAACAGTTCAACTTTTGGAATAGCAAAAGGGATCATCAATGTCACTTTTCCTTCACTTACCAGTCAAATCAACAAGGCATGGGACTGTGATGTCCAATTTGTCAACAACAACGATAACTTTGGAAAAAGTTGTTAGACTGGCCTTGTTAAGGGAACAATGTCCTGGCCTTCAGCTTCTTTGACTTTGTTTTTTTATGTTTTCTGGGTGATATCTCCATGAATGCAGGCACATATAAAGCACAGTAAGGGCCATACTGAGGTATGAGAGAAGCCTAACTATCTAACAAACAAAATAGACCTTTATATTTTTCTTCATCAGCCCTTCTGGTCAACCTCTCTATAGATGGTTCATAGACAGGTGTGCTACAAGACTGCTGCTGCTGCTCCTCATTAATGAAAGGTTGCAGCTTGAGAAAAAGTTCACATAAATCAGAAAAAAGGGAACAAGTTGAAAAAGAGGAGAAACACCCCTAGTCCACACTGTTCTACAGCCTCTAATGATTAAACGAAAAGATCACACAAACCAGGGAAAGACACTTTTTATCAAACGGTCCAGGCATTCCTGACATTCTTGGTGTAATAATTTATCAGAAATCAAATGATCTTATTTGATCTTAAGGAAAATGCCGGAATGCAACAGCTCCATTTTCAGCACATCCTCATTCCCAAGTCTGCGTGTCATTAGAAAGCTTTAAGAGAGATTATTAAAACTGAGCCAGAACCTGTACATCTTGGATGATGAGGTGGTGGTGATCAGGAGGTTCAGTCGTTCTTTTTATGATCTACTACCTCCTGAACACTGAGAAGAAATCTGTCAATTAGGCCACATCTGCCTCTCTGACTTGAGCCCTGCAGGTGGTTTTCAGGCTTTGATTTGAGTCAGAGGAAAAACTTTGTCATCATACCTCCAAAAAATGAATGTTCACACTTTCTCTATAAGATATTTTACTTCACCCAAGGTGTTAGTCAGCACTTTCTTTCTTGAGGGGTTACAACTTTTAAGTGTGAGGACTGATAGTATGTGATTATTACATTTTACCAGCAGCATTTTCTGAAAAAGTCCTTGACTAATGTGTGCCTGATCAGTATTTGTACTGGTCCTAACTTACATTTGTTTCAAAAAGTATCACCTCTCAATCAAACAACAATATAGGATTAACCTGCACATAAATAGCCAATGACTAAAGGGCAACATTAGTTACTGCAAGGGACACACAAACATTATTCTTGTTTTCTGAGCCAAAGTTCCAAAATTGAAGGATAGTCCCAACAAGACAGACAAACAGGTTCATTTAAATATTAGATAGCTGTCATTACAATCTGTGAACATTCTATCACCTTTAACACATAACAAATAAATGATATTTTAACTCAAAAGCTGTCAGTAGAATGTAACTAAATAAGATAAACATGTAATTAAAACCAGAAAAGCTACCTTTTCCATATGTTAAACTTGTATATCCTGGTTATTATCATATTATATATTTGTCCTTTTTACATGGTGTCTTTGTGGCAGATTACACTGGAGCAGGCAAGTCATGGGAAATCAGATTTTGACATTGTATATTTACAAATTTTGGAAACTTAAGGTTGACTGGTAGACCCGGTAGACAGAGTTGAGGGGTGGCACGTTGCCTCCAGGCTGTTAGTTGCCCATCACATCCCATGCTTTGAATTTGGAGCAGTGGGGATGTTGTATTAGAGTTGAGGGTCTACATAAATATAAATGCTTGGGGGAACACTACAGTACTGCAAGTAACACAGTGAAATACTGTGTCTGCTGCAGAGAAATGGATAAGTATCAAGGGTGCTGGTGCCTACTGTACAGAGACTTTCTTTATTTTTTGCTTTTCTCAATCAACAGAGCTTCTTTGTTTAACTTACAGTGGAGATTTTGACGAATCTGTCATCTAACAGAATACTGTACACTTATTTTTATCGACAAAGAACCAAAACTATCCTGCTTTGACTTTCAGGCGATGTCATTTTCAAAACTCAAGCAACACAGGGTGATTTTTTTTGGGCTTATGTCCACAGAAAGTATGTTTTCTATTGGAAATGCTCTCAGCCTCAAAATATCACCCAGAAACATGAGCACACAGTCATAAAATCAAGTCCTACGTCTGATAGAAGCTGAAGACCAGGAAATATTTCCCTTGAAAATACAAAGCAGCCTGTTTTCAACTCCATCATGGTTGTTTACAAAGTGAATAGCAGAAGTCCCGCCCTGTCTTGATTTTGATTGGTCTTTTAGGGAGAAGTGACATTGACAATCACGGCACACTCTCAGAAGTTGAACTATTTTCATCTGAGGGCACTGGGAGCTGATGCAGAGGGGATTTTTGGCCCAGGGTGATGAATGTTGAGAGCGGTGGACTGCCTCAGTTTTGAACTGAAAACAAGCACTGCCAGCACAAATATACTTACACTGGACACAGGCTTTTTACCCTTGCTTGAATAAGTAGGCTTCCATTCAAATACTGAACCATTTTAGACTAGTGTCTATTTTTTAATCTTTTTCAATTCTTAAACATGAATGATTCAATGATCCAAAACAAAATAAGATGCTACCAAAGTTGTTAAAACTATCTGAGCATCTGGGCGAAGACAAACAGCTTACATAAACTAGAAAAGTGAGCAACCTTAAAATAATCTAAACAAAAAATATCAGATGCAGGTATCATGCCTGCATAAAAAGATAGGGTGATTTACCACTTCTTTGCCAGGTTTACCCTTCTATTGTGAAATTTAAAAAAGCATTTTTAACATATTTAATTTGCACATCAAGGCAGCAGCCTTCATTCCACTTTGTTGCTCCACATCTCAGCCTCCTTGTAATCACATAAAAGCAAGTCTGGATATCAGATTGTTCCTTAAAAGTGCTTTTGTCGCCTACTGGCTGAAATCCACCAGAGGATGTTATAGAAGTGAACACCTTTCCTGTGTTTACTTTGGCGTCCTCTCATTTTTAGCACATAAAAAATTCCTGAAACCCTTTTTTACCTTTTACTCCCTGCACAAGTCGAACACAGGCTCTCAAAGGGTGCAATTAGGATGGAGTATTTATTGAACAACATCCTGATCCATTTTCAGAGCTGTGACTTTGAAATGTTTCTTTAAAAGTTGTTTATGGCATTCTGCTGCAGACTGAGTCTCAGTAAATGAAAGAGAAGGTGAATTATTGCACTCAGCCCGAGCTTTAGAAATCCACGCTCTGCTCGGAGAGAGTGATGGCTTTCTCCTTTGTTTCAGATCTCTTTGAGTGATTACATTATATCTCACACGGCGTCCTTTCATGCAGGGTCAAGGTACAGCACACTGACGCCGCCTCGACAACTAAAGTGGGCTCAGCATATCAAGCTTTTCAACCACGGATGCTTCTGGACTAATGGAAACACCTCTGGTACATTATTGTATCTCATATCACCATGGTGGCAGACTGTGAACCATTAAATATCAGTCAAAGAGTTTTTTGAGCTTTCAGAGCAGAATAAAGCAATGCAGTGTTTTCAAGGTATCAATTAATGGCCTCATCTTTTTTTTTTGCCTGAAGAGTAACTGAACAGCTCAAGCTCTGCTGTTAATTAAAAAAGTTCACTTACACCTGCAGCCAGAAAAAGTCAATCTGTATACAGATGGTGCTGCGAGGGGGAAACAGGAGGAAGGGGAGATGGGAAAACAAATAGTTGGATATCTCGATTCACCTCAATAGCCAATATCTAGAGTGCTACTAATGAGGTCACGCCAGAGGTCACTTTACACACTTCCTTCACTAAAAGCCCAAAATATCAACACATTTTATTCATTCATCTGTTGTTATGTTTATTTGAAAGAGTTGAACACATTTTGGTTATTATTCATTATTCATCTCAAGTGAAAAGCTCTGAGTGGTCATCAGACAATGAAAAAGTAATTTCTCACAGAAAGAGCAGTAATGAGCGAGGTTTCGATCAGCAGCACTGGAGTGTCGATGTTTTTCCTCTCGGTCTAACAGCCTCCCATTGTGTTGTTTCAGCACTCCCTGTCTTGTCTTATCTACCTCACCAGCTCCTGACCGGACACAGGGTCAAATAGTATTTTCCATCCGTCCTCAGTTTTGGTTTGAGTTGCTGTGCTGCAAAGAATGGGCTGATTTTGGCAGTTAATTGCACAGAGAAAACAGGAGAGAAAGTCAATTCCGGGACCAAGACCTGTCTTTACACAAACTTAACTCAAAACTGAAATTTCATATCTCTTATGGAAACTCAAACTTGTGTTTCCAGCAGTTCGGGACTATTCAGAAGACTGCCCATGAACTGTATGTTGTAGATTTATATCATAGATTTTCATGCTGTATATTTGTGTTAATTCACTGCAAGTCTGCCTCTTCTGCTCCTTACCTGTTAATACCTCTGGAGCTTCAACATACAGACTTTTGTGGTGTATTTCAGAGTCAAAAGTCTGTTGTGTTCAAGGATAAGACTAACAGTGTCTTTTACATGCCTTTATGATTAGACTTAGACTTACACTTAGACTTGCTTTATTGTCATTCAATAAACACACTGTTAGTGCAAATATTGGACGAAATTTTGTTGCCGTGGCTCACAGTACTTGCATTACAAAAAAAAAAAAAAAGACAAGTTGAAGTATATATATAAAAAATGTAATTTATGAGGAGTGGTGAATGATTGGGCTGAGATTTCCTAAAAACCAACAATGATCTCCTTTACCTTGTCGACATTGATGATCAGGTTGTTGACTTTACACCAGTCTGCAGGTAATTCACCTCATCCCTGTAGGCCAGATCGTTGTCATCCCAGATGAGGCCCAGAACAGTTGTGTTGTCCATGTACTTCAGGAAGTGGTAGGTGTTGAATCTGGGACGACAGATGTGGGTCATCAGGGTGAACATCAGGGGGGAACACAGCCTTGCGGGGAACCGGTGTTCAGGGAGATGACGCTGGAGGTGTTCCTTTTTACCCGTACAGACTGGGTCCTGTTGGTGAGGAAGTCCAGAAGCCAGTTGCATAGGGGGGTGCCGAGGCCAAGGTGACTCAGTTTACAAACCAGATGCTGGGGGATCATTTGGTTAAGTTGTGAGTTGAAGTCCTGAAACGGCATCTGCACATGGGTGTTTTTATCCTCCAGGTGAAAGTGTTTCTGAGGCCAGCTATTCAGTTATCGATGTGACTCACTAAGTTGTTTGTGGGATTTAAGCTGGCTGACTAGGGCACTGCTACCTGTAATGGCAGTTGGTAACGCAGCTGAAAGGGGCTGGTGTCCACTTCCTCTGGAGCTTCAGGTGTAGGGTTTGCACACTTGCGCCGCTAAAATCTTCATTGTATGTTAGTGCCTACAAATGAATTGTGTCTGATGTCAGTGAGGTTGTTTTATTAAAGCAGAGTTCCTGGAAGCCTTCAAAACATTTTAAACCACTTCTGTACAGATATGGAAAACACTAATTCATCCTACAGCCTGTGAAACATGATTAAAAATTTTTTCTATCTATTAATTATGATTTAGTTGATCACATTGCTCTTTAACCTTTAGTCCTATTATCCATCCATCATCTATTAGGCTTATCCCTTTTGGGCTTGGAGCCAATCCCAGCTGACAAACTGGTCACCAGACGACCGCAGGGCCACATAGAGAGACAGACAACCGTTCACACTCACGCTCATATTTAATGGCAATTTGGAGTCACTGGGCAAGCTAATGGGCATGTTTTTGGCCTATGCGAGGAAGCCAGAGTGCTCAGAGAGAACCCACGCATTCATGGGGAGAATATGCAGCCTCCACATAGAAAGGCCCTGACCGACCTGGGGATCAAACCAGCAACTTTCTTGCTTTGAGGCATCCACACTACCTGCTGCATCACCTTGCAGCAGGTAGTGTTCCTATCATATTAATTAACAATAATTTCAACAGATTTTCAAGACAATGCAAAATAATTAGCAGACTTTGTTGCGCAGCTGTGGGTGCAATATGATTTAATTTTTACTCATTGAAAACTCTTGCAGAGATGTCTTAAGATCAATAAGATTAGATTAAATTAGGTTCATCTTTATTATCATTGCACATCACAGGTACAAGGCAAAGCAATACAGATAGCATCTAACCAGAAGTGCTGAAGCAGTAGTTCAATATTATATATATGAACAGTGTATACAGAGTAAAAGCTATGGAGGATATAAAAAATGTAAATGTGTCTACATGTATATAAGGCTATGAACAGGCTTGGCATTTACAGTATGTACAGAATACAGGAATGTATGCACAGTAGTGCAATGAAATGTCCAGATATGAAGTGCAGGTAAGGATACAGTGTGTCAGTCAGGTCCCGGATTAGTAATCATGCTTAATAATTGTAATATCAACATTAATTAAATTAATGTAATCTTTTTTTCATAATCTAGCAGTCCTACTGTCGTGCACTTTTAGCTTTTACATCCTTTTGGTTTAACTGTACAGTGGGAAAAGCAGTCTGTGATGTGATGAGCAAAGGTGTGCTTTACATCTCTGAACTTTAGACACAAAAACAGTCCAAAAATAATTTGTGTCAATTTATCATCTGGTTTGGAACAAATCAAACACGCCATTGGTGTGAAAGCACCCTATAATGAGAGACGTGATACATGTCTTAATTATTGAGCTTCCAGGTCTGAAGATCAGCTGATATGACAATGTGTCAATTGAAGCATCAAACTGTGAGTAACGCTAATTGAGTGAAGATAGGAGTGAGCAAGTATTGCTAATTAATAGTGAGAAAAAAAAACAAAAAACACTGTGGAGTGAGGCAGCGTGTGAGTAAACAGAGGAGCAGATGCATTTGTCTGCATGACTGTGTGCAGACAAATAGTTCAATGTGTTGGCATTTTGTGGAGGTAAATAAGATTTTATAAATGTAAATCCCCATCTTTAAAGTGCCTCCAGTTGGCTTTTCACTAAAGGAGTAGGGCACCTGGTTTTGTTCCAGATGTGAATATTTGTTTTATGTCAACACAAAGGTGTCATTTGTCCCATGTAATTAGGTACAGGAAAACAGGACAGTCAGGCCTATAATCGTGTTCGGTCATGTCTACTGCACAGAAGAGTCACAACACCTGTGTGAATAAACTGTGTTAAAGGGATTCGTTTAACCTGAAAATATGTGCAAAAGCAGCTTGTTTTGTGTAGACCTCTGGGATATTCAGTGTTATACAAGCAAGGAGCATTGCAGAGTTCAACATAGGATATAATGGACTGATTTTATAGGTAATGGTTTGTGGCCACCAGGTTTGATTCCCTTTCTCAACTCAAACATTGCAGCTCCATGATGAAATGCAATCGAGCAAATTTTGCCCTACATTTTTTGCCTACTTTATTAGCCATTGCTTCCTGTGTTCATACTTAGCTCCCTATCTGTGCACAGTCCGCATTAACCAGTCAAGTGGCCTGGCAAAAATAAGTGCAGTCATTCAAAATTAACCGTGAAGCATTTTTATACTGTGGCCATTTTATTATGAGGTGCACCCAGTCATCTGTTTGTCAATGCAAATAGAAAACCAGTCAATCACATGGCAGCAGCTCAATGTATTTAGGCATGTAGACATAGGCAACACCACTTGCTGAAGTGAAAACAGAGCATCCGAATGACAAAATAAGGAGATAAAAGTGACATGAACATGGCATGCTTGTTGTTGCTAGACCGGCTGGACTGATTATTTTAGAAACTGCTTATCTAATGAGAGTAGACTGAAAGTATCCAGCGAGCGGCAGTTCTCTGGGTAGAATTGCTTGGTTGATACCACAGATCAGAGGAGAATGACCAAAGTGGTTGGAGATGTAGAAAATAACCACACCTTTCAATCATGGTGTGCTATTGTTTCTGAATGCACAATATGTCACATCACTCCACGTCCATCTCTTACATCCCAAACTAAGTCCACACAATGGATTTAAACGCCAGTGTTGCCTTCGTTTTTTTCTTTCTCTATGCTGCGATGTTTGATTTCCTAACTCTCCTGCACAATGAAAGTCACCTCTGCTGACCTCTCCTGCAAACTTGTTCAACAGTACCATTATGTGGGCTTCAAATGTAATTTATTTTATTCTATAGAATCAAAAGCTTTATTAAATGTCAGAAATTAAAACATAGAAAAATCAATACTTGGCGGCCGCAAATTAATACTACATGCCATGCCTGATTCTGGGCAGTATTGATTTTTCCACCTACTCCTTTGTTTTACAATGTTCTGACATTAATTCACTAAACTATCCATCAGTCTATATTAAAACCAGTCCTTGATAATGACAAGAAAATAGCAGTTGCAGTATTTCCCTGAGTTAAATGTGACATCACTGCCTGTAGGTCCAAAATGATGCTTAACAAACCAGACCGTGTCTGATCCGAAGTGTCACAAAGTTTGTTTGTTTTCTCAGCACACCCAGTGGATCTGTGAGGAGCTTTGAGCATAGAGAGATGACTATATTCAGCCTAATATGAAAAAGTGCCTCTTCATATTGGAGCTAACTGCTTCTCTGATTAGACATGAAGTATCTCTTACTCTGACCGGAGGCTCATCACGGATGTGTTGAAAACTAAATCTGTTTAATGACTGTTATTGCATCACAAACCAACTCAACCTGTCTGCACATCATCTGGAGGTGCAACATGGGCCCTGATGCTTTTTTGGAAAGGCTTCCTGTAAATGATGATGATTTAAGTTGTCTGTGAGGAGAAACGGAAGCTTTGAGAGCTCAGATCCTGTTATTCACTAATCCTGCCCTGAGGACAGAGGAAGGAATCGAGGTACTGCTGCCAAAAAAATCAGCTCAACCTGATCATCTGAAAAAATACACATCATACCTCTGCTTTAGCCGTAGGAGGGATGTAACACATCTCCATATTCCAGTACTTGAGCTCTAGAAATGTTGTTTTTCAACCAGGATTGGCCTTTGACAACATAAGTCTGTTTAAATCAGGTGTGGTACGTGACGGGGGCTCTTAGGAAGTTAATCAAAGCAGAACATTTTAAATGATACTCAAGGACTGCTTGAAAAACAACTAAACTTTCAAGTATGTCTCGCTTAACAAGTGATTAGAGTGTTGTTGGGAGAAAACCATATAATTTATCATACTGGATTCACTTTTGACACTTTCTTTTCTTTCTCCTTTAAACAAATGAGACCAATTCACTGTGTGAAATGTTGAGATGTCAATGTACAATGATACTTAGTGCAGCTGTCACTCAGGATCCTAGCAGGTCCTTAAAGTCTGTCGTGAGACAACCCTGAACTTCTACCATGTCTCCATGTTGCAGTGCAAACATTTGTTTACATTTTTCTCAAATTGCCCCTTAGTTTAAAAATAATGTCTTGCCTTTAATTTAAAAGTATTGTCAAAGCTGGTTGGGGTCGGGTCAGACTTTAGATCTCAGTTTTCATTGCTACACTGGTGATACTCAACTGTTTGTATCAATGCAGCCAGGTAAAACAAACCAGTTACCTGAACTAGAAGCATGTCTAAAGGACATCAGGATCTGGATGGACAGAAATTTTCTTCTTCTTAACTCAGACAATACAGAGGTCATTGTGCTGGGCCCCCGACACCTTAGAAAAGCCTCTTCTAATGATATAACTGCCCATGATGGCATTAGCCTGTCACCAAGCACAACTGTTAGAAATCTTGGGGTTCTATTTTATCAGGATTTATCCTTCAACTCCCACATATAACAACTCTCAAGAACAGCCTTTTGTTCATCTTTGTAACATCGCAAAAAACAGGCCTATCCTGTCTCAGAGTGATACTGAAGAGCTTGTCCGTGCTCTTGTTACCTCTAGACTTCAGCTGGTTCAATTCAGCACGTGTACTGACTAGAACTAGAAAACCAGAGCAGAATTCAAGATTCTTCTTCTTACCTATAAAGCTCTCCTTGGGCAGGCACCAATTAATCTTAAAGAGCTTGTAGTGCCGTACAACCCCTCCAGAACATTACGCTCCCAAAATGCTGGCCTGCTTGTGGTACCAACAGTCTCTTGAAGTAGTATGGGAGGTAGAGCCTTCAGTTTCAGGCTCCTCTTCTCTGGAACCATTTACTGACCACGGTTCAGGAGGCAGACACCCTCTCTGCCTTTAAAGTTAGACTAAAACATTCCTCTTTAATAAAGCTTTCAGTTAGGGCTGGTTCAGGCCTGGACCAGCTTGTAGCTCATAGTTAAGCAGCAATAGGCTAAGACTGCTGGGGGAATTCACACACTGAGCTCCTCTGTCTTCTCTCTATATATCTTTTTGCCCTTTTTTGTTTCCTCCTGTACTCTCAGGTTCTTGTCTTGTAGACAGCTAGGGATCCTTGGTGTAGACTGCCTGCTGCTGTGGACCTACAAAGCTTCAATAACCTTCCTTCCTTTAGCCCCATTCCATTATTTTTACAGTTCCCGATATTAACTTTAGATAGATCAACAAATAAAAAATGAAAAATGGTAGTTCCTGCAAACGGCACACATATATTAGTATGACCTTGGCAAACAGTCATGGGTGACCTGCTGCTGTGGACCTGCTCGACCTCAAGTGCTTTATTCTGCATCAACCATCAACAGAAAGGACATCATTTAACATAAATTCATACTTTTGGACCAGTTGAACCCAGTTTAATGGCATTTCAACTACATGCTGCTCTATTAATCAACATCATTCCTCTCCAGATTATGATTATAGATGTTAATGTTAATATTAGATTGATCTCTCTATCCATGAATGTATTGATTATACGTCTATAGTAACTTTTTTTTACAACCATATAGACATGAGGACTCTCTTGAAAACGAGATGCCACATCTCAAGGAGGTAATCTTGAACAAATCTATATTCAGCAGAGACAAATATGATGAGCACAGATTTATGGTCGGGGTGTCCATGTCCGGGTTTGTTGATATCATAAATTCTGTTTTGTAGTTCCTTTGTCTCTGCCTGGATGGATACATCTCTGGATGCATGTGTTTGTAAATGTGTATTTAGCCTACTTGACATATTTGTTGGGAATGCTATCCACCCATTTTGCTGTGTTGGTCATTCCAATCATTACAAGTTGTACCTCATTGTAAAGGTGACTAATCCGGCTTTTCAACAACATATAGTACAATACCAATTGGTTGTATCAAAGGGGAGAAATAATCAACCAAAATAACATTTCTAAACATTTTATGAGGCGTATATACAGTATCAATGTCATTTTATCCCAGATTGTACATTACTTTATAACCCTTTTATTGTTCTTTAAATTATTTACTACGGTCAGGGCCTTTCTGTGTGGAGTTTGTATGGGCATGCATGGGTTCTCTCATGTCCTCCCTGCTTCCTCCCACAGGCCAAAAACATGCTGATTAGGTTAATTGGTGACTCTCAGCCCTGAGGTGTGGGCGTGAGAGTGAATGGTTATCTGTCTCACCATGTAGCCCTTTCAGGGTGTACCCTGCGTCTCGCCCAATGTCAGCTGGGATAGGCTTCAGCCCTGTGACCCTGAAAGGGATAAGCAGTATAGATAATAGATGGATGGACAGATAGATGGACAACTTAAATCTACCTGCGACATAAAAATGACCTGATGATGAGTCATTATGAAAACATATGTACATGCCAGGAAGATTTTACTTCTCATTGGCAATTTTCACCAAGCATTGCAGCATTTTCTTTGGTTATGTAATTTAATTTTTACCCGTGGATAATTGCAGACAGGATGTTCATGGCAAAAATTATGTTTAAATCGAGCTGCAGATGTCAGCTTTGGGTGTATAGGATTTTCTGCTCAGTGGATGTTGGCATGGCTGCATGTTGTTTTGTGTTTTTTTTCTCTTTCTGGTATGTGCATGGTGTCTATTTGTTTGTAGATGTGGGAGGGACCGCCTGGTACCTTTCAACACACCCCTTATCAGGCACATACACACACACTCATGCACACATTCTCAGGTCCAGTAATACTCTGAAAGCAGTGTGTTCCCTGAAGCAGGCCTTTCTTCTTGGACATTTTGTTCTTTAATTCAAGCAGACATGAAATTCAAACTTAAAAATTCAGCCAGAAGATCTGACTTGAAGTTTAACCAGATAAAGTTGTCTCATATTGACCGTTTTATAATTGACTTGGTGTTGATTCATGTAGCACCGCTGTGTCAGAAGATAAAATTATCTGGATGGTTGAGATCTAAATAAGTTTCAGAGCTGAACTTTTGAACTCCTAATTTATTCTCATGTCAGCCAATTTATTATCACCTCAAGCTTCTGAAGGCAGGATTTAACAACACCTTCCATCCCCAAGTATCTGTCTTTCTCATCTTTTGAACTTGATAAGTAATTCAGAAATTAACAAATCCCATAGCATTGTGATGTTCACCCTTATGTTTTTGCCATCCAGGTCTTTTCTTTAAGTTCAAGACATGTTGAGCTGCTGTGGATCGATTGATATGATTCACAAAATCTACACACAACCTCATTCTTTAAGGGAATGCGTTTACATGTGAGGCAATACTGATGGTATGCATTACTCAGCCTGCAGTGATGGTGCTTGATAAATAAAATGGTGTAAAGAAGTGATATGTTACGTTATAGACTGCTGCTCATATAATTCACCTGTTCTCGGCATGTTTCCTCTAACACTGTTAGAGCAGAGCATGGTCGACCTATGCCCTCACTCACCAAGGGGGCACTGCAGCCCACCTGTGGCAGAGTAGGAGTCAGTGTTTAACATTAAATGCAGCATGACAATCTAGTAAACATCTCATTTTCTCACATTAGAGTCTGGTGCCTGCAAAAAACAAAAATCATTAAGACAGTGTGCTTGCTTTGCAGAGTGTTTCCTCCAGTCAATCATAAAAATGCATCCACTGAGTTTGTCCTGAGCCTAACTTAACATTAAAATGAATTTCCATCACAGGGGTTTTAACCCTTAGAGCTCTGTCTAATATTAGTCACATTCATAAGGCTAAGCATAAAACATTTTTTTTAAAGAAAGCTATAAAAGATATCATACATAAATATTATATTCTGCTTTCATTGAGCTATTTTTTCACCCACATCTAATTTAACTATTGATATAAAGTACTTACAAATTTTTAAAGACGTTAAACCTTTGTATGTTAGGGTTTTGTCATGATGACACCACAAAAAACATATTAAAAAAGGATTTATTTTCAATATACTACATGCAAAGTAGATTTTTTTATTTGAATTTTAAGAGCCTGGGATATGCCAATGACTAGCAACACAGGTTTTTATACTTATTTTTATTTTTTCTTGCGCAGTGTCAGCTGCAGTCATTCTTGTATGCACAAATTTATACTTTTCATAAGGTAGATATAAAAATATTATACATTGATTTTATTGCAAACTTTTTCAACTTCATTTTTAAACCAACATCAGTTCTAATCATGAACATCTAATATTCATGAATTAGATGCTCATGTTGTTTTTGTGATTCCACTTTGTTTTTAGATGAACTAAAAATTGAAAAAAAAAACAACAAAAAACAGAAAAAATGAATTCCTTTCACTAAACTAAATGCAATGTAATTTTTTTGTGTTGAATTATTACAGCCTGGGATATGTCCATGTCGATTAGTGGCATCGCTGATTTTTATGCATTATGTCAAAACTATAAGAGTTTTGAACATCAGTGGCTGTAAACAAACTCAAAAATGAATATATGAACCTGATTCGAGGCAAATTATGACCTCTTAAAATGATCATGAATTACCTGATGTCATGAAGTCCAGCAATTTTTAAATGTTATTGTTGGAAATTTTTTGGGTATCGTTTTCACCTCTTTAGGTTCTAAGTCAAGACTTCTGTGTTCCTGTTTAGGAATGGCTAAATATCACAAAGTGATGCAATCACAATGCGCTTGATTTTGCACAACAGTGGGAACACCAGCTACATGCCGAGACATCTGTCAGTGCAGCACAGCATTAGGTCTCAGCACTGCCATGTGTTTGAAGATGAAGCTGAAAAACAAAACAAACAAAAAAGAAATCAATGAAGGATTAGAAAAGCAATTCAGTGGATAAGCAGAATCTATAATGGCATTGGTATAAAAAAAAATCTTAGCAGTTCAAATCAATCAATCAATCTTTATTTGTATAGTGCCAATTCATTACAAGTGCTATCTGAAGACACTTTGCAATAGAGCAGGCTGAAGACAAACTCTTCATTTTATGGATACACATATGTGCATAGATACATATACACATATGAAATGCACATATACACATACATATATCCAACACTCAGCATGAATCCATATAGCCAATCATGAATCCCTCCATCATCAGAAAAAAACCCTCTGTTTAGCAGTAGGAAATCTTGAAGGTCAAATCCCTACATCATATTTTCCTTGCTGTCAAGTTATGCTGAAAGTCTTTGATATTTAATTAAGTGTATAGTGATAAACACTAAGGGTTATAAAGGGTCCCAGAGGATTTGTTTCAAATAGGGCCATGCACTAAGTGTAGCTCTGCTAAGGCTCAGTCAGGTCATTAATATATGCATGTTATTTCTGCCACGCAGTTCACGATGAAGTCCTTCTCTGTTATGTTGTTTGAATGCTTTTATTATGAAACAGCCGTACCATACCAAAACAGAGCATAACTTTCACACCAATTTAGATACAAGCTACTAAAGAAATCAGGAAACAACACTGACATGTGTTTTTCTGATTTCTTGCACATACTTGTGTGTTCTGTAAAAGGCCTGTTTTAGGGGGAGTTGAGGAGTCACAGTGCTTTAACATAATTTTTAATGCATGCTCCCTTTCAATTTTTGTCACACCACATAAGAGTGCCACTTGTGAAAAGCAAAAGGTTCACTATAGATCCTACAGTTACAACATTATAGCATATGCTTAACAAAGTACAATGTATTGTGTATATATATGTGTCAACATACAGCAGAGGTGGTGGTTGAAGTTTTGCATGTGATTAACTTTAATGACACTCAATTTCATAGGAGAGGTGCTGTTTATAGTGCCTGCTCATGTAAATATTAACCCCCGA
The DNA here is from genome assembly GCA_037902135.1 of Cetoscarus ocellatus. Lineage (NCBI taxonomy): Eukaryota > Metazoa > Chordata > Actinopteri > Labriformes > Labridae > Cetoscarus > Cetoscarus ocellatus. Next base: position 662,544 of record JBAMNC010001020.1, read on the forward strand.
GGAGTATCTATTGTTGACAGTGTGGGTGATGGCACAGTGCACAGTGATTAATACACAGCTGTAGCCAATTAAAAATGTAACAGTTCTTAGCTTCTCTTGCTGTTTCCATGTAGATAATGACACATTCCAATGTGATGAAAAAAAAATTCACTCTTGAGCAGCATGTGGTTAGATGAAGGTTTTAAAATTTTGCTCAGCGCTGCATCTTCTGCAAAACCTTTCCTTTTGGCCCATGACTATTTTCAACAGCCGTTCTGTAATCATAATTTCCCCAACTAATTAATAAATAATTAAACCTATAAAATGCAAAAGATGTACGTTATTCTCTGCCAAAACAAAAAGTGAAACATGCAAATCACTCTGCAGATCCAGATCCATGCACTTGGAGAACATGCAAGCCACTACACAGAAAGGTACCCTCTTGCTTTGAGGCCATAATATGTCTACCTGCCGCTAGCAGCCACCGTAGCGTCAGCTACTTGCTACATTGCCGTCATGGTCTACTAACCTGATGTAAACAAGCTTAGTGAATGGATAGCACTGAAAGCATAATAGGAGCAGTTCAGTTTGGCAGTATTTCAATCCGGTTATAGGAGAGTAAATATAATGGGAATGCATAGATACATCAGTGGAATATTTTGACCTGCCATTATTACAAAACATAGCCAGATATTAATTTCGGATGTTGATTTGTTGGTTCATTTAATGTAATGCAAGCATCAAGCACAGCTAACGTCTGATTTAGAGAAGTTTTGTTTTGGACAGCAAAAATAAACAGTTGGAAAGACTTTGATTCGTTGTCATAGTCTAACATGGGAGACAAAGCTCACCTAGCTGTAGAAATACACCAAAACAAGTAAAAATATTAGCATCAGCATTGGTCAGATTGTCATCAGAAACATTGATATCTGTATCAGCCCTGATTGATGCAATAGGTGCATCACCCGTTTATAAATACTCAGCAACGGCAATATCCACATTCAGCTCAGAAATGTAGATTTTAACCCACAGGGTGGAGGATGGCTGATGGTGTTATCAATGCTGATGTTAAATACACTTTAGCTCACCAATCTCACATCATTTTCAATGTAATAAGTTCAGTCAGTTTAATGAAATGGAAACAATTTTGACTGTTAACATTTTTTTCATTCACTTCAGACTTAGTTAACTGACTAGATTACTAAGTTCATTTACATTTCTTATTACCAGATTTGAAATTAGTAACTCAGTAACATCCCTAGTCTATGCCTTAGTAATTTTGCAAAGTAGCAGTACAGTTGGACATAATTTGATGGTTTTTATGCAGTATTTTATCCATGTGCAGGATTACCAGCCCATACTCAAATCTTCAGATCCCCTCATCTTAATGCTGCTGTATTTATATTTACATGACATGTATGTTTGTACGAGGTGACATGAGTCATTGTTATGAAACTGAAACTGAAGCTTCGGGTGTCTTTAAGCCCAGTGTTAGCTGCTACATATACAACTTCTCAGTTTGGATCACCTTCAGTGAACTTCTTCAATGATGGCACCCATTTGTATTTTTTTTATATTTTATGTCTTAAGTTGGATCGTACCCCACCTTATGGGCATGAAATGGCAGACAAACACCATTATCATCTATCTTTTGCACTCAGTGGAGCATTTCGCTGCTAAAATGCCAGGCATTTCTCTCAGGAGTTTGTAATGATCAGAAACAGAGGTAAGAGTAGACTGAATATATGATTAAATTTCTCAGGAGGCTACAAAAACAGGCCCAAGCTGATTCATCCTTCTGTTATCAGTGTGTTAGATGTGTAAGCGAGAAGCTGACATGCTTCACTTGTTCCTTTTGAGGTCAGATAGTCCACTCCTTTTTTTAACAAGCACACTGGTCCAAAATGTCCCTAAAAAATATTTTTGTGGTTACTTGTCTATAAAATAGGACCGGCCAATATGGTTGAAAAACAAAATCTCCAATTTTTTTTCTCACACAAAATTTATTTCTAGTTTGAATTATTAAAGTATCTTTTATAACTTTCTGACTTCTTTAAGTAAAAAAAAGAAAATCAAACTAAAATTCCACAAAAGAGTTTTGCTGTAATTTGATCAAAATAATGTATGTCACAAAACTAAACTGTATATCCTGTCAGGAGTTAATGTGCATGTTCTAATTTTATTGTGTAAGGATGTACAGGAACACCTATGCAATTTGATTAAAGGGAGGACTGTCTACATTAACACTGAAAGATGCATTATTTTCACTGAACATCAGCATGAAATTCTCTTATCATTATTTGATTGGAAGAAAAATGTGCCTGTGCAACTTTGTCATGCCCTACCATCATATTTCTATCTTCAAACAATACAGTATCTTTCAAGTTGTTGTTGCATCTCTTTTGGAAAGAAACTTGGGGAAGGAGCACAATGGGAGCAAAATGTTTAATATTTTTGGACAAAAAATACAAATAAGTCAATTTAATTGATACAGTATATCGCCCAGCCTTACTAGAAGTCTTCTCAGATGTTGGCATGCCTATGAAACCCCTTTGCTTCATTTCTGTTAAGAACAAACTCCTACAGTGTTCATTTCTTATGAGCTGTATCTGATCATGACCCTCGCAGGATGTATGGGCCTTAGCTTTCCATTGCTTTGCTCTAATGTTTACTGTGACTCCAAAGACATGCCTAGTCATGTCTTGCTCCCGAGGAACCGAAAATAAGAACTTTCTGAGGACGCATTTTGTCATTCTTTGAAAGGTGTAGTAAGCAGCAGAGGAAGAACAGATTATTTTACTTGGAGGGGGCTGTGGACGGGCCAAGGATACAACATTTTGAATGAAAACCAATAAAAGTTGTTTTTTAAGCGTAATACTTTATTTTCGATTTAAACTGTTCTCTTTGATATCAGTACAGTTTTTTTCCCTGTTATACAAAATATGATTTTCCCACTTGTATTACAAGAATATAGATTGCTGACCTGCCTACAAACTCCTCTCCCTCTGTTGCTTGTTCGACCTTTCAGAAAAAGCATGCTGAAATATTTAAATGGAAAAAATCCTCTGTTTGATGAAATCAGTGAAGATGCTCCAGATAGTACGTGTGTAGACTTACAGGTGCAGCTACAGTAAAAATTTGAGCACAGTGCTGTAAGACAAAAGCCACATCTACTTCTTCAGAGGGTACGGTCTCAGCTCATGAGTATTTTCTGAGCAGGGCCGAAACAGAGGGATTTATGGCAAACCAAATAATACCTGAGCTGAGTTTTAGGTAAGAAACTTCAAAAATATGTACTAGGGACTTCTGTGACTTTTGTAAACTTATTATGGAATAAAGTGCGTGACCTCTAAACCTTTTGAAGCCCCTTAGATTTCCTTTAACCTTCAGGATTGGGATTTCTGCTGTACCACTTGGCAATAAAGAGAGGTGAAATAGCTGGAGAAAGACATGACCCTAATTCAGAAAGTGCTTGTTTCCTGTCTGAGCTAGTTTCAGGGGTGGCTGGTGTCACAATCACCCCCATCATCAGCCGTCTTTTCTGCAGATACATTGATGGAAATGACAGTTTGGCGATAAGGTTTCAAATTTGAGTCTAAAACTCTCTCTGACTGTAATCTTTCCTGTTCCTGCCCTTCTCCTCGGCGCTCCTGAACATCCTCTGTGTACTGATTATCTATAGGGAGCCTGAACACTCAGCATGCCCTGCAGACTGATCCAAACCTCTGACAGCTCTTCACTTGATCTCTATCTGCCAGAGCTTTGATCCCAGCATCCTGGGAACGTGTAATCTGCTCATGTCAGGCAATAATAGTTACTGTCAACTTTTAAGGCTTTTCTCAGTGGAGTATTTTTAAGTGATGCTCTCAGATGAACCTAAAAAACAAAGTTCTCACGAGATAAAGACGCATTTTTGGAAACAATCCCACTAAGCCTCTTCAGAGAGCTCCTCGGCTCCAGCTATAATAGAAGTCTTTTAATGGAAAACACTTACAGTAGTACAGGAGTAATGAAACACAATAAAAGAAGTTCAGTCTTGGGGCACTTTTAGGAGAACAAATAAACCGGAAAACATGCTCTGAGCCAGTGAAAATAAATTCATCAGTGTGGAAAAGCCTTTCTTTTTTCTGACGGAACATTTCTCTGAGAGACCTATTACTGCAGGTAAAACAGTATCTGACATACAGCCTGTTTAAAGGAGGCAGCATTATTCATTCTGCTTCTGTTTGATTTACTGGGCTTTGAAACATCATTCAATCGAACTGGTTTTCCCCAAAGGCTCTGATTCTCTAGTAGTCATATGGAAAGTTGCCATTCCAACATATTTTAGCTTTTTAGTAAAAAGTAAACTTGTTTGATATTGACAGTAATTAATAAAAATTGCACTCTCAAGGTTGGATATTCTTTGAATCACTGAATTAATTGGGTCTCACAGTTAATACAGTTAATGTCATTTTAAGCCACGCTCAGGCATCATGACATGGCAAATTGGGTACCCATTATTTCCCCCCTGCATGGTTTGGTTTTAAAGGAATAGTTTAATGCTTTTCAGGTGGTGCTGTGTAAGATACTTCGCAATGTTAAATACAGTTTATTAGCCACAGGAGATGCTGGTCAGCTTGACCTCAATAGACTGGCCAGAGTGCAGGCACAGAGGCTAGGCTAAACATGTCACTAAACACGGGGTTGTTTGCTTTATGTAGTTTGCTTAATCAAAAAGAGCACACTCAACAAAGACAGGATTTTGATTTTTGCAAGATTGTCAAAATGTTTTATACCTAGACACATGATGAAATCCAGACAATCATAGGATTCAGTATATCTGATACTAAAGAAGTGCTCCTTCCTGTCTGCTACGTCTTGGTCTCTGCTCCATGCTGTCACAACCTCTCCCCTGCTATCCCTCTCTCTCAGCAGTTGCCAATGCATTTAATTGAGCCCCTTTTCCATCTTACCAAAGTGAGCAAAGATGCATCAGTGTCTGTTGCAGACAGATAAAGAACAGAGGACAAAGGCTTTTGGAGATAAACTGAGACTGATCTTGTTTTTTCAGCTGCATTTTTTTTTAGCTTAAACATTAATAAATGCACCAGATACAAACCTTGAAGTCCAATGAGTTCATTTTTACATTTAGTATAAAATTTCCCGATATGAGACAAAAGATTATGAAGTTGTCCAGCACAGGCATTGCAAATTATTATTCGCTATAAACAGTTTAATACTTGCATGGGATGACTGATGTCCTCAGTTTGTTTATGTATTTGTATCTGTCCCTATAAAATAGACCATGATAAATAAATAAGCCCCAATTAAGTATCACTGCATCCTCTCCTCCATATAGGTGTGTCAGGTTTGTTTGACACAGCGCTTAACTAAATGCTGAAAAGCTCATAGTAGATAGAAAAGACATCTTTTAAGTTCAGTCTGCTTTGCCCTATTTGACTGTAAGCACATTTTGTCTTTTGTCTTTGTGATTGAAATCCACAGAATAAGCAGAGCATGGTAAAAAGTGGAAGGGAGCTGCAGACATGGCCGCTGGTATGAATATAAAAAAGTTCCTTCAAAATGACTTAAACAGTTGCAACAAATTGAAAAGTTCCTAAAGAGTCAGCGTGCAAACCATTGATTGTCGTAAGAACCGATCAGAGCCATATGAGCCTGTCATTTAATTATCAAAGGAGCCTTTAGAACAGTTAATGTCCATCCATGGACGCTGCCATACTGCACACGCCATCTTAACCTTACATCAGAGGCCATGCTGAGGCAAGACTGAAGGCTGTCTGACCAATAATGACTCCTTGCCTACTTGTAGCCATGTCAACCTTTTCCCTTATTTTCCAAAACTGGATATCCCAAACAAAATAGAAACACCAATTTATCTCCTTCCAATGAGAGCATTTAGATACACTAAATATTTAAACCAAGGGCATTTCTTGAACCAGATTGTAAATGTTTTTAAAGGCTTTTAAAACTGCCTATTCGCTGCTCATAATCATATGGCCTCCAGGTTTCCTGCAGCCGACCTCCAGTGGACAATTGAAGAACTGCAGGTTTTGGCACATCTGTACTGACCTCATTTTCATTGCCACTTTTTGCAAACATGATTGACACAATATGAGTTCAAATTTCTTTCTAATAATGAAAAAATTTCTGTCAAACAATATGGACTCAGTCTGCCTTCAGTCTCATCACTACACTAACACTGCCACTCGAACACAATCACATTGAGAAAGTTAGAAAACACAGACAGCAGAGTCGCTGCATGCACTTCTTCTAGATTGTAAGAGTTGTAAGAGAAAATTATTTACTTTGGGTAAAAATGATCTATTAAGAATATCATATTTATTTTGTTTCAGTAATGTTAATAGTATGTCTAATTCTGGTCTGTGTTCTAAGACCTCTAATAGGAAAACTAGAATAATGCAACAACTGTCTTAAAGGTTGTTTTTTGTTGCTAAAGTATCAAAATATTATTTGACATTTAGAAGTATCAAGGGTGGCATGGTGGTGCAGCAGGTAGTACACATGCCTCACAGCAAGAAGGTTGCCGGTTTGATCCCTGGGTTTGGTCAGGGCCTTTCTGTGTGAAGTTTGCATGTTCTGTTGTTTTTAGAATATTAATACCAAAATCTGGTGGCGGCACAATTTCATTGTCATGATAGCATCTATTGTTTTTCCCTTAAAAGTATAGCTTTATGAGCGGTGCCAAACGCCAACCCCACCCCCGTAGTCCTTTGAAAACCAAAACAATTCCCTCTCATTGAAACTGGTAACGAACAGACCTGCTGCATGATCACACCTCTTTCCAGGTGATGATTTGTTGCAGAAAACAGACGGCAGCTCAGGCGAGCTGTAAATGAGATGCGATTGCTCACTCTGGGGGAAACAACTTGAGCTGTGAGAAGTTCTGGCTCTGCTCAGTACGGGTGCTCTCATTGACATAAGGGACTCTGTATGATGTAGTTAATCAATTCTTGGTTGTTCAGCTGAAATGACACTGTCAATATGTCATGGCAGAGCACAAATTGAAATTGATTAACTTTATTTAGTTCAAATAATTAACTAAAGGAACACTGACAGGAGCCCATTTTGTAAATTATGAATTAATGAAGGAGATATACTGTACATACTTTCTGACAAGTTGATGACTTTTGGTATTTACATAAGAACTTAAATGGTCTTGGGCTGAGCAAGCTTCATGCTGCATGAAACACATGAACTGATACAGTCTTAGATATTAACAGTCTCTCTTACTGTTTAATTGATCCATCTTCAAGCAATAAGTTTGTCCTTCTTTAAGCGGGGTACACACATTAGGATTTTATAAATCTGAAGAGATTTTTTATGTTACAGACCCCACACATGAAGATAAAAAATCAGGCATTGAACAATTTTGATCGTACCCTGTGAGGTGTGCTCTGATAATCTCAGCACAGCACACCACACACATAACATTCTGTCCCACCACTGATCTAGAATCTAGTCCTCCAATTTTTGACAGACAAATCCTGAACTAAACAAAGAAGAGACTGTGAAAAAAATCCTGCAGACAGCGTGAGCTGGTCCTCCATTTCTGAGGTCCGCTGAGCTTTATGTTTCAGGTCAGCCATGCTTGTTTTTATTTATGCCTGCTTCATTCACTCATAAATGAAGAAGAAAAAGAAACATAGCAACAACCTTAAACATCTATGGCAATAGATGTTTAAGGAGAAAAATACCCACGCAACATGGGAGAGTACATACGAGAAGAAGGAAGTGATCTAAAGATCTAAAGATCTCAAGTGGTCTTTGGACTATTTTTGATGAAAAAATCGCAAACTAAGTAAAAGAAAATACTGTGGAAAAATCCTGAAGACAGCATGAACACGTAGAACTGGTCCTCTGTCTCTAAGGTCCACTGAACTTTATGTTTATGTTTCAGGTTGGCTGTGCTTGTTTTTATTTACTCCTGCTTCCTTGTTTCTCAGTCAGCTTGCTTCTTGATTGGCTACATTCTGTTCCACTACACAATTCACAGAGTCATGACTCAGGAGCTGTTGGTTTTCCACACCCATGATGATTTTTGGTCGTAAATATTGAACAAGTTTAATATTTACGATTGTTGGCCGGATGCGTTTCGGAGTCGATTATCTGGACAAATTCACTCTTAACACACCTCAGACCACAGGATAATCTTATAAGATAATCTTATAAGACATAAAATAATCTGGTGTTTGCCGCTCTCGGTCGGGAAGGGGGAAAGTTGGGACAAAAACAGCCCTATAATCTTTACGTGTGTACCCTGCTTAAGATGCTGGTCTTTGTTCCATACATGATTTACTGAAACTGAGTGTCTCTATTTTCCAACATGGTAGAAACTTAGAGGACAATGAAGCTGCAGTTCATATTAAGTGAAGGAGATAATTACCATCCATTCATGAGGCCTTGGCTGCAATTCATACGCTGACATTATTCAAACAGACTTTTAGTTCTTAAAAGGTGGTTTCTCTTAATAATCAACAACCATAAGTGTCCTTTATATCCAATACTTTTTAAATTAATGTTTCCCACAGAATGATGCTGTACTTTGGAGGTGGAGGTGCCAGATGGGGTCTTCCCACCTGATTTACAGTATCTCATAGGTTCTATTTTCTGTGTTTCTATGATAAATTTAACAATGATGCTCAGATAACATAACATGCTTTTCTAAATGCTATACTCAATATCTTAACTGGTAAGCTGTGAGTGTAGAGGCTTATTGTTAATGAGGTGCTGTGTCACTGTCACCTTGGAATACAGAAGCACAGAAAAACATTGACAGTAAAATGGAGAATGTCTTTTTTTGCACTAAGGCTATAATAAGCAAAGTAAAAGGTTTATATGCGTGTGTGAGTGTTTGTGAGTTTTTCTTACTAGATTTCAAAAACCTAATAGTCAGACCTCTTGCTCAGTAAAGAGGTTGCTCAAAGTGCTTGTTTCTAACTTTTCCCCTTTAAAGGGGGTGTGATCTCAGTTAAGACGTTTTCAGCTTGAAGGCTGTCAAAACAAGATTTACATACATACACTTCACACTCACTGCATAGTTTATTCATCGATCTCTTGTTAGGAATGAATGTAGGTCAATTAAATTTTTTGTTTCATGAACTAAAAATAATCACAATTGATATTAATTTTGGATGGAAATTGATAACTTTTGTTGTGAGTCTTATGGGGGCTTTTATCCTTTAGGTACTACAAGGGGGTCTTCAAGGATAAAGGTTGGGAACTGCTGGTTTACATTAAGAACTTGGGACCGTATTGGATAAACAAAATGCCAATATTTCTGAACTTATTACAGCCGATACCAACAGTGAGATCAACATTTTGTGGATAAGAGTATGAAGTCTTGATTGAACTCAAACTGATCCGTTTCTTTTCCTGTGACAGTTTATTTTTCGTTAGAAACAGATGTGAAACACGATAAATGTAATTTCATCCTCTAAATATGATTTTGTACATTTTTAAAATGGAGACGTTAAAGGATAAGTTTGTTTTTTTGACACCTGGACCTTATTTTTAGGATTAAATACGCTCGTAGACTCACCCAAACAATTTTGGCGGAGCTCGGAGCCGTTTTCGAGCAATTTAGATCCATCCAATGGCGTTTTTCTCTCATGCCATAGTAGTAGATGGGGCCAGGAATCAAAGCCCCTAAATTAGACATTATCTGCTGCGAAACTCGCTCATTTCAGCTACATTTTATAAATGAATGGCCAGTGTTATCACCATGTCAGCTCAACTTTGTTGTTATGGTCATCCGGGGCTTTACAAGGATGGGTAACTTTTGGTGACGTCACAGACATGCACCGCAAGAGCGCAGCTGAGTAGAGCCGCTGTTGTTGCTAGGCTACACGGCTATTTTTGTGCAATATGGCGGAATATTTATCTGATGTAGAAGTGTCTGACAACGACTTTGAGTATAATGGATGCCCATATCGTTTTGAGCCAGAATATACAGACGAGGAGCTATTTGAAAGGAGGATGCAGAGGGAAAGAGCCGAACAGCTGGCCAGAGAACAAGCAACCACTGCACGTCCACGAATGGGGGCTAACTGGTGGTGTTGTTGTGGACATTGCATGGCAATGGCAACAGAGGAGGAGTGAGTTTCGCAGCAGATAATGTCTGATTTAGGGGCTTCGATTTCTGGCCCCATCTGCTACTATGGCATGAGAGAAATACGCCGTCGAATGGATCTAAATTGCTCGAAAACGGCTCTGAGCTCCGCCAAAATTGTTGGGTGAGTCTTCGAGCATATTTAATCCTAAAAATAAGGTCCAGGTGTCAAAAAAAACCGAACTTATCCTTTAAGGTGAAGCATCATGGAGCATACATTCTCTTTCTATAATGGAATTATGGTGCTGATATGTATGGTCAATATCTATCGACTGTAAGTATTGGCGGTAGTTTCTATATCTTCTGATATACATTTTTTTAATTTCAAGCTATTATTTGCTGATATTTATAGTTTAATGCATCCCTAGTAAGAACCACTAACAACAATATGCATATTAACCTCAAGATACAATAATATTTGTGAAACATATAGTTTTTAATAAAGTATTGTCAGTTTATATATTCAACTGATGATTGGTAAAAATAAAACTATATTCCCAAACACCCAATGTTAGATAATCAAAAGTTTCAGGCAAATACACTCACACTGACTGCAGCAATACATTGGCATCAAGTAGGCTAAGAAACTCCATCCACTTTTCAAATGTTTTTAATGCTCTATGTTATTTAGGCAGCAATGTCTTTAAACAAAAAACATGAAATAATTATTATGTTTCATGATTCCGACAATCATTAACTTAATAATGAACGTCTTATTATTTCCAATAAACAGTAACTCAGCGTGTGGACATTTTGACAAGTGTATTTAAATGTCGTCAGTGTTTTTAGCACAATTTAGACAGTTTGTGCTAATCTTTATTAATCAAATTATCTTTTATGATGGTGGGAAGCCAAAATTATAATTTTGACAGAAACTTGATGAATCACTAATCCCTACATAAACATTTGGAGGACGTTGTGTATCTTACAAAGATGCTGTTTGGCCTGAATGAATCTTCGACCCCTGCTGCATGAACATCTGTTCCTGTGGGATGCTGGGACTTTGGACCTTAGTGTCATACTCTATTTTAGGACATGACACTTCAACTCAAATCTGATGTAAAACTGCTGCTGGACTCCATCAGTGAGGGTTGTGATTATGGTTTCTGACCTTGGAAGGAATTTACAGCAAAGCAAAATCTGAGGGTAAATTTGAATAAAATTAGAAAAAAAGGTCAAACGCTAACTACTTCTCATAAATAACTCACAAAGTTCAGGATCCTGAATTATTGCAAATTGGTTTTACTATCACATCTCCATTCAGATGGCGCAAAGACCTCTCTGTGGACTTTATCCTCTGCTTGACCCAAGCACAAAAGCCTGACCGTCTCCCGACACAGAACAACTTCTGATTGCCTCAGTGTGTCTCCCCCAGTGAATGAAAAGAGCAGAGGATGGATGTTTTTCATCATGCAACCTGGAGTTATTATGTATGTTAGTGTTTTATTCTGCAGGGACTACGAGCATGTAAAATTAGTTTAAACTGTGATGAAGGAATTAGTGTTTTGTTAAGTGTCAGAGAGGGATTTGGCAACTGCAAAAAGTGATAGAAGCCATAAGTATTTTATTAATGTGCTGTGCTTTTGACAAGCAGATTTCACTTTTTTTTTTACGGCAATGTTAAACAATTAATCACTTTAAATTCTCTGTACCCAGAGGGGAATCAAAAGCTTTGACAACGTGTTAACTAACTGACAGACAGACTGCAGATTTAAAGCCTCTTTGTGACGTTATGTTTGATGCTTTGCCTGGAAACATGTTACTAATTTTCAGACACAGTTTTTTGTCACTATGACTGTCATTTGTCACAACTCATTAACACGTTTGACTTTTTTCCAAGACATCAAGGGAGGAATCCTGCATGAAACAAACAAACATGTTTAATCATCCTCACAGCTTAAATTTACTGTTTCAAGTTATGTGAGATCTAGTCGGGAGGGCGTGATTGGGAGAAAAAATAGAAAGAAAAAATTATACAAGTAGTTTTTTTTACTTATCAGTTTATTGACTTTTGTCAAAGGTCTTTGGGGCCTCTGTTTTTCAGAAAAAAAAAAAAGTTTTGTTTTAGATTGCAAAAAAAAGGTTCAGTTCTGGCATTTCTTGCATAATTTATTCCCATGGAATAACATTAAGACAAGGCCCCTTTGAACATTTACTGAAGGACTTTAGTTTTGTTTTTGAGCTTGATGTACCAAATAGGATTTTAAAGTGTTTGGGTCTTTAGAAAACAGGTTATAGAGCAAGACTAGTGTGCAATCTACCAAAGTTTTGAATCTTTTACAAGGGTAAAGATCAGGAATGCTTGAATACTGATAATACCATAAACAAAAACATCCTAGCTTCTTGAAATGATCCAAATGCAGAAAGTTCTCTGTAATTTTTTGCTTAATTCACCCGTAGTCTATCCTTTCAGATGAAGAGTTCTCTGTCTGCCAGTCACTTCACGTCTGACTGCTTCTCCAACCTCAGTCAGTTCAACACAGGACTGACAACTAGTCTCTTCCTGAATCTGGGCTCAGTACCAACAATCCAAACCTGATGATGGAAATGTGAGTATTTTATTGCTGTGTAGTATTTATTTTGATCATCGCTATGAGCTAATGCTAACACCAGGGTGAAGTGAACCAGAAGTAACTGCACAACATGTTTGTCAATGTTAACGTTACTTGTTGAAAGTCTGAAGGGTAAACTTCAATGTATGCACTTTCCTACATTAGTCAAGAAAAATTTCACAGTTGGCTGAGTATAATCAGTCCTTTACCCACCCCATTACCCCTCCATTTCTGCTAACGTTAGCCTGGAAGGTAGGCTGAGTTGCGGCTGTGTCCCACTGTGGTGACTAGGCCAAGGTTAGCATGTTGTGCGTTAGCCTGTGATGTTTGGGGGAAATGAGCTTCGCTGTTATCTGGTAACTGGCATGAATTTGCAGTTCGTGTGTGTTCAGGACTGTAAGTGGCACATGGTTGGAGCAGCAGTGCACTCCGCTTTGCTAGAGATACCCTGCAGGACTATTGTATGTACGCTGCTCTGGCTTATTAGCATATGAAAGCGACCGCCCTCAAAACCAGACGTTCTGAACAGAGGGTGGTAGGGGTATGTGAGTGTGGAAAGAATGCAGCTGTGCTTTATTCATAGGCTTTTTGGACCAAAGCATGTTACTAATATTTCACGAAGACATCAAGGATTCATGTTAAACTGCAGAAAAGGAGCAAAATATGGGACCTTTAAAAACAATAAAAACATCAGTCCAATAAAAAATGCAAAGGCAAAGATCGAAGTCAGTAAAATGTATATGAACCTATAAAACCAAATGAGCACTGAGTACTCTGATTGCAGAGGGGTGAAAGATTTGTAGTTGGAGTTTCTTTTTACAGGCAGTCAAAACATGATGAAAGATGGCGAAGAAGAAGATGATGATGATGATGATGAAGAAGGCAGCAGGGAAAATCCACAAGAGCACATAATCAGAACATGCTAAAGAACCAGCCTTACAAAGGATCTGCTGGTCACAAAAATACATTTTTTCTGTTTTATACCAATGATTCTGGAGCAGATATTAACAATACTCTTAAGGCTGTTCCTGTCCTTGACAGAGAGGCTATGAAACCAACTGAAAAGGAAAAAGAAAGAAGGATATGTGTGTCTTTAAATAGAATAACTTGGCTTAATAATAATTAGTGGTGCATTTAAAACATCTATCTCTATTTAATCAATTTGCTTCACATATGCTTTGTTTGAGAAGCTGTGCCCAATCTGGTGTCTTTTCATTAGGCCCCAAAATTTCTGGCAGTGACTGTGGATCTGGTATGCAATCAGAGGGAAAGGTGTTCATTTGCCCCTTCAGTCAATCAGAATAAGTGAAACCTCCTTTTTTTCACCAGCAGTGAAATGCATAATGTCATGTTGGAACAGTCTGTTGCGTTGAGTCTGCTTGAAATCAGGTTATTTAATAGGTAGAATTAAAGGTGAGCACAGCAAAACATTCACAATATATAATAAAAGATTGACATTTTGAAAAGAACCATCTTGCACAATCAGGTGAAATGTTAAAGCTAGGAAAAATTACAAATACCCTCTGTTCCTCCTCATTATTTTTGTTTTATTCAACAGGAAGGAATATGTAAAGCAGCTTAATGGGAAGGTTTTGGGTGCAGCTCAGAGAGGGAAACTGAAGCAGCTGAGGCAGCATACTGAAAACATAATGATCCAGTGTAGGCTGTCTCCTGCCCTCAGCCTCTCTGACATCAATGCAGCTTGAGAATCGGTGTCTGCTCTGGGGCTCCGCTTCTCGTCCTCTCAGTCTGTGCAGCAGATGCAGATGCACAGCTGTCAGCCATCACACCTGAGTTTAACATCCACCCTGCAAAACTCAAGAAAAAATGTGAGTCTGCTTCTGACATCAGCTACACAGGGCAGACGGATAATCACTCAAGGCTGAAGTCAGAAGAGAAAACAAAGACCATGCAGATTGAAGGTATTTATAAGAAAGAGCATTTTGAATTCACCGCACCCAAACAAATTCTATCCTTACTCTGCATCCACTTCAGTCATTTCACATCAGCATGATTTTTCCTTTTCAGATTTTATTTCTCTTAACAGTTTCTAAGGGCATTCTCACACCTTCAGTTTAATTGCCCTGGTCAAGATCATGGGCCATTTTCTTGCATACCAAATTAGGACTTTTCTCTTATGGGGACAATTTCAAGGAGACGTTAGAGCGGTGCAATAATGAGTCCTTAAACACAAAAATTTGCATGTTAGTAGTTCTGGTTTCTTCTACTCAAAATCTACAAGATTTTTGAACTAGTTTTTTGTTTTTTGGTCCATGGAGGACTAGAGTCTACTAGGGATGCTCGATAGTGGATCTTTGCCCATATTTCTTAACTCATAACTGCTGATATTGTCACCAGCATTTTTGGTCGAGAGCACAGAGCCTGTACTGGACTTATATTGACCTGTTCCTTTTATTGTAACAGTGTCCATGTGTTAGAGCCAGATGGAAAGCCAGAAAAACAACATTAAGTTCTTTAATGGATCATACTTTTGATTTATAAAAGTGGACATTTAGTGATGATGAGGTAAACCATTATGGTACATTCATACATTCACTCGGGATATACACTTAAGCTGTATTCACACCAAACGCAACATGGGCAACATGGGTGACCACTCTCCATGCAAAGTCAATGTACAGCCGCGATGGGGCAGGGCCAACCCTCCCGGGAAGCAACAGACGCAATCTAGGTGACTTGGTCACATCTTGGGAGACATATGGCAGCGCCCTTGTCCCTGAAGATGGGTTCTCTTGGGGTCGCTTTTGAAGCGTGACCAGGTCACGTCGCTCAGTAACCAAAGTTGAAAGATTTGAACTTTTCAGGCAACGTTGCGTGTGGCTGTGCCGCGACAGCCAATCAGCATTGTGCGGGCATGCGGCGACACCCGCGACAGACTGTTTTTATTCTGGTTCACAGAGTGACAATCCATGTCCGTGTGGGAACATTAAGTTAGTGGATACATTAGTTCTGCCTACACGGGACCGCAGAGAACTTATACTCGAGGTGCAGCTGACAGACGATGCTTCTGCAGGGCGATCAGCTGCAGTGTTTTGTGGCTGGTAGGTGAGTGAAAAGGATACAGTTGGAATAATATCAGCTAATACATCCTATTATATGATGTGATATGATATGATATGATATGATCACGGTGAAACTCAAGTGGGCGTGACGTCACTGAGCAACGGCAACAGTGACCAAATGAGCTACTTATGGACAGGCGATGCAACTTGGGTGCAAAGTAGCCTGACATGTGCTCTTTACTAATGGAGAAGGGGTGGGATTAAATAAGTCTGTACTTCTTCCCACTCCTTTTCGAGCATGTGGGTGAAATCAATTGTTATTTTCTATTGAGGGGAACTTTAATTACTTTTGTATTGGTATTTTGCTACATTTGTATAAAAATACACAATATATGACATTTATTTCTTGCATGTTCGAAATAAACTACTACTGCTACTGCTGCTGCTGCTGCTGCTACTTTCACTGATCACATTAATGTTTCAAAATGTCTGAAATTATCAGTATACACTTGCAAATTACATATAAATTTAATTAATTTTATTTTTTTTTGGCATAACATTTAAAAATGAATATCATGAATTTCATTTTTTCCTTGACTTACTCTTACTCTGCTTGTAGGTTGTGGCAATGTTTGAAGATATAAATACTGAAAATTTACAGCTTTTACCTTGGTATGCCGTGCCAGAGAGTAACATATACATAATTTGTGAAAGTAGTTCAGCTTTCAGTGACAATGTGGACAAGCCTGTCAGCATCAAATTAACATAATGTACTTTTGAAGACAACATTGTTGCATGCACTTTAATACTAAGTGAAAAAAGTCAGCTTAATTTTGAGACATAATATTTTGATAAAATTACGACAAGACTTAAATTTATGTGATTCCTGGTTTTTATTCCTTAAAGAGGAAAATTTTTGGTTTAAATCAGAAATTGAACATTGACAAATGTTAGCTTGTTATTTTTGGGCCAGATCACCCATCCTTATGTATAAGTTTCATTAACTGTTTCCGATCACTGATATTATTATCAACAAGTACCCATCAAAAACATTTGCATGCTCCCTTTCAATTTATCTTTTTTAAATGGTGGCAGCCATGTTTACTCTGTTATTGTTTGATCTCTAGATTCAGATTGTACACCACCTTGTAAGCATGAATGGGCAGACAAACACCATTAGCAACTATCTGTTGAACACAGTGGAGCATATAGCTGCTAAAGGGCCAACCATGTCCCTCAGGAGTTTGTAATGATCAGAAAAAGGTTCAAAGGTTAAGTGAGTATTTGGTGTAAATTTCTCAGGGGGCTACAATCACTGGTTGCAACTCATTCATTATCTTGCTCTCAATATGTTGGATGTGTAACTAAGCAAGAAGCTAGCATACTTCACTTGTTTTTTTAAAGGTCACATATTTTACTGCTTTCTAGCAAGTGTACACTGGTCCCAGAAGTCTAAAAGAAATGGTTTTGAAGTTCTTTTGCCTAAGAGTTAAGCCAGATATCGGATTTTGGTGAGCCTGTAAACCTGTCTGTCTCATTCCAAGAGGCTGATTTAGTGAAATCCTCATGAGCAGTCTGACTTCCCCCTATCAAGCGGTGAACATGTTTTTTGCACAATATGTGACCTATAAAGACAAACATAATTATGAGTGCTGGTGCAAAAGCATAGTTTGAGTCAAATGTTACATACTATGCAGAACACAGTTTAGTGGTTTCATGCTTAAAAAAAATGTATTGATAACCTTCACAAAGCTCCGACAGTTAGAGCAATCCCCCTCTTTTCTGTTGTTTTCCACTTTTGAAAATAAAAAAAAGAAAGGCTCAACCAGTCTGTCTGAAACTTTTCCCCTGTATGGTGTCATTTGGGAATATGTCACTTCCACCAGTTGGGATATTTCTTCTTCTCATTGCCATCGGCTCTAGTTGAAGGAGATGAGCTTTTGGTGGAATTGGCCTGACTTTTATGAGTTTGTTTCCCTCCATTTTTAGTGTGCATGGTATGTCTCCATACACAAATAATCAATAAGTTTATCAATATGAGACTAATGTTTACCTCAGTAAAACTAACAAAATCTGATCTTTGGACACAGAAAGTACATACCACCTATTTAGAGCCAAAAATAGTTGTTACCCCGGAATCCTGATATAAGTATTTACTGGTAAACATCATGCTGACAATGATTCTTCAGTTTGCACTGGATTTTTTTGTTAAACATATTTATTTTTCCAGCCCCGTTTTCTATGCAGCTCAGAGTTGAAATTATTCCAAGGCTGAAATTCATCTCTCATTCCTCAAGAGAAAGGGTGTGGGTAAGTGATAAAAAGACAGAAGCAGCTGTTTTAACTGTTCAGGTTAGGATGTGCTCAGATTATTAGTTAATAAATTGGGTTTTTTTTTTTTAAATGTAGAACAAGAAAAAAGAAAATTGGGAAACTCAGTCTAAATGTAATGATTCAGTTTTCCAAAATGAGGACTACTCATATTGTTTTGATAAGGTCCTCGTCAAGAGCTGTTTATATTTATAGTTTTTATATATAGCCTTTTTCTGACAAAGAATCATCTATGTGAATATTTATTATTGCTCACATTATTTCATAATTATAACTTTATCACAGTATTCTTCAGTGTTAACTCAACTGACAGGCTTTACCCACATGGGACTGCATCTGTTTTTTTTTTTTTCTTTATAAAATATTTTTTTTACAATAAAAGTACAAAATATTTCATGAAGCGATGGCAAGGATACTGACTGACACTTAAAATGTGATTGTAAGACAGAATGTTGCCTTTACTGCCAAATCCAGGCTGCATTTCCAGCTTTTTCAATTACATTTTAAAGGACTAAATTAACTTTACTGAAAACTGTTGCTCTGTACAATCTTTGAAATGCATAATGCTAAAATTATGATTAATTCCAGTGTTTTTCAGCTGCGGCATTGCAAATCCCATTTAAAGGATTCTGACACCTATATTTTCTTTTGTAATATTCTGACTCTAAACATACTTTGTGGCTCTTCAAACTCTATCCTAGTATTGTCGTTGTCTTATAAAGTACTGATTAATTATTATATTCAGGAAGGAAGTGAGATTGTTGTATATCTAAAAAAGGATTAAAAATGTTCAGTCAAATCTTCTATCACCAACAATCATCATTAGTAACAAGCAATGTTTGTGTAATATAGGATCATATTTTTAACAGTGTTGTGGCAAATAAACGTCAGGATTTTTTTTGGCCTAAATAGGTCAGTGAACCCTGCTGGGAACAAACATATGCTCCTGTGAGATGCTGGGGCATTGGGCCTATGTGGCACGCACCACTTTAACTCAGTCTGTGGTATGTTTCTGCTAATAGCAGTTAGATATGCCATTGTGCACCCTGAGCAAAACCCCGGATAAAACAAAAATCTCTCGGCCGTTGCTGTTTACCTAAGAGCACAAAGTTATAAAAGATTTGATGAAACAGGAAAAAGAAAAAAAGCAATAATTTACCTGAAGAACACAGAGCCCAGAGACTGACCTCCAGTTCCTGTTATATTCCCAGAAAGTGAGATTAACTTGTGCATCACATTCAGATGGTCAAAAGACCTTTATATGGACTTTCTCCTCTGCTTGACCTGAAAGCCTGACTGATTCACGACACAAAACAACCTCTGAGGGATTTAGTATGTCTCCTTCAGAGCTCCTCCAGTGAATGAAAAGACCAGAGGATGGATGTTTTTCATCATGTACCCTGGGATTATGGTGTATGTAGTGCAACTATTCTGCAGGGATTACAAGCATGTGAAATTGGTTTAAAGTGTGCACAAGGAATTAGTGTTTTGTTCAATGTCAGAGAGGGATTTGGCAACTGCAAAAAGTGATAGAAGTGTTGTTCTTTTGACATGTTGATGAAACTGTCTTGACATTCACGTTTAGCGTTAAGTTTGATTTTAAAGAGATCAAGTTTGTTTGTTGTTGTAACAGTGCTGCTCTTGATGAGTGGGAGTGGTTGATACTAACACCATCATATTTTGTGACAGCAGCTGGTTTAGTTGTTGGTAAGTCTTCTCAGCTCAGTCGTGTACCGGAGCCTCCTAAAGGGAGCAGTGTAACTTGGATAAAGGACAAAATTCATTCTTTTTCAGTAGACAACATGCTGACACTTCCAGATGTGGAGAAACTCTTCCACATCTCTGTCCCCTCCAGGCTGGATAACTGTAATGCACTCCTCATCGGGATCCCTGGCAAGAGCATTGAAAAGTTCCGATGCATGCCAGGATCCTGATGAGGGTGCAAAAAATATGTACACATCACACCCATCTTTCACTCACTTCACTGTCTCTGCCATCCCCAGACTAAGCTCTACATTAGGGAATCAAACCTTCCAGTCTGCTGCCCCCAAACTGTTGAACTCTCTCCACAAACTTTAAAAACAAATTAGAAGACATTTTTCTTTAACAAAAAAAAAAAAAAAAAACAACTATCCTTTCTTTTACTGATTTTACTGTTATTTCACCGTATATGTTGACTTAGTCATGGCTTATTTTGTAATGACTTTTAACTTGCTTATTAATAATTTAATAGTGTGTTTTAAAATCTATGTCATTATCTTATTATTACTATTATTATTTATTTATTATTATTTAATTATGCACTGCTTTTACAACTGTAGAACTTTGAGTTCTGTTTCATATGTAAAGTGAGTTAAAGTTATTCGTCTGGGCAACAGTCCAGAAAGTGAAGAAATGGGCAAAGCAAATCCAGAAGGTGATTGGACATTAGTTCCGGTAATGACAATTATTACGGGCCTATCGGATAATGTAGTAGGTGAATGCTACTCCTGCAGTGTCAAATGCAAATGTAAGTCACTAGATAGAACAAACTCTGGCCAAAAAATGTCAGAAGTGGAGCCAAAAATATCCTTTCTATTAAGCACTGTTTTTGGTGTCGTTGTTTATTTTTCATTTAATAAAGACATGCAGTCCAGATCTGAAAAAACTGCTACTGAAGCTGTTAGCATCCATGCTAATGTCTGAACATGCAGTCGCTTCCTGCTGTCGTCTTGCTTGTAGCTCCCACTTCTCCTGCTCCACAGGACTCTGATTGGGCCGTGCTGCAGGGGCCCCTCACAGTCATTGTAGTTTGTAGTTTGACAAGATGGATCTGCCCAAATCAAGCAGATCCAGCTGCTGTGCAGGGTTAACTTTTATCATCTGTTATTCAATGTGGTTATTTATTACTTATATATGTAGACATTTGTGAATCAATCAGTTTAACAGTGAATTTTTGAAAAAAAAAAAAAAGGTTTGACCCAGTGGTTCTCAATTACTTTCTGCCGTGCCCCCCTCTTCATATTTTTGAAGTGCCCTCCCAACCCACTACTTATGAAGTTTCTTAAATGGCAGAGTCAATTTTTTCTAAATACATCAAAGCGTGCAATTACTATTTCATCAATGATATTAGTGTTTCAACACAGAAATCAATACAATTAATTTTTCCCTGTCATATCAACACATAAATTATCTTCAGAGTTCTTACCCTCATTCTATTCAAAAAGATAAAAACAACTAAGTGGCAACTTATTCAACTATTTCTTTCAAGATTTAAGTCTCAATTTTGAGTTCTACAAATTACAATTTTCCACATTATACAACAATAACAAAAAATGCAGTTGTTTCTACACGCCCACACTGATTTCTACACAAATCCCTCCTCTGACATGGAAAATAGGCAATAACAGAGCATAATGTTTGGATTTGCACATACCAGTCCAACAGAGCAGTACACTACAGCGACAGTAAGAGCCCTGCAGCATTGAGAGGAAATGAGAGGAGAGGAAAGCAGCACGGTGGCTTATATGTTGTATCACTAATTAGTTCTTAACACAGGGGCTTGGTCGAGGAAGAGTGAAATCCTTTAAAGGTTCTTACTGCAGCATGTAGTTGAGCTAATTTTGTTTTTTTATGTAGTTTTACCCTAACCTTGCAGTGCAGATGGACCTGCCTGATTCACTATCTGAAATCACACAGATCCATCTTGCCAAACTCCAAGCTCCAATGACTTCATCAGCCAAAAGCTGGACAACCCAATCAGGCAGAAACTAGAGATGTGACAACAGCGGGGAAGTGACTGCATGTTTGAAAATAATGACGGCTTCTGAAGCGGTCTCCGTGGATGCAGCAATATCTGCGGTTTCATCAGAAATGGACTCAACTTCTGTAATAAGAAGAGCAAAGAACATCACTGAAAGCTTTCTTACGGGAAATCATGTTTTTGCTCTTCTCCCGACCGAGGAGCACTGCTGGGAAACTGGGAGAAAATGTGAAAATCCTCTGCGAACAATGTCGGTTAGTCTGTGGTAGCCAAGAGTCATGGTTACTCACGATACCTGGTGAAATATGCTCTCAAGAATTACCTGGAGAACTTGGTGAGAGTTTTGTTGACGAGATCCATACATCATATAAGTGGTAAATGATACGTATATGTGGTATAATTTAATGTAAGTCTAAGAACTGATGTGTAGTTTAAGCTAACGGCTAACAACAGGGTCTAGCTGCTACGTCATACTGTGACTTGATATGATTGGTCTGTGATGAGTGTGGCTGGCAGAACGATCGTCCAATCACCCTCTGCAGTTGTTTTTGAAGGTTCATCCTCTGAAAACATTTTCTATGGGCTCCTCTCCAGATGGACTTGGGAAAAATTTCCATGGTGGGTATATGGAACTGTCCATCTGGCGTGTCAGGTTAGTTTTACCCTTAAAGTGGGGTGATTACGAGACTTTCGATGGCAAAATTGACAGCTATTGCCTACTGTCTGCACCCTTCTGTTTGTCCATAGGGGCAGGGTTGCCCGGTTGCTTATTTGGAAGTCATATTTCCTAGAGCCATAGACTTAAAATAATAATAATAATAATAATAATAATAATAATAATAATAATAATAATAATAATAAGACCTTTACAAATTGCAAATACATCATACCTTATGGAGGAGTCAAGGTGATTCTGCATCATGCAAACTGACAGACAGTAGATTAAAACCTGTTTTTACATTATGTTTGATTTTTTTGCCTTGAATCATGTCACTCAGTCTGTCACTTATTCTCAGGAGCTGTTTACTGTTGCAGCAGCTGCCTGTCATTTGTCACAACATATTAACACTTCAGAGTCACTCACAACATCAAGGACAGTAGCCTACATGGAGCCAACATGACAGGACAGACCTTGTTTTGATCCAGAATTTGACTGGTCATGTCTTCAGACTTCTTTTGTGGAGATGTTTCTCAGACTGAAGGTCGGACCGAGATCAGAGAACCTCAAAGAAAATCAAACTGAGCAGGATAAGAGCATTTCTCTTTTGATCCCTCTCAGCAGGAAGAAACAAAACAAGTTAAAGCTTTTGTCTGTGTGTAGAGTTCACCTCTAAAATGTTCTGCCAAAAGCCGATCAAGTTGTGTTTTTGCACTTAAAGGAGAAAGGTAATCTGCAGCTCCATCAACCAATCAGCAAAACAGAGAAACCTCCTCTTATCAGCTGTAGTGGTGGGGTGATAGTGGGTGGTGGTGGGGTTATAAAATTGGTTCGAGGCGCCAATTGCACTGATTCTGTCCACAAACAGCTCAGTGAATCGATACTGAAACAGCATTAGAGGAGGTTTGAGTGGGTCAGATTGCTTTGCGCATATCTACACGTTAATACTGTGATCTGCTGAACCAGCAACAACTCCATTCAGCATGTTGGAACAGAGAGGCTCTCTCTCTCTCTCTGTCTATCACAGGCCTAATGTAAATGTGGGGATGTATTAGATTTCTCTATCTGGGGCCTTGAAAAGCCAAGTAAGGGCTCTATCCTCAGGTTCTGAACTAAAATACATCATTTGTCTTCACAAACATCCCATATTACACATCAAATTATACAGAACAAACTAAAATATAATCAATTAATCAATCAATCTGGATATGTATTGTTCCAACTAATAACAAATGTTCTCAAAACACTTAACAATAGAGCAGGCTGAAGCCATACTCTTCATTTTATCTCACACACCCCACCAAAGCCTTGTTTGGAGTGTGAATGGATGGAAGTAAGGAGATGGGCAGAGACAAGGGGACTAAAATAAGAATTCATGTTTTTTGTAGGTTTTAAGTCTAACCTTCAGTTGAGAGAGTGCCTACCTCCCGAACTGTGAATGTTAACTCTGCCAGAGAGGTTATGTTTTTGTCTGTCTGTTAGCACGATTATGCAAAAACTACTGGATGGATTTTGCTGAAATTTTCGGGAGATGTTGGGAATGGCCCAACTTATAAATGATTAGATTTTGGTGGTGATCCAGATATTTGTTTGGATGCAAAAAATTCCCAAAGTTTAAAAAATACCACAGGTTAACATTAGACCAAATTTTAAAAAATAATATCTCTGCCATTTCTTAACAGATTCACTTACAGGATGATTTGGGGTCCATGTCTCTGTCATCAAGGTAAATTTATTCTGGATCTGATCCAGATTGATGTCACAAAAAAAACTGAAGTTTATAAACAGAAATCCCATCATTTCTCCTTGGACACTGTGAGGATTTTGCCCTCTTTACTTCATTATGGGAATTGCAGTTTCTTTTCAAACTGACGTCAACGTTTTCAAGCTTATGTGACTCCATTTCTTAGCTTCCCTTGCAATGCAGGTGGAGGAGCTCTCCACATGCAGAGACATGAGCAGAGATTCGGCCGTCCAATCGAAGTGTGTGGTAAACCAGAATTGGATATTTTACAGGGGTTGTGGAAAACTCACTGCCATAACTGAGCTGCTTGGCGGAGGTCTGTGCTCTCTAAGTGCTTTTTTACTTGGGTAAATGATTCTAAAGAAGCGGAGCCTGATAATGGGGGGTTAGGGTGATGGTACCATGGGCAGGCCAGCATTTTGGGAACCCAGTGTTCTAGAGGAGTTGTGCGGCATTACAGGCTCTTTAAGATAAGTTGGTGCCTGACCTCTGACAGCTTTGTAGGTGAGAGGAAGAATCTTGGATTCAGTACTGGATTTTATGGGAAGCCAATGCAGAAAAGCTACCAGAGCAATGTGATCTCTTCTCCTTGTTGTAGTCAGTGCACAAGCTGCAGCATCTTGATCCAGCTGAAGAGTCTTAAATGACTACAAGCTCATATGAACCACTAAGCCCTAAATCATACACGACTCCATCAAGCAGAACGATGAACACAAAAATGACAAACACAAAAAGATAAGGGCCCAACTACTGAAATTCTTTTTGTTGCTGCATAGAATTTGACCCTTTTATTTAGTAAAACTTTCAGCTGCACCAGGATAATCAGTTAAGACAATATTTGTTATGTATTAACTAAAGGGAGGTTGCAAATATGTATTTAATAATTTCCGATCTTGGCATTCTTGGATGCATCTTTTACTTCTCGCATGTGACACACTAGACAGTCTGTATTATTATCTGTAAGTATAATTATTCAGGCACTAAAAGTAAAAAATAAAAAATATGCTTGAGAGCATTGAGAATCTGTGTTTTTGTATGTTTCTGGGTGTTTTAACGTGGTAGAGAGGGCACATAGGGAATGTTGGAAACAGCATGCCATCTCTCAACTCACTGTCCACATTTGGATGGATAACTTTCTAAAAACGTTGACCCATCAGTTAGTGAATGTGAGTGCAAATGGGTATGAATGGGTGTACATGGTGTGCATTTAAAACACACTATAGCAAGTCCATCTACCATTTACTGTGTAGTTCATCTTCTAAAAACCTTCACAAAGGTAGCTGACTCATTGCTGTTACGCCTATCAGCAATAGTTCCTTGATGAAGTTATCTTCATGATATGACCAACCCCTTGCACTAAGAATCATGCTGATATCTTTATTTGTTGATAATTATTGAGCGTAAACAATCGTTCAGTAATATAGTTTTCTGGATCACCACCAAAATCTAATCATTTTTAAGTTGGGCCATTACCAAAATCTCCTGAAAGTTTTGGCAAAACCAGTACAGTAATTTTTTTTTAATGTTTCTAACAAACAAACAAACAAACACAGGCACAAACAATAACCTCCTTGGTGTAGGTAAATATTACAATCTTAGACTTTAGACCATTTCATGTGGTCGAAGGCAGTGGTTCTCAAATGGTACTACTTCAGCTAAAACACTACGAAACTAATACAGAAGTCTTAAAAGTGAATATATTTGTTATAATGAGTGCATTCTTTAAAATATTTTGAACCCGTTTCTGTTCATGGTGCCGATGTTTTTGCACTACTCTGTATACATGAAGTTGGGCCTTAATAGATTATTCAAAGCTTTTTCTCACCTTCTTAGTTGTAGCTGACCTTTTGTCCTCCTTGTAGAAAATAAGAAACAAAAAACAAAGTCTGTCTGTCAGGATTAGCAAAGTGTCTCTGACAAAAAAAAAATCCTCAAAGACTTGTGTGAATATTTGGAACTGAATCAAAGTGAACCCTGATGTGTCTGGCACAAATCCTCACCACATTCCTCCTGCCAAGAATATTTAAAAAAGGAACTTGCCTAGCCTTTTCTCTCTCTCTCTCTGAACTCGTCTGAAGAAGACTTACACAGATATTTTAATGATTCCCGGGGTGTCTTTTTGTCTTCTTTTGACCCCATCAGGCAGGTCAAACGCGTGGACCGAGTCCCGGGTGATGCCGACACACTTAGTGCTTTAAATTATTCAAGACCAGGGAGAGATATGTGCCAACGCCATAGCCTGAACAAGGCCGATTAGAGTCCCATTGTAGACATAAAGCACATAAAGATGCTGCTCTGCTTATGTTACAGCCTGATGGTCTCACACAAACCCAATCTGACAGGGATCTCCACAGCTGTGTGTGGAGGAGTGGCTGTGGTTTGTCCCCCCAAGTTTACAGAGGCCAGATTGTCTTCACAGCAACATGCACTTCAGTCTGGGGCACAGAAATCTATTTAAGGTACTAGGAAATTAAAGCACAGCAGAGTTAAATCAGACAAAATGTGAAAGAACAAAATGCATGAACTGTTGAAGAACTATTTTTAAATCAGTTTTGATAATAGAGTTATATAAGCCCAAAAATGATTTTCTCTGTGTTTTCAAGCTTTGGTTGTCATGCCAGACCAAAAAAGCTACATCCTCTGCGAACGCGACTTTGCCACTGAAATTGCGTCGCCCACCCAAGTAGCACCGCCTGTTCATAAATACCTCATTTTGGTCACCGTCACTCAGTGACGTACTCACTAACTAATTTTTCCCACAAGGACATGGATTATCACTCTGTGAACCTGAATAAAAACAGTCTGTCATGGGTACGTCACACACCCACACAACGCTGATTGGCTATTGCCACACCTCCACACGTGATATCGCGTTAAGAGTTCACACTTTTCAATATTGGCGACCAAGCGACAAGCAACGCAGTCACCCAGAGCATGTCTGGGAGGGTTAACCTGCTCCATTGCGGATGTACATTGACTTTACATGGAGAGTGGTTGCCCAGGTCGCCAAGTTGTGTTTGGTATGTAGGCGGCTTAAGAGATTAATTATGTTGCTACACAAGATGTAATGGTGCATCCAATTGGAAAAAAGAAAACATTCAGAACTTAAACAAACTAAATTTTTTAAAATGTAAGAATCCTATAGTTTTTCTTTCATTCACTGAAGAAAATATGTCAAACAACTAACAGATAATTTCTTTTTTATTGGGGGTGCTTTAAGCAGCATTCACACACTAACATTTTGGCCAACTTTTGCAGACGTCAAGCTAAGTCAGGCCAGGCAGAACTAAGTTAAAACATCAGTTGGGCAATCCTGATGTTCATTGGGTCCAAAATTGTATGCATGCTTAACGATTTCTGACATTTGATCCAACACACTTTTAAACGCCAGTAAGAGTTGAACTTGAATTACCTTTCCTGCCCTTTGTTACACCTGCATTCATCTGTCTGTTCCAGCTGCTTGCTCCTCAGGACTGGACTCTGGTTGTACGACTTGTGCCCTTTTGGGGACGGCCATCTTTCGTCCTCCAGGCATGGTGTCAGAATAGTGAGACTAGTTGCAGCACTTCATATTGATGAGTTTGTACAACATTAAGCAGTGGCAAGCTACTGTGTGTGAGGCTGAAGTTCCCCTAAGTTGAGTAGGCTACCCATGTGTTACATCTCCGTTGGACATTAAACTTAAGAAACTGTCTACAATCAATCGAAGGGCCATTGGGAAGAGTAATACTCCAGCATAATGTTTTTCTTTGCTCTAGATACTTCAACCTGCGACCATTGTTTCGCTTGAAGCAGTTCTGAAGTATTCTGAGCCATAAGATAAATACAAAACTACATTTAGGATGTGTCTTGGCATATTGACTGAGACGTGTAACCATATTCTGCACGGATTTTTAGATGTAAGCCATACTCTGCTTCGTATTGTCAGCTAGATTAGCTTTTGCACTGTTGCCAAAGCTTAGCCACAATTCACTGTTATTTGGTTTGCTTGTCTTCTGTGGTCCCTGTTTGGTTCAGTAGGCTTTCACACCCAAACCCAGCTTTTGTCGGCACCTGAGCATGTGTGATCTTTCACACACCATAGATTAACAGAACTTTTCAAAAAGCGAACCAGAGTTCATTTGGTCTGGAACAAAAGTAAGCACAGACACTCAGAGACAAATTAAAGAATCTTTTAACAAGCCTATGCACATACATGAGCTAAGTGCAATCACAGGCTTGTTTTAAAAGTAAAGGTGGGCAAAAAGCACCTGAAAATGCGTTTGACTACCTTACCCCTTTTAGTTTTTTAACACCAATTTAATATTCATACTTCAAAGAAAGAAAAACACACACTAATAAGTCCCAAAACAACACATTGGGTATCACATGGATTTAAAAACTGCCAATCTTTAAAGAAAATGTAAAAGATTAATTTTCAATAAATTCAGATTAATTATTCTTGGAAACTTTCAACTTGAAGATAAGATTAGGAGGCATTTTGTTTGCCTCTCTGACACTAATGCAGCATATGCTGGAGTTTGCTCTCGAGTTTAGTCTCTCGCCCTCTCAGTCTGTGCAGCAGCTGCAGATATAGACACACAGCTGTGAGCTGTCACCCCTGAGCTTACATCAGCCCAGCAAAACTCTGAATGCATCAGAAACAAATGTAACAGCAGATCGCCTGCATCTGTCTGCAAGTCAGCAGGAAAGACAGGAGAAAACCATTCCTAAATTAAACTTTCCACAACAAAGATCATCTTTATCATCATCATCTGCTTAATCAATGTCCAAGTCCTCAGTTTTGGGAAGATCAGGCCATTTTTAAACAGATCAGCTTTGTCTATTTTGTGATATGGAGTCTAATTCAGAGGTTTTAATGATTATGCACATGCTGCCAACATATACTTTTCCCATTAACCCACTTGGCTGAGCTCAGTGTGTTAGCCGGGGCCAGACCCCAGAAAATAAACCATGAGACTGTTTATGCTGTTTATCCAATTTATGTGCACTTGTTTCATTTCAGCTAAGTGTAAAGAGAGTTCTTGTGTTTTGCAGAACAACAGCCAAACTCACTGCAAGTGCAACAAAAGCCCTGCAGCAAAAAACATAAAAGTAAACTATTAATATTGGTCCATCAGAGGATGATCGCAGATGACAAAAATAAACACTCAAAGGAATAAACTATACTCAGGTAACTCAGACAAAGGGGACAACAAAGACTGAAGGACACATAAAGGAAGAACAACAGAGACTCAGACAAGAACTGAGAGGCAGCTTTGACAAGCTAAGTATGTCAAGTGTTGGGCGTGATTTCAGTGGGGCTAGCTTAGCATTAGCTTTCCTGACACCAGCTTTTGCTTTCCCCAGGTGCCAAGTGAGGTAAGCTGTATTTTCAGTATTTTATCCTCATGTGTCACTCCTACTAATCCCATGTGTCATGTCTATCATTTATGTCCCTTTAAACCTCGAAAGAAAGTCCCTACAACAGATTCAAACGCTGGCAGTCCATTCCCTTAGTTTCTCCCCTGAGCTGCCATGTTTAATTCATTGATTTTCTCATGCACAATGAACTTGTGGACTTTAAGAGTACTTGATTTTATTTCTATAGAACCAAAAGCTTTATTAAATGTTGGAATTTGGAAATATTGGTGGCCATGGTTCAATATACTACTGCCATGTTAAATATCGCGAAACTGTGGTGTATCCGTTTTTCCCTCCACCCCTACTGATCAGTGATGAGAGGAGGCAGAGAAAGCTGCATGACAACAAGCAGAAGAGCCTCAGTAAAGTCTTTTATGGCTTTTTGACTAAACCATCATCCTGTTAGTGCTAGGTTTTTACAGACCTCCACAGACCTCCACAGACTCATGCACTTGGATCTTCGACATTATGATTGGATAACTGATTAATATTTATATCGATTATCTGGAGTGTTTGCTTTTTTAGGTTACAGCATAATCATAAAATAATTTAGTTTTGTAAGCTTGTGAGGTATCTGAATTAAGCCTCACATGTACACAAGTGCTATTATTCCATTCCCTATAGACAAATTCAGTTAAACTTGTAATTTCCTGATTGTAATGTGCAAGATTTAGTAGAGAAGTTCCCAGAAAGAGGCACTCAGCCAGTCATTAATGCATGTCTTGTAGTTAAATAAGGTTGTTTCATGGAATAAATTTTTGCATTAATCATCACTAAAACAGCACTGTCATCAGCTGCCAAAACTTCTTTACTAGGTGTTTTGTTCCCATTTACTTGTTAAACTCACAAAGCCTTTTTCCTCCTCTCAGACTTTAATCTCTAAGTCAGGGTGCTATTAAAGTGACTCAGGTATGACATGAAAAATGGATTTTAAAAAGACCAAATCAGCACAACAACGTGGGGAGAGTCAATTAACATGATGAATGGCTAAACATAGATGAGCCTTAAACAAAAACAGGAGACATTTAGTGTGCCACTTCTGCTTCATACATCAAGAACTGAGTTATAATGAGCACGCAGGTACAAAGCCTCCATCTTGAGCCTGCGGTGAACAAGCCAGAGTGTGATTAATTGAGTTTGTCACTCCACCGTGTTCCCCTCGTGCTCCGAAGAGTTGCTCTTAAGCGATGACAGCCGATCCATTAGAACCAGCTTTCTAAATGGTGATAATTTCGTCAAAGAAGCATCTGCCTTGGTGTAACATAATGGCATGAAATAATGAGAAACGTGTGTTGCTGAAGAGATGCACAGACAGAACGGCTTTTTAATCGCTTAAGCTGAGTGTTAACGCCTGTGATGTGACTCCTGCAGCACTTTGTGTCACCGAGCTTTTAAGATCTTACAGTCTCCACCAGAAGCTTTATTATTAATGTCGCTCTTTGGAGTGAAGCTCATCGTGCATAATCATGTAAAACCCTCAGCTTTATACTTTTTCTCAAGTGATTTAACACTCGGCTCAAAAGCAGGAGGGAGAATGTTTGATAGATTTACACGTGAATTCATATTTTTGTTGTTAAGTCTCAACATTTTACATATTTCCAACAACACGACAAAAAAGGGATTATTTAAACTGAGCTGCAGTGATTTATGTATCAGTGACATGGGCATTAAGGATGCAGGGGAAATCTGTCAGACTACACATAAAAGTGCCTTCATTAGGATACTCACTCGGGCTGAATGATGTTGAAAAGACCGGGATTGGGATAGCTTTCTCTTTTGCAATGTGTATTCCAGTTTTTTAAATATCTACAAAAAAAGGACAGTACATATGCTGAATTGGAAGCAACTCAGTGATGCTTTGTGTTTGCACAATAATGACCCACTGAAAATGTGAGTTTCCTTTTTTTAATATATAAAAAAAACATTCAGAGGGCAACAGTTTATAACAAACATTTTGCACACTACACTATGTCCACATGTAGATGGGTATTTTTTTTTTTTTTTTTTAAAAAGCAGCTTTGTCTGTGTTTTTGGCCACAAGTAACATAGTCCATAGGTAATGTTTTGGCTTACTGAAAACACATATATTGGAAAACTTCAGGCAAAGATTTTTAAAAACTCTGTAGGGTGTCCCCATGTGGACAGGGAAAACAGTGTTTAGAGCCCTAAATGTCACACTCTGCTGCAATCTCTCCTTAAGGTGATGTCACATTATTCAACCTGTGCTGCAACAGATGATGCTAAGCTGTTGCTGACTGGACTATTCACATGCCAACATACACTTTTTGTCACTTTCTCGCTACGATGCTGTTTTAAAATCACTTCGATGACACAAACGCTGTCCACCTTTTGGGTGAGACCTGGTGTTGTTATTTCATAAATGACTGTGTTGATTAATGATCCATGGCTGCTTGTGTGTGTCGAGTTCGTGAATCTTTTAAATAAGATTTGATCAAGATTGTCAGATATGTCTCAAATTGAAATATAAACAAATATTTACTCAATAGCACAGTTTACATAACCACAGAAACCTTTACACCAGTCAGACTTGTGGTTGGAATAGATATGAAAATGAAACAGCTTTTGCATAGAAGTTAAGTACTGCTTTAAGGTGGCGAGAGTAAATGCACCCTTAAAGAGCTAATCCAGTTTTATATGCCTTTTAATTTGTTAAAAAGAAGTCTGCAACATCTGGATTCCTCCCCATTTACAGCACCAGTAGCTGTCTCATGCTCCCCCGGCCCCCTAAATAGACCTACCAGTCTGAAGTCCTTCCATGGTATCGTCGGCAGTTTAAGTCCATTGGCCCGGGGTGGGAAAAAAACAATGTTGTGAATCCCCTGTTTCGTAAAGCCATAGAGCCAGTCAAAACACAAGACAAATCTCAAATACACTCATGCTTGTGTGTCATGGGATTTCACCAGGCTTGCTTGGTTCATATGTGAAAGTCCTTCAACAATGCATAATTTATCCTCACAACTAATGGACAAAGTGATCGATCCATTCTCCCAGTCCTTGCATCTAAAACTGCACCACACATGTGGGAGTATTTTTGAGCTTTTCTTTACTCTGACTCTTGAGTGGCCAGGTGCCTCCCTACTGGAAAGACGAACCTCAGCCGTCATTTAATCAGCCTGTCGCAGCATCAGCTCTCAGCTTTTCAAATAGATGCTGTAATGGGTGAAGAGTGCTCCAATCTTCATGCCACCCATTCACAGCTGGCCACAAAAGCATATTACACTCTATGTATGGATTAAAGGTTCTCCCAGAATTCAGCTGGGGCTCTTGGATGAAAGTTGTGATCTGTATAGAGGCCAAGAAGTAGTTTGGAAAGTACAATCCACCAGATGGCATCTTGAATAAAAGAGAAAGTGAATGAACTTTAACAGAAGCTGGCTAGAGGGAAGAAGTTCAGAAGTTTTAGGAGAAAGAGTTGAGTCAGTTTGGGAGTTGTGGTGGTGTGTCTGAGTGAGGACATCTTGGCAGAAAGACACCTTCTCTCCAGACAAATAACGTCTCATACAGCAGGTGCTGTAAGTCAATTATGATGGAGTTCTGCCTCTGGGGTTTCTCACAGCTGTTGTTACAGACAGTGTTCAGTCTGCAGAAGACAGTAGATTGATAAATACTGTCAAATATCTCATAGCACAGTGGGGAGTATACTCACTCAACCTTCTACTGTGAGGTAATTTGTAAAGTTTCAGACTATTGAAGAAGCTGATCTGGATACTTAAGCATATCGTTTCTATTGTCAAATCTGAAGTTGAAAGGAACTGATGATATACCAGAACCAGTGATACTGTCCTAACAAAGGGATATTAAGACCTTTTTTTTGTGTTACGTAAACTTGGTCTGGATGATGTTTAATGAGGCTGACAAATCTTCATAATGTCCTCAGAAAAGGTCTTTTGTAGAGTTAAGAGCTCCACCAAATGGGTGAATAACATTTTGTGTTTCTCTTTGATACTCAGAGTGGTGGGCCCAGTGCAGAGCGGAGACTGTAGCACAAATGCAGAGCTTTTGAGATGATGGTGATGGGCAGTGCTGAACTGACAATCACAGTAGACTGATCAACCATTTAAAGAAAGAACTGGCCCCACACAGGGAGGCAGCCTTAAAGCGGCAGGAGCTCTAACAGAGCATGGACTGAGAATACAGCTGGATCAGGGCTACTCAGTATATGAAAACTATAAGGCTTTTTTTTTTAACACTGACAATGATCACACTGTGGCAGTCATGGAAACTGAATGTATGAACCTGTGATAAAGCGAAATATGGGATCTTTAAAGGAGGTTTTTAGCCAAATTGCTGTTCTGCCATCATGCAGGTCCATGCTTGCAGAGCCTCAAACTGGCACACTTAAACTTGTTCTGTTCAGGCACTGACGAATCAGGGTCCCTTGAGGGAAAAAAAGCAGAAGCTACAGGCTTGACAGCAACAAGAAGTGACTGAATGCCTATAAAAGATGATGACTCACAAAGAATTGAGTGTGGATGCTGCTGTAGCATCAGTTTTGTAAGAACTTAACAATTCCTTATGAAAAGAAAATTAATGAATGTCACTGAAAGCATTTCTCAGTTAGAGATGTATTTTTCCCCTCCTACAGCAGGTTTCTGCAAGAGTTGAATTTGCCCACTCGCTTGTGTTTTAAGCTTTTTCTAGGTCTCCCACTACATTTTCTTATTGGCCTGTAATGAAAGAAACAGTCATTCAGTCACCTTCTGAACATATTATGAAAAGTTCTGCCATTCACAAATACTGTAGGACAATATTTGTGCCAGCTAGACCAGTGAAATACTGTATATGCCCCATGGATATATGAAATGTCATTTGCATCTTAATGTACACCAATGGCCAGCATAGTATGTGCATGTACAGTTACATTTGTAATTTGCAAACATTTTTGTACGTCAGAGGAAGAGCACTTTGACTTAAAATGTCACTTGCCCAAAACAGGGCTCTCCGAGTGAAGCTGTCTTTGTTTTTTCACACGATACTTTCAAATCCCACATTTTCTATTAAGATGCAATCTACATGCATTTCAATATAAATAGTATAAGAAGGAAAGACACGTTAAAAACTACATCTAATTTAAGGAACAAAACTATTCAAATTTGCAGAGAAAATGGAAATATTGCCAATGAATTTTGTGCAGTTCAAAGAGTGAGCACCACTTAACAGTAACCTAACCTAAGATAAGAATTTACAAGAATTAGGTGCTGAAGACTTCCATTATATGTCATGACATCAAGTTGGAACAGATATTTTCTGGATTTTGATTTAAACATCTAAAAGTTTAATATTCTGGTATGATGACAGTCCCAATGAGGATTATGTATACAGTCCAACATTCATTTTCATGAGGACCCAAATCAGATTTTTTAAACCCCAAATTTCAGTAACTTTCTAGCTTTCAGCTCGCATCAGTCCTACTCAACAGATAGGAACTTTCCAGTTGACCTAGGGGACTATTTTTTTTAAGATGGCTGCAATCAGCGGTGGGATCCCTCAAGGATCTGTTTTGGGCTTCATACCTTTTTATTTCATATCCTTCCCTGGGGGTCTATTTTTGAGGTAATTAAAGTCTGATTATACTGTTTGCAGCCCATACACAAATTAAGATGCCTTTTAAACAACATCTGCATGATTGATTGTCTGAGACACATTATACATGGATGAGTTTAAACATTGTCAGAATATGACAGAGGTTGTCATTTTTTGACACCCTGAGCTGTTAAGAGAGGGACACTCTGACCTCTTGCCTCTAATATACAGTTATCTGTAAAGAGTTAGCACTGCTAAGCCATAATGGCACAATAATGAACACTATAAAACTGTTTAAGGAGAAAGAGGGGTGGGAACTAAAAATACTATCCCACTGAGGTTTGGTTCAATCAATGCAGACACAAGGCTGTAGCCAAATAATGCTTCTGTTTGTGCTTCATTGTTCCTTTACTTATTGAAAAACTCTACTGGGAGTGATTCTCGCTCTAATGACAACGCAACCACTCAGTGAATTTAATGTTTTGGGGGATTCATAATTACTTCAGGGGACTCTGGGGCATATTCAGCTGCACATTTGTGGTCTCTTCCTCTTTCAATCTTTGTTTTTATTACAAGGGGGTCATTGAAAGATCGTTTACCAAAAATTACCCTTAATAAGTGGAACACACAAAAGTTTTAGTGCCTTGGGATCTGAAGTAAAGATACAGTGGAAAGACATTTAAACTTATCAGGATTTAGTTTCATTGTGAAACTGTTTTCTGAGAAGAAAAACATGTTTAAATGTAGATGCATGGGTCATCTATTCAGTCTGATTTTAAACTGGGAGGTTAGTCAGAGGCCAAGGTCATCGACACTTACTGTATAGTCAACCCTTATAGGAATTTAATGAACTGCCTACCATAAAACCACACCACCTTTATTTTAATATCCTGCAATGCTTTCAATCCCTGGCAATAGTATGCCTTGCAGAGGCTCAAAACTACCATGAAGCTGTTCTGGGTTTATTACAACTGTGCTTTTCTGTAATATTTGAAAACTTTGTTTCACTCTAGTGAAAATCAAACCATATCGATGCCTTTGATACCATTACAATAAAAATGGAAGTCCCAAACTCTTAACATTGGTTAATTTTTCATCATAAATTTAGAAAATTGTGGATAAACTCCTATACACTGTCAAAATTGTTCAAAAACACTTTTTTGTTTTTGTATGTCAAGGCTTTTAGAAATTACTGTGCTCCAAAATTTCAAGATAATAAAACACTTATTGTTTTAATAATTAGGAAAGAGGAACTATTAAAAATAAAAATCTAAGAAAATGACCTTATTCTTTGTTGTGTAACTGTTGTGTTACTTCATCATCCCTTCCTAACACAGTTCAAAGGAATGTTTTGTAGACTTGGTCACCCTGTGATTCTTACATGAATTAATAAAGGCCTTATCATGTTGGGCTGCCTGACACCAGCAAGCACATACAGCTGTAAAATGAAAAAGGGGGCACATCTGTGCCAGCAACTGATTATATGTTCAGTCCTGGAACTAATTAAATTTACATGAGGATAAGATACTACTATTAGCAACAAAGCACTCTCAAAACTGCCCACCTTACGTAGTTGAGTGTCTGCCTTGTTACTACCAGTTGTCTGGCTATTGGGGCTGACATCAGACAAACTTTACCTGATTATTAATATTTAAAATTAACAGAAAGGAAGTTTTCTGTGGTGGCAGCTGGACATGCTGCAGATAATGCGACGAACATTTTATATCCTATAAAATAAATATGGACACATCATAATTGTGGTGGAAAAACAATATTTATAACATTGTTCTAATTGGTGGTATCAAAATGAACAAAACTAAATGATCTTCAGTCATATTTTCACTTGAAAGAAAGAAAGCGCAGCCAACATTTTACAAATGCTTTTGCAACATGTGGAAAGTGGCAAGGACAGGAAAGAAGCAAAGGAGACTATCATTTTCCCTGATGTTGCCATAATATTGTATAATGTGGACAGTGTTCATGACTTTGCAATAGATTATTAACTGTCAATGACTCCAGTTCTTTGTTTCTTTAGTATCAAAACAGATATTGAAATCTTTAGATTTTAGCTAAAACACCCATGATAATACAGAATAAATGCCAGTGGTTATGACTGTCATCTTTTTATCAAGCATTAGGCCTGGTGTCCTTTTCAAATCATCAACATGAAGTATTAAAATCAGTATGTGACTCCATACCTAAAAACGTATCCTTATCAAAAGCGCAACATCTCTAATGTAAGACACCATCTAAATTCATGAAATGTCACTGCACTGGAACATAAACAGACCCTTTTTTCCATCCACAGTCTAAGCTTCCTGCCAGTCACACAGTGCAACATGAAGTACAGGCTATTCTTCAGATGGGGGTGAAGGGGCAGAAGAAATGCTGGGTGTGCAGGGTGGGTGAGTTCAGATTTTTCATCCTCGTGGCGATAATTAACTTTGACTGCAGGAATTTGACTGTGATACAGAAACCTCTGACTTTATCGGGAGTTCATTTTGCCATGCTGTGTTTGCAGTTTTGGAGGAAGGAACGTAAGATTTTGTAACTTGATATTCCAAAAAACACTGAAAAGATTATGTGTGAAAAAGCCTGAAGCAGTCAAGAGCCTATGTGTGACTCTAAATGAAAACCATCCATAACCTTTAAAGATTAAACTCCATTTTTTAAGACCAAGGGACACAACGTTTGTAACAAATATGTCTGCAACAGGGATATTTGTACTGTAACTTATGCCAGGGGGGACTACATTGTGTCTACCAAAGGGGCCTCAAGCTTTGTGTCTTTGGGAAATGTTGAGTTTGATTTATGAGGCCTTTCACAAGTGCATCCCATTGGAGAATATCCATAGATCAGGTGTCAAGGGTAGAGCATATTATGAGAACAGATACATTGCCAGTGAGACAGTCATACACAGTATTTCATCATAAAGGCCTTGAACCTGTGTCAGTACATAAAAATTATGATCTACTAACCTTAAACTCTCAGGACTCTGAGATAATTGCCAATGTAAGGTTAGTGCCTTACAAAAAAGCTTAGATGTTATTGTTAAAGACTTAAAGCATGAAATGAAGACGCACATGATCTTACAGTACATACCTCTTTAGAGCAGAGCATTAGTATAAAGATGGACATAGTGACAACTGTTTGAGAGTGAAGCTACAAAAACAGCTGGACACATGTCTGTTTTTCTGGTTTTCATGGTAAATCATTGATTATCAGCATTAAGTTTGCTTTTTTTCCTTTATTACTAAGAAACTAATTTTCAAAAGGATTACTGCAACCTCAATCTCCATTAAATGCAATTATTAGGCGTTTTGAAACATGCACCTTCTGTGTTTACACAATGGTTTGTTTGTGTGCTTGTGGAAAAAAGTAGAATCAACATCTTCTTTTACATGGCAAGATGGATCACACACACAACCTGAGGAAAGGCACACTGCTTTATTGACCTAGGAGAGCCCAGTGAATACCAAAACAAAATGCCCTCTTTGGATCCCAGCTGTTTTATCATGATAGGCTGCTTGCCCTAATAAAGTTATAAACTTCACAAGTCATGCCGGGGTTAAGTTGGAAAAATAAAAAAATGAATTAAAAATATGTGTAATTTAGAAATTTAAAGCAATTTGTGGATTTTATCTTACAGAATTATGGTGATCCTATTTTATAAAGTAAGACTAATTTTGGTGGGGAATTATGATCAGAAAAACACGATGGAACGTCTATGGTATTATAAATGCTTCCTTAAATCAGTGTCTATTTACCACCGGTCTGATGACTGCATAGACTGAGGCTGTTGTGTTGGTTGGTTGTACTACTTGTACATTGCAGTTGTTTAAATAGTCAATCACTGATGAAGTGGGGAAACACTCTGACAGCCCAGAGACAGATTGTTTTGATATTAATAGTGGCATTATCTTCAGTTTTTTTACAAGATCAGTTATCATATTATTTGTCAAAAATTACAGTTTTTTTTTCAATGGATGAACAGTATTGACCATTTGCAGACATTTGACTTACATGTCACTCAGTTTTGTGGATGTTGAAAGTAATGCTGTTACCATATATATGGAACAAAAATGTCAGCAAGTCTGTCGAACCAGTCTGGATGCCTTAAGAGGACTCAGACACAGAAAACGAGTGTAGATCAGAATGAAATCGCCACTACACAACAGTCAGACAGCGTGCTGATCAGCTTTTTACAGGGAGGCTCAAAATAGGAAAAACAACCACTGCCCAGCAAGATGATTTGTCTTTCAAGGGATTATGACCGCTGTTTGTTTTGGATACATGAGGAGACTTGTGCGAACATGGAGCTCACAGCAAAAACGTCTGGAGACTTAATGGGTTTGAATCATAATTGGCAGAAACCTCAATGGGAACTGGAGGACACAAGAACATTACCGTTACCTGTTGGGACAGGTGTTCACATTCTGGGCTCAAGTTGTCAAATTTGGTGGAATACCAGAGTATCTTGATAAAAACACTTAAAGGTGTTAAAGAATTAGAGGATACCAGCGGCTGCTGTGTGTAAATCTGCAGTCTGTGGCACTTGTCATGCAGATCCTATTTGCTGTAATGAACATTTATACTTGTACGGACACAAATCAATATTTTTCAAACCTAAAGACAAATCAGAAGGGCTGAATGAGAGTTTATCTTCAAAGTAAGTATTCAGTTTACACCGATTGTTTATTGGATAAAGACACAGCCATGTTTTGAATGATAGGCTTACTTCATGATTGCTAGCATTTGCGTTAGCCCACATAGTGTTTCTGTTGCATGTGATAGCTTAAGCTTCATAAAATGACTCACAGATATACAAAGTGACATTTAAAGCCTTGTCACAGTTGTAGATAATTATTGTTGGATATGTAGGTTCAAGTTCACCAAGGGGACATTTTTATTAATTTCGTGCAAATGTCCATTACGTAATTGATGGCATCATTTTTGCCATCAGCCAAAACAAAACAAAGTGTGACGTCACATCCAAATGGTCAATAGGCCATAAATCATTTATTCTCAAAGGGGACATCAGTCAAACTATAGATTCAAATGCACTATATATCTTGACATCTTCCATTTCAAAAATGTAAGATGTCAAGATATCTATTATGCCAACTGGGGTTGTGTCTAAATTTTCAGTTTTGAAACAGTTTTGTTTTAATTATCACAAAATCTGAAGTGTAAGTAGCTCTTTTAATACTAAAGTCCTAAAGTGTACTGCAGCTTATATACCAGTAAAAAATCTACAGACATGCACTGTTGTGTCTGCACTTCAGGCGCTGCAATAACACATTACACACTACCTGACGCCCTCACTTTACCTCAAGTTTCAGCTTCGCTGCTCAAAATGTGCAGTGAAACAGAAAGACTGAGCCACTGGGGATTAGTGCTATTTTTTGACAGCTTTTATTGCTTATCAAGTCACAATCTGCACTTAGGAAAATCTGGTGTACCATAAAGTAAATTAACTATATACACTGCTGATTTAAAAAAAAAAAAAAAAAAAAAAACTCCAACAAGAGGCAGAAGTGAACAGTGCAATCCTCTCAGGCTGTGGGTCTGCAGCAGGGTGAGAACTCAGCATAATAAAGGTACGGTAGAAGAGGCACAAGCCAATGTAAGGAAATCAGTGGAGCCAGAAAAACCACATGGTTGCTCAGGAACTGAATGTTGTGGATTCTTCTGTACACAATATGAAGCATCAAACATAGCTCCAGGTAAGACTGGCTTTTACTGGCCTTGTGCATGATTTAACTTACTGCGAATGATTTCCTGCCATTTTGAACCTAATATTCACCATTTATTATTAAGGCAAAAGCTGTCTGTTGGGAAGACTTTACCGTCTTGAAATGGTGCAATCCTTTTTTTTCGCGATGTTAATATTGTGACTGCATCCACTGAATCTAACCGTTAGCACAATAACGTTTGGTGTGGTCAGCCATGCTATAACCTGCACCAAGCTTTTTTTTTTTTTGCTAGCCCCAAAGCTGCCCTGAGTGTGAATATTCCCGGCACTAGCACTACTCATTGGTACACTCCTGATCAAAATCTTAAGACCAGTTAAAAAATTGCAACAATTTGCATTTCGCACAGTTGGATCTTAAGAAAGTTTTTAGTAGAGCTTCAAAATGCAAAAAGAAGGAATGGAAGCGAGAGATAAAAGAAATTGAGCAGGCAACTTATTAAAAACAACAATTAAACTCAAATATGCTGTAAATCAGCCGACCAAAAGTTTAAACCATAGCTAAAAAAAAACAACAACCCTCAAAACAGAAATAAAAGTGTCAAAAAAGGACTCAGTAATGATCAGCTCATCCGTTCTTGTTGATGACTTCAAAAATTTATTTAGGCATGCTTGATCGAGTGTTTCCAGGAGGCTAGTGGGAATGTTGCTCAAAGTGGAAAAGATGGCTTCATGAAGGGCATCCACTGTCTGGAACTGATGTCCATTTTTGTAAACTTCCCAAATGTTCTTGACTGCATCTAGATCAGGGGGACACGTAGGATGGTCCAAAGAGTGATGTTATTCCCCTGGAAAAAGTCCTTTGACTGTAAATCTAGTTTTCAATAAGTTTCCTGCTCAAAGTTTTTTGTCTGTCACTCCCATTTCTTCTTTTTGCATTTTGAAGCTCTACTCGAAATCGTCTTAAGATCCAACAGTTCAAAATGAAAATTCCTGCACTCTTTTAACTGGTCTTAAGATTTTGATCGGGAGTGTATTACTATTGTCTTGATTTTATGGTTGTTTTACATTTATTTTATTTAGGTCTTCTTCTTTCGTTATTTGAGTGACAGGGCTGTTGATAGTTTTGAAAGCTGGAAACAAAGGAGTGTGGTATGACACACAAGCCACCATTAAACTGGGTAAACCACTTCCAAGGACTACAGCCTATATACCTTTAAACCACTGGTAATTCCTAAACATTGATATTTTTATATCACACTTAAGGAAGGCCCATTCACAAATACTTTCAGGGGCCCAGCAGGCCTGAAGATACTCCAAATCAACGCAAGAGTTTTTACCTCTGTAGACTGGCCAGACCTGAAGGGCCTTTGCCATTTCATTATGTGTTTAATATGTAAAGCTACTGCTGAGAGTTAATGGCTTCAGTTCCCCAGTTTTACCAGCCAACTCCCACATCTTGACTCCCAATTATGTCTCTGGTAACATAAGTTATTGCCTGTCAAGATTTTGTTTGGGCTTCATTTACAATGAAAGGAAGAAAATGAAGATGCTGTGTCCATATTAATGTGCAGTCAGTGTTTTTGAGTCTCTGTGTTGCCAGATTCTTTTTAAATGTGATGAGAGCTTAGAGGAGTTTCAGCTCAGCACCAGAATCTGAATAGTCCATGCATGTTGTACTGGATGTAATCATGTGGTTTAGATTCACTTACGCCACATTTGGAACAATGACATGATGTACTACTGCGCTCAGATGCTCAGACCTCCAGGTGCGCTTATATATGTGTTTCATGGTTCAGTGTACCTCTGCCAGCCTCTTTATGTTCATGCTTTTGTGCATATGCACCTGCTCAAACATCTGAAACCAGAGTTAGAGAGCGAGAGGAAATCTATCAAACCCATTTAACCAAGCAGAATAGTCTACTGCCTCGATCTGCCATCAACATCATCTTAACGTCGTTGTTACTTCGCCTCATTTGCTTTTTCAAATGATACAAGCACGCTGCTGGAAACGTATTCAGATTTATTGTGCAGCATTTACTCCAGCCCTCTATCTGAACTTAACCTCTATTCTAAAGGTTAAATCTGAGCTGCAGGGTATTCATAAAACTTATGAACAAAATGGTTGCGGCACTCCACATAAATGACATCAGTTCCATTAACAGCATTCTGTTTGGAGTCCATTCTTCTTTATGATGCCTTTCATCACTGAGATTGCTTTTTAACTGAACAGTGTTGGCTGTTTCACAGTGTTTCTACTGATCTTACAAAGGCATCAAGGAAAGAAATTAAGTAAAAGTAAATGCCATGTTAAGTTTTGCAGATTTTTGCACACAAGTCAGTGATGTGATGTTTTTGAATCTGCACAGCTAGTTTAATTTAAAGGAAGCTTTGAAGGGAAAAAATAAATTCAAAGTCATTTATTTCTTCCATACATACACCTTGAGACACCAGGTCTCAACTTTCTGGTTATAATCAGTATTAGTACAAGTACAAAGTGCCTAAACTACTTTTTTCAAACTTTTTGGAAGTAACTTTTAGTAGTGTTTAATATTAACTGAAAGTAACAGACAAAAATCTATACAGTATAGAAGATTTCGTAAATCAAATGGTTCAAATTAACATCCAAAAATGGTGGATAACTACAATCACGTAACCATTTTATTAAACTCTTTTTCATTCAATTAAAGTACTAGTATTAGTCAACTATGTGGTAACTGACCGTTTGTTGGCTCTCTGATTGGCACAATGACCAACCAGTCAGAATCAGAGGGCCCCTCCTTAAAGCATCTGGTGTTAGGTTACACTGTGAAACACTTTCTGTGTAGGCAGAGTTTACAGTTACAGTACAGCTTGATACAGTTATTTTAATTATTCAGAGCGATTCATAACATTTCTCTTTATTCTTTCACTTAGGCTGGATTTGAAAAGGAGTAAAATGGATTCAATATTCGTAAGAGTTGGTCAAATGATGAGTCATTTTCATTTGTTCTAAATGGGGAGGAGGCCAGCATAGACATATTTTGTCATGTAAAAGCTTGTCTGACGTTTGCTCTTGTCTGTCAGTCACTTCTTATAACCTCATCTGCCACCGTCTTCTCTGGTCTCATCTTTTGTCCTGTCCTTTGTTTCTCTTGCATCAGACATTGTGAAACATAGTGTCAAGACAGGTTACCCTTACTACTACTACTTTTGCTATGAAGCATTACGCACTTCTTGGAACATGACTGTGGCTGGCTGTTTAACTTACACTGTGCTACGTACAACTGACTGGGCTATGCTAAAGGAGTGGAAAAGATACCATTTTCTCTTCTGAAAGTTCTCCTGCTTCAGAGTCAACTTTAAAAGGTGAAAAAGTTACTTATTGCTGCTTCAAGTGCACAAAATAGAGAGGATATGTCCTGGCTTGGCTTGCTGTCCATTTACCCATTGGTCAGAACTTTAATTTAAAACTATTTTATATCCATGACTGAACTTTTAGCTAACTGCTGACAAAAACTCATCAACACAATGTG
Source organism: Cetoscarus ocellatus (assembly GCA_037902135.1). NCBI lineage: Eukaryota > Metazoa > Chordata > Actinopteri > Labriformes > Labridae > Cetoscarus > Cetoscarus ocellatus. The sequence goes on from JBAMNC010001020.1 coordinate 706,859, forward strand.
CTCCACTCCACTTTCTCCACGTTCAAATGATAGTGCTCCATGTCCCACTGTTTACAAAAAGAAACCCAAATTCACAGAGAAGAGACTTTCATTTAACTGATCTAGTGTCAACAGCATGCAGCATGCTGGGCACCATCTGATGTTGGAGGCCATTTTTGACACAGTTGAACTGATGATGGTTATTTTGCAAGTGGAAATAATAAATAGCTTTTATATATCCTCGTAGCAGATCCAACAACGTTGCCAAATTTTGGTAAAACTGCATGTTTTATTAGACCACACAAGCCAGAATTACTGTGGCATCGGGATGATGATCTGTAAGCCAATTCCAGGGCAGACAGCATCTGAATAAATGAAAGAAGAAAATGAAATGAATTACACACAAAAACATAGATTGAAACAAAGAATTGTAGATGTATAGACATGAAAGAAACAAACACTTTTGTTTTTAGATAGATGAATGCTTTATGGAGGTGTTTAGAAAAGGATTTATCAGGACATGCTTGAGAGTCAGATTAGTATCATTCTATTTAAAGACAAAGCAAATTAACTTTGATGCCAAACAGGGATTACTGAGATACCACGATTTTTTACGGAAATCAAAACCAGAGAATTTCGTTAGTTTGATCCTGAAGGTTTCATCTGGACATGGGCTTACTCTCCTGCTCACATTCTTCCACTCTATTACTCCTGCACTTCATGCCTCTGTTAACTTCTCTGTAGACTGATTTAAGCCAACAATCCTTTCAGCCATCAAATCCCAAATCACAGGTTAGTTTACTTCTCTGGAACAACCTCCCCCCTTCACAGAGCCCATCTGTCTCACTCGCTGACATCAGAGCGTGTGCTCTGCTCAGGTCAAAGCTAAATTGATATTCTGGAGAGCAAACAGGGGTCAGAGTGGCCTTTTGTTTGTTATTGGAGCTAAAGGTATTATAGTTATTACAATGGGATAAGGGCTTTTTCATTTGAAGGTCATTTAGTTGAACTGGGTTGAAGAAAAGCACAATCATGAATGCTTTTTTACTTGTAAAAAAAATATTTCATTTAATAATGAAACAGGGCATTTTTCTCTACCACTTCATGACAGGTTAAGTGGGCTATTTTTTAAATTTGTGTTACAGTTAGAAATTTTTATTTGACTTCTATTTTTTTTTCCCAAGATGTGGAGTTTCAACCTTGTCAGGCTGAAGTAGCCACAAGTTAAGCAGACAGCCGAAATGATACAGATGAAGAAGAGCATTGATGCCCTCAGAGAGTCAGTTGCAGTTTTGTTCGGGAAATGAAGAGGGCAGAAGTGATCATGAGCTGTTAAATGGTGCCCTACTTCAAGCACTTTGTGTGTCTGTGGTTGGGGCTAATGTTCATGGATCCAAAACCTCAGCTTTTTGACATTTCATCTCACCCTGTCAGTGAGCAAAGCAACAGTGAGAGCTCATTATGTGCTCACTTTCTCCTCTTTTTTCCCATTTGATTACTTGTATATGAACACAGACCTGCTCCATAGATGATCCCTGATTTTTTTTTTCCTTTAGGTGTATTGTAGCGTTTTTAATGCATGTATTTATATTTAAGAATGTAAATATGTTGTTTTCACCACAACTCTCACGCCACCATTTTAAGCTGTAATATTTATGCCTCGGCTATGCTTCGTCCCCTCAATGAACACAGGTAGTATCAGAGATGTAATATTGGAGTGACAGGGGCAGGAACACTGTGAGTGAGTGTCTCTGCCTTGGGCATGATAGTGATGTGGCTGCGTGAATTGACACTGAGATTATAGCCTCATGGAATTAATGTTTTTGTCTTAAGGTGTATTGATGTTGCAGCTTTGTTGAGATGCTTTTGTCTAAATGGTGCTGTGAAAAGAGCTTTATGCTGGGGTCAGACTACACCTTTTATGCACAATTATGGTCTGACCCAATGTTTGGAGGGGTTTGGGACCCATGGGCTGTGAAAATCGAAACTCCTTTCCTGTTGTGTGTCATAATGACCGACAACACTAGACCAGTCTGGGACACCAAACAACTCCACGACAGAAAGTCTAGCAGTTTGTCTGTTGTCCTGCCTCCTATGATTTGACCCTCCACGTCAGATTCGTTGATTGTTGAGAACACATGAGCTCTACGATGTGACGATCATGACGCTATCAAACTGAGGTTTGTGTCTCGAGAGCTACGAGACAGAGGAAAAGTTTGTCAAGCTCTGAAAAACAGCATCCTTGCTCTTGTGATGAGTTGTAGAGGAGCTACTACAGACTGTCAAAAGAAAAATGTTGGAGAGCAACAGCTTATGCAACATTATTGACTGCTTTTATTTATCAGCATTCTAACATATCATTCAACCTAACATTTGTAGATACAAACAAAATCACAGCAGTCAAAGTACAGTGTGTTTGTTTGCCATCTTCAGTGATGCCCATCCTTCTCCCAGCGTCGTCATATTGGTCGTTAAATGTTGTCAGCTCCACTCATGTAGTCTGCCATGCTTGTCGGGCAAGTCATGAATTTATGGCTCTGTGGTCGCTTGCTCTGACACAGTGATTGTTGCTACAGACGAAAAAAAAATATTGTGTAGTCTGACCCAGGCATTGCAGAAGATGTTCTGTTTGCCACGTGTCCTCAAGCACATCATGCAGCCACTCTTGTTATTTTATAGAGACTTAGGGCTCATTCACACAAGACTTTCCTCAGTGCTTTCAAGCACAATTCCTCCTTAAAGTCCAGATCAGTCCTGAAGTGTGAGTACTCCATGCAGTGCTCAAGGCCGGTTTACCTGTGGGCTTCAGCACAGCACACTTGGTAGAGCACATGCACGGATGAATTCATCTCCACTCATCTGTGGAGATTTGATAATATCTGAACCTGTCTGTGATCGCATGCTGATATTCTTGAGCTTTGTATTTTATAATTCACACAAGTATTATGTTTTTGCCGGCATTTGTTTGTGTTTTTTGTTTGTTGGCAAGATTACGCAAAAACTACTGTACGGAGTGTACTGAAATTTTCAGGAGATGTTGGTAATGACCTAGCTTAAAATAGTTAGATTTTGGTGGTGATCCAGATAACCGCCATTAGCAAACAATAATTTTTGCTCAACAACTGTCTAACTAATTATAATAATATCAATATGATTCTGAGTACTAGATGTGGGTTTTCAGGGTCAAGTAATCATATCATGATGGTAACTTTATCATAGAACTATTACTTATAGATGTAACAGCAATATGTGAGCTACCTTGGCGGAGGTTTGCACTCTCCAAGTGCTTTTAGTTCTAAATGTGTCTTTCTCAATATTTAGTAATCACATCAGCTGATCAGGGAGTGGATGAGAATTATTAAGGTGTAAAACACATCCCCCATCAGGAGAGTAAGCCCATGTCCAGATAAAACCTTCAAACCCCGATAACATAAGATGACCAACAACACTGACGAGATCAGCTACAGAGCACTGTATGTTTGAAACATTTTTAATATATTTGATTTAAGACGTCATTCTGTTCAAATAATTCAGGGGATCATCTGCATACAGTTGTTCAGGTGAAGTACTACCTCAATCAACCAAGTAGAAATCTTCCATTATATTTCTACAAAATGTACTAGCCTGTTTAATTTATTTAAAGCATGTGACATTGTTTATACAGACCATATTCCAATAATCCTTTGTTCCAATAGCAACTATTTATACATAACATCAGCATGAAGCTACTCCCCTTAAGCAAATAATTCATCTTCAGCTGAAAATAAATAAATTATGTCAGCCCTGGCCGAGCTCAAAGCCTAATTCAAGGTCGAAAAAATAACAGTTTTTAACAAGGACCAGTCCTTGAGACAGGCCATGCCACCTTTGGCCTACAGGAAGTCGCTTCCCATTAACTCGTCTCAGCGTTTTTAAAAGACAAAGGCCACAAACCCCCTCATATCTACTGAGACAATGCAGAGGTGGCAGTTTGCCTCAGCCTTTCTCCTTCAAAGCAGGGCACATGAAAATCACCCAGTGGACAAAGCTCATATTCAGGTTATGGGGAAAAGGTTGAACTTGCAGATAGTGTTTCTTAAGCTGGAAAAGCTTCATAAAAATAGCTTCCATTATTGTTTGTGTTAATGGGATATCATTAAGATGAAGATAACGACTAAAGCAAACAAAGGATATTGATTCAGCTGTTTAACAACTCATTTAACAGCTAGGGGTAGAGCTCTGCTTTCTGTCAGAATTACTTTCATTCGCATCAGACACAAATTTGATATCATCAAGACGGCATGAATTTGTTGTTCTGCAGCTGTAGCAGCAAAAAGGGCTGGAGGAATTTTGTTTTTGAGCCATCCATCCATTTACCCATACATCTGGGCCCTTTCTTATTGAATAAAAATCTCAAGAACCCCTGAGAGATTCAAGCCATAATTTGTTCATATATTCATTTTTCATTGGGCCATTCATTGGGCCACATGATCCCCCTTGCAGGATATTTCAGTCGGAGTTTCTAAATACACTGCACAAATCTACACTCAGGATCACAGGATAAATCCATCAACATATCTCAGGAATGCTCTGGAGGTCAAATTTCACAAAAATGTCTTCTCTGTCTTAAAGTCTGAACTAATACAGTTAAAAAAAAAGAATAAGGCAATATACACTGCCCGGCCAAAAAAAAAAAGTTGCCACCAACAAAAGGGTCACGTACTCTAATGTTTCATTGAACTGCCTTTAGCTTTGATTACAGCACAAATTTGCTGTGGCATTGTTTCAATAAGCTTCTGCAATGTCACAAGATTTGTCACAGATCATAGCACTGCCCCCCACAGGCTTGTACAGTAGGCACTAGGCATGATGGGTGCATCACTTCACCTGCCTCTCTTCTTACCTTGATGCTCCCATCACTCTGGAACAGGGTAAATCTGGACTCATCAGACCACATGACCTTCTTCCAGTCCTCCAGAGTCCAATCTTGATGCTCCCTAGCAAACTGAAGCCTTTTTTTCCAGTAAGCCTTACTGTTTAGTGGTTTTATTAAGGCTACACAGTTGTTCAGTCCCAATCCCTTGAGTTCCCTTCACATTGTGTGAGTGGAAATGCTCTTACTTTCACTATTAAACATACCCCTGAGTTCTACTGTTGCTTTTCTTCAATTTGATTTGGCCAAACGTTTAAGTGATCACCGATCACGATCATGCAGGATTTTTACCGACCACATTTCTTTCTTGAAGACAATGCTTCCCCACTATCCTTCCAGTTTTTAATAATGCGTTGGACTGTTCTTAACCCAAGTTTAGTAGTTCCTGCAATCTCCTTAGATGTTTTTTTCTGCTTGATGCATGCCAATGATTTGACCCTTCTTAAACAGACTAACATCTTTTCCATGACCACAGGATGTGTCTTTCCACATGGTTGTTTAAGAAACGAGAAGCTACTCATTGCATCAGCTGGGGTTAAATAAGTTGTTGCCAGCTGAAAGATAATCACATGTGCAGTAATTATCCAACAGGAGGCTCGTACCTATTTGCTTAGTTAAATCCAGGTGGCGCCTTTTTTGTTTTTGCCAGGCAGTGTGTTACAAACAACAAATATTGGAATAAATTCAACAATTTGACAGTGGAAGTGGGACAGTTTTGAAGACACTAACAATTAAAAACACAGGCATTCTTCATAGGATTCTCAGCGCCTTCTGAGTAAAATGAAACGAAAAGCTTTGACTGAAACCAGGTCTGACATTTTCAGTTCTGTCTGTGTTCCAAGCATTGGGGGCAGCACAACAAAAAACTTGTTTCCCCAATTCAGTTCGGACTCAGGGCACATTAAAACACATATATGTCAGGTGGTAGTCCTATTTTTTGTTAGAACTTGTGAGTTGGTGACATTTGTTAACCACCACATTATTTGACCTTTCAGTGCTAGGCTGTGTTTCAAGGATATTATGTCTGCCTTTTCAGGTTGCAAAAGGCATGAATTTAATTTTTCAGTGGACAACTCTTACGTATCTCACACCTTCTCAGTAAGTCCGAAAATAAAAGACAGTTAGCCTACATTGTGAATCATTTTAGGGAACATCTCATACCTGGTCAGAACAAACAACATGTTTAGAAGTCCATTCCCTACCCTTAAACTGTGAGCACCTACCTGGTATTGTTGGAAACAAGAAAATATGCCTTGTTTTTTGTATCCTGTAACGGGATTGATCCTGTTCTTTATCTGCAGCTTTGTCAGTGCTTCTGCTTGTTTGGTTAAAGGTTGACTCAGGCCCCCATCATTTCCCTTTTTAGGGTCTATTTCCTTTTTTGACTTCCATTTTTGTCACATATTTGATTTTATTCAGTACATTTTCACAGAGGAAGCAAAAAATTAATTGTTGTCCTGCATTAACAGAAGTTTTGTACATGTAAGTTGACCTTTTTAAAGACAGATCAGCCATAAATCACTTCCTCATTATGATTGTGCTGACAGCCTTTGTCAGCAATAGGTCAGCTGTGCTGCTTCTTGATTTTGATCTGCTGGTGAGTGGTAGTGATTCTGACAAGCACATCAATGTTCCAGAAGTTTAACTTTTTTTTACTAAGTGGTGGAGTGCCAGCCTGGTATGTTCTCCCAAACTTGACCTGACCTTGTTGCCATAATGCTCAACGACCTTGATGTAAACAGCTATACACAGACAGAAGCTTTAGGGATTCTCAACTTGAGGTACATGGCCTAAAATACATGTCAAACACTTTTTTGCTTCATTTTTTTGTAAGAAAGCAAATACTCAAGTACGTCCAATTAATTTCCATACTGTGTTTGTCACAGTAACTCACAAAGCCAAAGTACATTTTGGTTGTATCCTTAAGACCTTTACCTATTTATTATGTTACTCTTCAGTAAAAATGGTGATATCATTGCACTGTGTTATTTACTTAGCAATTTTTAGAACTCAATGCAAAGCTTGAGTAAAGTAAATGATATGTATGCTTACTTTTTTGGTGTCTGTAATAGAGGGCTTTTAGAACAAATTTCTTTCATTGTATGATTTGTTGAATCTAAGGTCTAAACTCTACCATTTTGGGTTGAACAGATTTAAGTCGTTGAATTTCTTCTTTTGGGTTGTGACTCAACCTGAAGGAGTTGGTAGTGAGTCCAGTTGAGAAGAAATGGGACTCTATGTGGATTTTTTCAGGTAATAAATGGATTTAACCACTAAACCATAAATGCTGACCATATACAGCACAATGGTTTTCATCCATCCATCCATTATCTGTTCCGATTATCCCTTATGGGATTGCAGGAAGTCTATCCCAGCTTACATTGGCCAAGAGGTGAGGTACACCCTGGACAGATTGCCAGCCAATCACAGTCCTGACATAGAGAAGCAGACAGCCATTTACACACTCACACCTACAGGCAATCAAGACCACCTATAAATCTAACAAACATGTTTTTGGTCTGTAGGAGGGAACTGGAGTGCCTAGAGAAAACACACACATGCACGGGGAACATGCTAACTCCCCATAGAAAGGCTCAAACCAACTTGCTGGGAGGCATTAGCACTACCTGCTGCACCACTGTGAAGCCAACATTTCTTTTCAATAGAATAGTTTCATGGACACACATAAGGGTGCAAGTAAACGTAATTATCTTACTGTACTGCATGCACAGAGCTATCAGTGGGCCATCATAATTTGTTCTTTTCTACACATGTACTTTGGGCTTTATCTTCAAGTCCTCTGATCTCCTTTGTTTTAGCATGGACATCGCTACACAAACCTAGTCCCATAGTGTATCCTCTCATGGGATCCTGCTGCAGTTGTTTGACTGCAGTTTGACAGCCTTTGGGTAGATGCCTAATTCAATTATGTCTCAGAGTACTCCAAGCCTGAGTAACAATCTCAAACTCAAATCTAATTTCTCCTCCACACCGCAGTGACCCAAGCTTAAAGTCAGACTGTGTGCTGAAAGATAAACATATGTCTTACTTTATTTGGTCCAGTAAACATTCAGGAAAGACTCTTTAAATCCCTTATCAAAGTGGACAGTTGCACCGCCACATAGCCCTGTGCTATCAAAGTGGTGCGATGTCCTGCTGGTGTTCATTACAGGCCAAGATTTGACCATTTCTCCTGTGGCCCTTTGACTGTCCCTGCTGGCAAAAGAACCTATCACACAATTACCCACCTCAGACCGGCAGTGGTCCCTTAGCAATCATAAGTACAGTTCACTGGATCAGGCTTGTAGCACTGTTACACCCCTGGCATCAAGTAGCAGCAGGATGCAGAGACGGGCTGGAATAAAATGGGACAAAATGTGTGTTAATAATACAATTGTTATAATAATACTCTGGGAGACTCATTTAAGTCGTACATTTCTATTGCAAGGCTGAGAGGAGGAGAGTAACTGAGGTCACACATTGGGGATTTGTTGTGATGTTAAATTCATTTTTCCTCATCATCTTCACCTGTTGTCTGTGAAATACTGCAAACAACCTGTTTCATACTGTTTGACACAACACTATGAAACGGGTTTACACTGATCATTCGCGACCAAAATACAGTAATAAAGCAAATGTTGGCCGGGGAAAACTTCTCTTTTGAAAACAAATGTGCTGGACCTAACATAGATCAGGGCCAGCCAGCTTGGGGACTAAAAAGGAGAGTTTTCTGGGGCCCAACAACAAAACTAAAACAAGGTGAAGGAAGCACCCGCTATCAGTGCAAATAAAGAGCTTTGAATAACAGATTCAGATGTAGTCTGACTTTCAGCATACAACAGCATGTAAATGAAACTAACTGTAATGTAACTGCTTTGACTGCTTTGACTGTTTGTTCTTCATTTCACAAAGAAATGTGGTCAACGTCAGATGAAACTGCTACTGAAGATGTGAACATCTGCTAATCTCTGTGCAAGCAGTCACTTCTTTCGCTTGTGTTGCTCGTAGCTCCCACCTCTTCCTGCTCTGATGGATGCTGATTGGGCTGTGCCACTTTGGGTCACTAACAGTGGCTGTAGTCTAACTACAGACATTGAATCAGCTAATCCAGCTAATTAGGTAAAGGTTTCTTTAGGACCATTAGACAATCAAGCTTTCAGTGAGTTTGGTCCAGAGGGGGTGTTCTGGCCAATACTCGGGCTAATAATCTTGAATAGTGTTTTCTGCTTAACTTTATCAAAGATGTAAACATGCAAGCACCAGGTCAGAATAATAGATTTTGTAAATATTGGAAAAGTTCCCCAGTCTCACTACTTGTCAGCTGTCAGCACTGGCAATTTAAAGTTTCACAAAGTTTATTCAAAAGTCTGATAGGCTTTTGTTTTATTACTCCACTCGAAACAATTCACTTTGTGGGACATATTTGTTCATTTGGTCTACTAGCAGTGTGTTGTTTTGCTTCTCTGGTGTTTGATTCGCACACAAATTGGTAACAAATGAAAAAAAGGACACATACATTATGTATGGCAGTCACACAGTCCACACCCAAACAGCCCCATCTCGAACTTTTTTCATTACTGTTCAGAAGGCAAACATCCAGCTGAGTTCCTGTCTGAAATAAAACAAAAGAAAAAGAAAACACCTGCAATGAATGAAGTATGGCAAACAGGAAGAGTCTGAAGTGTTGCAGGCCTTCCTTATTTATTAAAGGTAGTAAGTTTAGAGCAGGGTGGCCACCGCTGCAGATCAGTAACAGGTTTGAAGCCTTTTTTTTCCATGGGGTCATTCAGAGGCGCTCCCTCCTCTGAACAAAAACGCCCTGATATTTAACACACAGTCTGCGGCACAGATGATACCACACTGAACTGTTCCGGTCATGTGTAACAAATCACAATCTCATGTGGGTTTTCAGGAGCCAAAGCACAGATGTAGCACATGGTCATCATTCAAAACAGGTTTTCATTTCTGGAAAGCTGAAGTGAAACCAAAATAATTTATCATGGAAAATACAATCACTGAACTGGTTGAAAGAGACATATTTGTATTTAACAACATCACAATGAGTCAGACTGCTCAGACTTTACTGCTGGTAAGAACATTTGTTAAAAGCCAGAAAATTATATAATTCAGTTCAGTTCAATTTGATTCAAAGAGCTTTATTGGCATGAATGTTTCAGAGCAATATTGTCAAAGCATTTAATGAAGCTTAAAATGAAATCCATAAATGTGAACATAAAGGGAGGTATTTGATATCATTAAAAATAGTTTTTGTATATATCAGTCGGGATTGCTGTTGATGTCTTAATTTTATCAATACCAGTTTTGAAAACAAAAAATGTCAATACCTGATAGGTTCTGTAAGATCTATAAGTAAAAAATATGTAAAAAATGTGTTTACTGCTTTAACGCATGATTTAAATACAGTTTAAGGGAAAACCTAAGATATAAACTTTATATATGTATGTATGTATGTCAGCAAGTGACTGCTCTTGCAGAGATTTAAGTAGATGCTAAAGCTTCAGTAGCAGTTTTGTCATATCTGGATCTGGACTGCATTTCATTTTGTTAAATGAGAAACAAATAACACTGAACATATTTCTCTATAGAAAGGCTATTTTCGCTCCACTTTGGACATGTTTTGGCAAGAGTTTAATCAATGAAATTGTTCATGCTTCGTAATTTACACCATGGCAGTAGCGCCCGTCTACTATATTATCTGATTGGCCTGTAATCAATATGAATGACAGAATGATTGTCTCATCACCTGCTTTTGAGAGGTTCTGCCCATTCCCAAACACTTCCTGTGTGCTGTCGTCCAGATGAACTTGTGAAAGATATGGATCAGTCCATCTGGTGTGCACAGGAGCAACTTAGTGTGTTTCTATTACTCAAAGTTTTTTTTTTTTATTGGTTTTACCAGGATAACAGAACCATAGGAGAACCAGTATTTTTTTCTTTTATTATATTAAATCCATTCAATTCAGTTTGTTGTTTAACTCACACCTTATCTTCCTCTCCAACACACTTCACCTCTATTCTTATCTTCTACAGACATTTGTTTATGGGGCTCATATTCTCGATCATCTTCGAAGATCTCTATTTAACCCAAGGAGCAGATGAAGTACTTTCATTCATTTAATGCTCCTCACCCACCATTATTAAGACATTAATGAGCATGAAAGCTAGCACAGCATGCAGCAGCACCACAGGCACAGCTCAACAAACTTCATCTCTTTATCCCCAAGGTTTGAACTCCAAAGTTTCTCCCTCAAACACGCGTCCCCAATCCAAATAAGAGGGTTCATGCTCCATATTTCTGTTTTTTTCATGTCGTGCAGCAGTGTGTGCTGGCCCCCCCGATAACCCAGGTGAGGTAAGACTTTAAAGGCGTCATGCTGTGCCCTACTTAGACAACCACTCCTGCAGGAACATAATATACCTCACACTAACTTCTTATAAAGGTACAAGCAAGTACAAAAGAAATAAGGCGCTCTGGAGATGGAGACCCTTTGATTGAGCCATGATCATATTTTCTTTGTAGCTGAAGAGTTGATGCGTTCATGAGTCAGAGGGTGTGAAGTTCAGCATGGAGCAGTTTGTGCAAAAGAGCACAGGAGCAGAGGACCATCCTTAGATAACAAACCACAAAGCACTTTTTGTCCTTTTGGGTGGAGAAAAAAACAGGACAACACTCTGACACTGTCATGTCACAAGTTCATGTAGCAGCTTGTGAGCTGTTTACAAATCCAGCTGGTAGGACTGGGCATTTCCAGCAATCTCACAGTATGATGTATATCACGATAAACATCCCCATATGTGCAACTTGTGGACAGTGACTTAGTATTTAACATGGTTCCTGACATCTTTTGTTATTTTTTCCACAATAAAAACTGGTGGGTTAAAAATAACCCAATTTGGGCTATTTTATAACTCACCTGCTGGTTCATTATAGTACCAGCCCAGCAGTAGTTAATTTGACCCAGCCACATGGGTTTCATTTTAAACCAACAGATGAGTTAAATATTTTACCGAAATTCTTGGTCAAACTGCAAACCACCCAACTTTACAGATGCTTGGTTTGAGAAACTGTGCAGAGCTGGATTAGGAATAGGGCCCAATGTGATATCTTCATGGTATTTCAGGCAGCACCCCTGTCACTACTACATTGGCAAAAGGTAGACGGCGATATTTTGCGATGTCCATTTTTTGAGCTCAGGCTCACCAGCAGGTGGGCAAATACAATACTTGATGTGCAGACAAAACAGTATTAGGTCCTCACAGTTGAAGGTCTTTTCAGGGGGAAGGGAGAGCCTTTCCAGCAGCTACTGTTACTGTGAGCGGAGAAGGGAGAAGTCTCTATGCTCCTGACTTCTTGTCTTGTACAAAGAAGGGCTCTGTCACACAGAAGAGACATGTGAAACACACTTCAGGGCATATTATACTTGTAAGAGCATGATATGGGTTCTTTGAAGCCACAAAGCCTCATGTTTAACATTGATCAATTAACAAATTAGCTTTTTAACAGACCTTATTTGGAGGGAAAACTTCTTATACCAAACCTCTTATGGTAGCCAAAAAGCTGATACCTGTTCATTTCTATTAATGCACTGGTGTAGGATCAGCCACTGAAATGCCTTTGCAGCTGTCTGTGGCTCATCTGAAGTAAAGTTTGGCACACAAACTTGAGAGTGAAAACAACCTCAGAGACTAAAATTGAATTTGTTGTATTTGCTGAATTGTGCCATGCAATTCTAAAACTTTGCAAAGTATTAGCTGCTCTAAAGAAGCGATACAACATTGTCTGGATTGAGTGGAGAAAAAGAACAAACATACAAATACCTTCCCTTAACTTAAGAGGGAGAGTAATAGTCATAGTCAAGCGCTACCGACTTCGCAAATGACTTCCATACCTAAACTTTCCCTGTAAGGCACCAGGACACACGACTAATGTAAAGAAACATGCTAAGGGACATGATGCAAGCCATTTTTAGGTCACTTTTTGTCACTGCTGTCAGCTGAGAATTAAGCAGGGGCTAGAGTAAAAATTGAACATCACTTTTTCATCCTCCATTTATGATCCTCACGGCACGTTCTTCCTAGAGGCATGCACAGACACATTCACACGGAAAAAAAAACCCTTTTCATGCATCGTTTTAAGTCAAGCGTTGAAGTGTACGGCCGTGATTGTCCTCACACACACACAACATCAGGACAACAGAGCTGTCGCCAAGCACAGGAAGCAATTGTCTCTGAGGCGGTGAAAATAAATGAGCTCATTCAGTGGTGGAAACTCTCACAGTCTGAGCAGAAAAGCACTTTAGTGATGGAACATGCGCATCCTTCCTCTATCAAATCGCTGCCGTTTCATCACGGAGAGGCTTCAGAGGAGAGGAATAATCTCTTGTTTACTGATGTTTGATACCCGCATTAACAAGTCATCTTTGTGAAAAGGTCAGCCGCGGAGAATCATGGTCGTTTAGTGTTTGCTGTTCGTGGCTGATTATGAAGATGATGAATTGTATTTGTTTTTCAGCCCCTCCAACAGTAGCTCTTTTGTGTATTACTGCCTTTTGTTATTCCAAGTATGGCCAATAATACTAATAAAAATAATGGCTACAAATAAATCACATGCCTGTGGATGTGTGAGGGCTAGAGATGAGCAATAAAGTGAAAAATGTGATCACGATACATTTCCCGAAACAGAATGATGTTGATATTTATAACACTTTATTACTGTTGATGCCAGTTCAAAGAGTATACTGAGTTAGTTAAACTTCATAATAACGTTTATCACATCAAATATAATGTTTTATAATATTTCAGCACCAGCGATACCCTCGTACTTCTCAAAAGTATCAGATCAGGCCGGTTTTAGCCATTTTTAATTGATCCAATTGATTATGATTTACGCTGATCATTTCACCTTGATTGATTATAAAAGCTGAGCAGGCTTAATGGCAGCCCATCAATGTTCAAGTGATGTAGCAGCATCTTCAAAACAATCATTTTATGGAGAGGGAGTACAAGAGCTGCTTTTAGTACAAACAGTTAAAAAGAAAATCAAAAAAACAAAACATGAAGTGGAATATGGGGCCTTCATTAAAACCAACAAGGAAAGGAAAAAGGCTTCAACACTGACACAACAAACTTTGGGCTTTATAAAGAAAGTTAAAAATCCTAGCTTTAGGACCAAAAAAATACAAAATGGTGGTTCAATGGATAGAAAATCAATCTAATATTAAGATTAATACCTGTAATGAATATTATCTGGAGAGGATTGATGTTTATCAATATAGCAGCATCTGGCTGAACTGCCATTAAATTGGGTTTAAATGGTCTAAAGGTATGAATTAATGTTAAATGATGTAATTTCTGTTGATGTGTGATGCAAGATAGAGCACATGGAGCCGAGCATGACCATGCAGCAGGTCATCCATGTTTGTTTGTCACTGCCATACTAATATATGTGTGCTGTTTGCAGGAATCACCATGTATTTGATTTTGGTGATCTCTCTAAAGTTAATATCAGAGAGTGTAATGATATTGGAATGTGGCTAAAGGAATGGCCAAATAATTGTAACTGTAGTTATTGAAGCTCCATAAGTCCACAGCAGCAGACGGTCTACACCAAGGCAGTCTACACCAAGGATACCAGGGGGCCTACAAGACAAGAACCAAAGATTGGTCACACAAGGTGACCCAAATGATGACTGCTGGTAATTTCATCATGGAAAATTAGAGGTCTCATGTTATCTAGTGACTCATCCAGTATGTTATCTAGTAATCACTGCGTCTCACCATCACTGGATTGGTTTGTTCCACTTTGGAGTTAAAGCGTATTGCATGCATTACAGCTTGTGGATGGGCATCATCTGATGGCTACCTCCAGCAGGATAATGCGCACTGTAAAAAGATTGTTGAAATTTACAGTAACTTACTGGAAACAAGATGCCAGTAAGTTACAGTAAATGTCTTCACAGTATAACTCTATTCTAATTTACAGCATTTATATACCATTTTTTTCTGTATTAGTTTTACTATGTATTGTTATCCACTTATATCATTACCCTTTTGTACTCTGCAACTTATAATGCATTTTAAACTACAGTGAACTTGCTGTATTTTAGCTTATAATACCACATCTTTAACTGGATGACTGATCATTTATTTGCAAGATATAGTTTTTGTAAAATAGAAAAAAAAGAGAAAAATCGCATTAATCCATTTTTATCCAGTGAAATATATTTACTTATTTATATTTAAGAAATCTTGCCTGCTATTGGTCAGTTTTCCTCATCAAAAATCAAAGTAAATTTTCTCTTGATCCGTTGCCCTTTTCAGAAATTTACTGTACAGACAGTAACTGTGTAAGTACCTGCAGATATTTGATAAAATGCTGTTAATTTTAAAGAGATCTTTATGTTTTCCTACAGTCTTTTGCCATTTACAGTAATTTTCCTTTACAGATTTTTTTTTTACAAGAGTTAGCTGCAGATATTATGGAAAAATACAGTTAAGTTTACAAAAATCAGTTGCAGCGCATGTTACAAAGCTCAAATCATTGCAAACTTGTTACCTGAACATGACAATGAAGTCACTGTACTCCAGTGGCCTCCACCTTCACCAGATCTCAATCCAATAGAGCACCTTTGATATGTGGTGGACTGGTTGATTTGCTCCATAGATCTACAGCTGACGAATCTGCAGCAACTGTGTGATGCCATCATGTCAATATGGAAAAAAACTTGGAATGTTTCCAGCATCTTATTAAATCCATGCTTCAAATCATTAAATCATTTCTGAAGGCAAAGGAGTGTCCCTAATTATGAAGTGGCTGGCGAGTGTATATGCTATAAAGAACTGTCTTGCCCTTCACATTTGAAAATATATTGGTGAATCTCAAAAACTTGGTGAATTTTCCAGCATTGATTGGCCTTTTTGCCTATATTTGTTTGTCGTTCTCTCAATAAAGGGTTGTCTTATATTTAAAGATTCTTTTTAACAGAATTTTGTGTTTTTGTGTCTGTTTTTATTTACCATGTAAATTCATAAAGTCTGCACTATTTCCCTGTATTTCAGTCTTATTTAACTCCATGAAGCAGGGTTTTTTTCGCCCTCCCCTTGACATATTGTTTGTCTTGAGCAGAGTAAACAAAGGTTTGTGCAGAATAGCCTTTTGCATTTTCTGTCTGATAGGACAACCACCTCTTTGTTCATTTCTGTACCTCAGCCAGTGTGACAGCTGCTACTCCATCCAGTTTATTATTTATTTGTTCCAACATTAGCTGCTGCCCAGGTAGCAGCTGTTCTCTCTGAAGCTCACAGAGCATTAAAATGACTGCAAATTGCAGATAAACAGACTTCAAATGACTCAAACACAACAAACAGCATTAATGTGAGAATTTAACAAGGGGAATAGAGCTTTGTGATAACCTTCAAAGCATTGTTCTCTTTTGTCTTCCTAATGAAAATGGAATTGCTAAACTCCTCTCCTCTTTTTACATTTTACTGATGCAATTCTCGCTCATGTGGCAGCTAAACAGACAAAAGTGACAGAATCCAGCCGTGAAAATGCAGATCAGATCAGCATGAAGTGAATGAAGACGAACAGTTTGAACCACACCGTCATTCACTGTCCCCCGACTTATTTTCTTATCCTCCATCCTCTGACTGACAAGCTGTTACCTCTCCCCTCGTGGAGACCTATTCTGCTCCGTGTCAGCATCAGGGCAGATGAATTATTTGTCCCCTTCTTCCATTAGCGAGGGGGTGGATAATGAGACATGGCAACCGAGAGTTCAACACGGTGGCACGGACATCGCCTTGAATCAGGGAGACTGTTAATCATCACAGAGCACATTTTAACGCTGCTGTCACTCCTCAGACTCTGCTGATATGTATGGACGGAGAGCTTAAACAACTTTTAAATGCCTCTTTATGCACATTATTGGTAACCAGAGCTTCAGTGTATTTTTTTTATCCTTTTCTCAGATCAGTATTCTGTTTGTATATATATTTCAGGGTTGTCAAACCAATCATTTCTAAACTCACAATTAGTCGCTACATTTTGAAAGCTGTTTGTGATACATCAATTTTTTTTTGCATGTTTACCAGTCAGTCATCTTATACTCCTGGACACAATTTCTTGAGACCACTGACATGATTTTCTTACTATTTTCTTCCTTAACCCTTTGACTTCCAAACAAAGAAATACATTTGCAACAAATCATTTATTAGTAAAATTGTGTTCCTTCTTCATTTGGCAACATTTCAGGTTTAATTTTTCAGATTACCCAACTGGGGGGAAGATATGTATGTCAACCTGCTGGTTGGCTTGCCCGTTAAGGGTTATCCGGAGCATAAATGGATTATATTCATTTCAGCAAAGTTTTACTTTCATATGAAAACATCACAGAGAGCAAAATTTAGATATTTAGCTGTTGACTCAGTTTTCTGAGGAATCATAGATAATTTTTTTTATCGTCAAATTTATTTTTGTTTCAACTAAATTAGGATTATTAGAGGATTTGGAAATATGTGAAAAGATTTTTTCTTACTGGACTGTATGCTCTTACTGTTAGATTTCTCAGGAGCTATGCAGCAATGATTCAATTCAGATTTTTTCTAGTTTTCAAACAATTATATTCATTTACAGCAGCGCCACCAGTGGATATAAATTGGTGTTACAAACACTATACAGAGAGGTGAATAAGGACAAACAGAAGAAGATGGGCATTCAGAGTTTTAAATACAGTGGTGACAAAAAGTCAACCACACGGTTGCAATGCCAGTCAAAGGGTTAAGGAATAAAATGATCCAGAAGTAAAGCATTTTCATTACTTACCTTGACCTAAAATTGTTTTTTTCCATTTCTGTGAAACAAAGCAGGTCTGCGACCCCGGTGTGGTCTGATGCAATGAGAAAGAGGTAGGAGACAACTTCAAAAGGCTTATTGTGTAAAAAAAAAAATCCTTGTGCCATTTTTATTCCGTAATTAATACCACCTCAAAGCAACTCTATTTCCTTAAAAAATCTGTTTTGAAGAAAATATAAACAACCTTTTAAACACAATTCACACTCACAGAAAAACTCTGAAATTACCCTTAAATTAGTGCTGATCCAGCAGCTGTGCAAGGTTAGGTATTCTCCCCTCCCCCACTCATCTACTGACAGACATGCAAACTGCTGGAGAACCTCTTGCTGTGAGAGACCAAGCGTGAACAAACCTGACAGGGTATTTCCTGGGTAGTAGAGCTGCTTATTTTTCTGGAAATACCAGGGCTGTATCTGAGAAAAAGGAGGAAAAATGTATCTTAACCGCAAAAATAACTTGCCATAGAAAAATGAATGAAAACAGCACAAGTGAACAGTTCCAAAAACTAAAATGTTAGACATAAAAAGGTTATCTTTGACTTGTTCTCTGGCCTGTCTCCTAGATTTTGAACAGGAGGCAACGGTTAATCAGTTATAGTAGCTTTACAGTTCTAATAAAATCCAAAAGTTGCACATAATAACACCAGATGGAGTGTTGAATGAATCCATGGGATATATTTCTTGCTTAGTGGGCATCATTTCATAGAATGTGATTGGGTAGGAGAAAGCCTTTTAAGAAAAACTGGAAGATTATTGAATGGATGTTTTTTCTCTGTCACATTCATAAAGACCTGTCAGAGGCTGCAGTCACTTCTCACTTTTAGCACAACTAAGTCACCCTTGCAGTAGTTGCCTCTTTTTTCTTAAGGACGCTGATTTCTCCTGCCATTTTCTGACCAGGGACAATAGCTCCAGCCTAAAGCTTTGCAAAACGAATCTGCCCAAAGAAAGACCTGAAATCTATTGAATACAGAAGCTTTGCAAGGCTGTTTAAAGAAATTTGAAATATCAAATGCACAAGTTTGGTACAGAATTGCATTGTGAATTACACCTTAATTCTGGCAGCCATAATCAGAACTTCATTTGATTATAACCTTGTTTATGTAAAACCTCAAAATTAGATGTTGACAAAGTGCTTTGACATTTATGTAGAAGCACACTGGGGAAAAAAGGAAAAAGAACAGACACATTAGAGCCAAAACTCAGCAGAGCAAACAACATACATAAATAAAGCATCAACAGCAAAAGATGTAAGCAATAGAGCAGTAGAGGTGGTAGAAAGCACCAAATTCCTATGGGTGCATATAACAAGCAATCTATCCTGGACACAGAACACTACAGCTCTGATAAAGTGACTACAGCAGCGTCTGCACTTCCTCCGCAGGATGAGAAGGATACACCTGCCTGCCAACATCCTCACAACTTTCTACCGGAGCACCATAGAAAGTGTACTGACCAACGGCATCTCTCTTTGGTGAGGCAGCTGGAAGACTGGAAGGGCCTCCAGAGAGTGGTGAGGATGACAGAAAAGATAATCGGGACTATCGGGATCTTCCATCAAGGACTTAGTGGTCAAACGCTGTCTGTCGCAAGCGAATAAAATCATCAGAGACTGCACTCATCCACACCATGGACAGTACCATAGTCTGAGAAGAACAACCAGACTATGCAATAGCTTCATACCTCAGGCCATGAGGCTTCTCAACAGTAAACAGTTTGCAGTCTGTTGTTAGGTCTGTGGATGATGAAAAATCCGGTGCAATGATTCAGTGAAATAACTGTGCAATGATTTGATGCAGCTGTGCAATAACTTAATGCAGTCTTGCATATTTAATTCAATAATCCAATGGCATTTTGCAACAATTTCTGAAGATTTCAGTGAAATAATCCATTCGTTCCCATTCCTGTTTTAAGTACTCCAGTACTTTTCTCTGGTTCCTGTTTTAGATTTATACTCTTATCACTTTAACATGTTACTGACTGATTTTTTTAAATACTTTTTTGTTTTTAAACATTTACTTAATTCTAAGTACTCGTGCCTTAAGTGTTGCTATCTGAGCCATTTTGCAACGAAATGTCATTCATGTGTGCACAGGTGTATATTTTGAATGACTAAATAATTCTGTCTATCTATCAATGTATTAAGTATAACTTTTGCAAATTTACTACGCAATGTAAAAACCATACAGACAAGCATAACATATTTACATTTACAGTTTACTAATTTGTCAGCTGTAAAAAACAGTCACACAGCTATGGTACGGCTAGTTCTTTTTTATTTTTGTATGCTTTTTTCCTTGTGCTCCTTGTTTAGACCTCTTGTGTTTCCTGTTTTACTGTCATGATCCTGTTCTTGGTTTTAGTTAAGCTACTCATTTTGTGTTCATGTTTTGTGCCTTGTCGCGTGTTTCCTGTTTTATTTTGAAATCCCTCTGTTCCATGTAGTGTTTTCCTGCCCTCCTTTCTGTGTGCCTCTGATTGTGATTCCCTCCACCTGTGTGATTGTCTCACCTGTGCTTGATGTTTCCTCAGTGTATTTAGGCTCTGTGTCCCTTTGTCTTCGTTGGTCATTCGTCTTCCATGTTACACCACGTCTTCGGCATCTCTGTGTTTCCTCCAGTGTTCCTCCTGTTTTGTATGTAGTTTCTGTTTTTGTTGAACTTTCCTCATTGACTTTGATTCACACTTTGTATTTAGTTTCTAACGTTTTCCTTCTTTGTTTGACCAGTGTTTAATTTTATACTTTGTATGAGATTTTGTTTTGTATTTTGAACTTTTTGTAAAAGATTACTTTTTGACTTCTGATCCCTTTTTGTTTATAATAAAGCCTTTGCTTTTTATCTGCAATTGGGTCCTTCACCTTGTTGTTGTTAGTTTATTTTTGTACACCAACCCTGACACACACAACTTATTTCAAGGTTTTCACATCATCTGGCAGAAAATTAAGTGCTCTGATCTAGTTTCCATGAGCTGAGGTGTCAAATCATTCTCAGGCTTTTAACTTTGACTTTTGCAGCTATTCAACCAAAACAAACTATGGCATTCTTTTCCCTATTTTGCCTCTCACTTATATTTTTTTCATCATGCTACAAATATTGGCCTTCACGCTCCTCCTGCCCAATAAATCTTTCAGCACTGTCCCTCAGTAGAGTTCTCAGAAAGGTGTGGATAGTGGGAATTGAATCAGCTTACCTCACATGCCATTAAGCATAGTGGGTGAAAAACAAATCCACCTGCCTCGTTGTTGCTAACACAATATGCACTTCATCAAATGGGTCCAGTCAGGCCACAATTTAGTTGGGAGAGGAGTCACGACACATCGCGTGCAAATCAAGATTGATATTGCAGGGGTGTTCCCACTGTTAGGTGTTGATTGCCTGTGTATCTTGTGAAAGTCACTGCAGCTGCAGCAAAGTGTTCAATTTCATGGACTTAACCTGCTTTGCATACAGTCTGTGTCCTGATTTCTTTTAGAGTTTTTCATCCTCAGGCTTTAGGTTCTAAGAATTTAAAATATTGAGCCATCTTCACCATGTTAGACAGATTTTACTCCTGTATTTTACTTGTTACCAATTAATCATTTATATCCAGAGAATGTCACAGTGCTGAACTATGATTAAATAGTCTTAGATGTGTAAGTTATACTTTTCATGTACATCAGATTGTATTAAAGTAACCTATTCATGGATTTTATGCACTGTAGGGTATTGATAAAGGTTGTGCAAGAATAATACAGCCACATATATTTTCTTACCATATGTTTCCATGATCAACACACAGTGTGAGTCATCCGTAGTCATTTGCTCTGCAGTCATTCAGCATTCAGTTCAAGGTTCTTACAGTTTGGTTTAATTTCTTTCTTCAGCGTTTAGTTTTGTTGTTCCTGAGTCATCTATAACTCAGAGCTCAAGTGCTGTTACATTTTGCAAAATCATTTACTCTGTTTCACTTAATAGATGTGAAATTACAACAGGATATTTCCTTCTGAATGCAATCATTTTCAGTACTCTTCATTACCTCCACTGAGGAGGTTATGTTTTTGCCACTGTTTGCGTGTTTGTGAACCAGATAACTTAAAAAGTCATGAATGGATTTTGATCAAATTTTTATTGAATGTTATTCATAGCAAAAGGAAGAAGTAATCAGATTTTGGTGGTCATCCAAACCAGATCCAGGAGTTTTTAAATGATTCCTAACTATTGCAAGATAGGACAGTTTCCACATTTTTGCTAATAACTCCTATCAAAATTTCAAGACATTTTCCGAGAATGTTGGAAATGGCATGAGGATGAAATGATAAGATTTTGGTGATCCGGATCCAGGAATATTTTTGAAGAGATTCTCACCATTGTGAGACAGAGCAGTTTCCACACTTTAAACAATAACTCACCTGACAATGTTGGAAATGCTTTGATTTGAGATTTGTTAGATTTGTGCTCTCAGAGCACTTTTAGTTTGCACTGGAGTGTTTTTAAATCATATTTACCTTCTACATCATATATACTTTACAGCTGTATATGGAAATGAATGCATCCAAAGTATCTAAGTACAAAATCTCATCCATTAGTTAGTTTACATTTGCAGTGATAACTTGCAGATTCCTGACGCACATGTTCAGCTCCTCTTTTATCTGCAGTTAATTTGGGCGCACTGTGTAAAAAGGACACCTGCATCAAGTGGGAAATATGAAAAACACCTTGAATTGCATGCTAAAATGCTCTGCTGCAGGCATACAATGCTGCCCCATAAACTGTGTTTCTTGTTCAAAACCCATGTGCAAGAATTTTAAAAATGGTCCGGCTTCTCTTTTCTCCTTTCTCCGTCAGTGCTGTGCTGGGTTGACTGCTCATTTTGTTGAGAACGTTTGCACTTGATGTGAGGTTTGCAGGGTTGTCATGAACAACTTAATCAAAGATTTCCTTCTTTAGCACATTGTGCTCACAGTATCTCTTTTTTTATTTGCCTGTATCTTCACTGTTTAAGTTCAATGGACTAAAGCTCATATAAAGCAGCACTATATCTACACGATTGAGCTTCTTAATTTTAGAACAGTGTGCTCCGATAACACTTTGTAAACAAAATTCCCTGCCCCATTAATTACATCGGGAGTGGAACACTTAGCATAAAGTGAGGTCAATCATTAAAACAAACACCACCTGCTTGATTTACACCTTTTCCCTGCAATGGTTTTAAGGGACTGACTTTTTCTGATTGAGTATTTTCTTGAAATCCTTTTTCTCCTCTGGCGTATGGCATAAAGTCATAATAAGAATAAGGTGCTGAGTCATTCATCTCAAAATAAACCATTTCTTACAATGACTTCCTTTCAGTTTCTTGCAAATTAGCAATTTTGTTCCAAAAGCATTTCCCTCCTCCCTGTTTTCTCTAATCAGTCGGGAAATAGAGGAATGTTTCACAAAGAGAAATTGTTTTTTATAGCGTCAGCAGATGGTATAGTGTTTTTATCTTTACAGAACAGTGTACTTTCAGCTTTGATTTCAACAATCTCCCAAAGTGCAGAGCGGTCTCGCTGTGAAGTATCTGGCATTAAGTCTGACCATTTTATTCAAACGGCAACACTGGTTATTCACAGGTACTCTTTTTTTTAACAAGTTTGTACTGGATATTTTTTCACAGATGCCCCCCTCAGTGTTTATTTTTTCAAGATTTTCGCCCTAAATATTCACAGATATTGGAGTTTGGCATGTGTATGAACCTCACAGTTTTAAGCCTGTTCAGAACGGGTTGTTTCAGGGTAGTGAGTTGTATTTGACCACATTCCTCTCAAGAGGTGGATGTGGTCTCAACTTCCCCAGCGCTGTGCCCCAGTGTTTACTTCACAGATATACCTTGACTTTCCACTGTAGCCTGCTCTAGGGCTACAGTGGAAACTCCTGGCTCAGGCAACGTCTCCCATCATGGAGGTTAGCATTCCCCCTCATGGCAACACCAGTGGGAAATTTCAAGCAGACTGTTTGAGCACACTTTTTCTGGAGCAAGCAGAAGAGGGATGTCCCCATGTTGGGAGGATTTGTTGACAGGCCACTGACACATTTTAATATACGAGGCGTGTCAGAAAAGTTCCAGGACTGGTGTCACAAAAGATTTATTGAGAATCCAAACTACAGCTCCGTCATCATAGCCTTTTTGATGTCGTCCACGTCTTCAAAACGGGTCCCCTTGATGACCCCCTTGAGCTTGGGGAAGAGGAAAAAAATCACACGGAGCCAGGTCGGGTGAGTAGGGAGGTTGCTCCAGCACGGCGATGTTCTTCTCGGCCAGGGACTGTCGGATGCTCAGGGCATTGTGAGCAGGCGCGTTGTCATGGTGAAGCAGCCACGACTTGTCCTGCCGCAACTCTCGCCTCTTCTCACGCACTGAACGAAGACAACGCCGCAGTATCTCTTTGTAGACAAAGAAAGGAAAAACTTTTACTTTGAAGTTTGGGTTTGAAATAATTCTTATGTGACACCAGTCCTGGAACTTTTCTGACACACCTTGTAAAAACTACTGAACAGTTACTTTTGCATAATATGGTACATTTCACAATCACAACATCTAGCAAGGCCACTCACAGGTTTGTTTTTGTTTATGTACCTTTTATTTGTCTCTTTGGATTGATTTTTTATTAGAAAAAAACATAATAGAAAACAGGACAGTGGGGAGAATAAGAAATCAGGTGGTGAGGATGGGCAATTACATGAAGGGTCAAGGGTCATAGTCAAGGCAAACCTGGGCTGCCCAATCCAGGGACTACATCCTCCACATATGGACCTTGATCAAAACACACTGAAATCTGACAATGATTGAAGAATCATTTAAACCACCCTCCCATACATTTGATGTTAAAATGTCAGCTTTGTGTGCCTTTAAAGTAAGACAGGATGCAGTTAGGTACACAAAAAAGACTGAACACAGCACAAAGGGAGAAAGGAAGACATGTCCCCATCTTCTTTGTCAATATGGTGAAGTTTGTCAGCACTTACCTGAACAATACAGATCCCTTCTCTAACTGCTTACAATGAAAGCACTCAATATTCAACTTAAAAAGAAGTTTTGTTGCATAAACCCTACATAATTACAAATCTGATTACACAAAAGCAAGTGAATTATGGTTAATGAAACATTAAAAGCCCCGTAGAGCATCTGATGGCAGGTAAAAACAAGCCCAGGGGTGATTAGACTAAAGTACTGTCAGCGATCGCAATCTGGTAATCAACAGAGGCAAGAGAATCTTAGAAAATAAATGAAAAGACAGATGGAAATAATGACCCTGAGAAACCATAAAAATCTGGCATGTCTGAAGCTACCGTGTTAAAAGATTGAGCCAGTTTGGAAGGGAAAAGTAGCAGTTCTGGGATGCGTGGTACAGCAGGTAGTGCTTTTGACTCACTGTAAGTTTCTAGTTAGACTTCCTGGTTGGGTGAGGCCTTTCTGTGCATGTCAGGATTTCCTTGGGCACTGCAGCTTCCTTCCACAGACCAAAACATGTTAGCGAGGTTTAGGGATGGGAATTGATCATTGCCATCAGTTATTCTGCTTAACAATCCCATTCTTTAACAATGGAAAAAAGATGGCCTACAAGAACTTTCAGTGGCACCAGTGTCAAACACAAGACGCTATGCTGTATAGATTAGGGCTTCTTCAAATTGCTGCTGTTTCTACTCACTGAAAGTGGCCAGTTAGAGTCTTTTTGTTGAAAACTAAGACACATCTGTGACCACTTCTGCCCACTGTATGCCATGATTTTTGTCTTCTTTGATATCAATTCTGTTGACTGTCTCTGATAAGAGTTTGATGTCCTTTATTTGCAATACATGGAAAACAAAGCCGGAGGAATTGATGAGGGAATTGTTTAGCAAAAAGACAAATGATATTGATTCCTTGAGGGAGTTGTTATCGATTCTCAACATTTTTTTCAGGCAGTTTAAGCCCATTTGCTCATGGTAGCAAACCCTGTGTAGAGTGTAGACTATAGAATAAATACAGTTTTTGACAACCTGGACTAATCACCACAAAGCTGACAGGTAAACTAATCAGAGCTGACTGGGGAAAAGGAGCCTTGCAGTGGCAAGGACTCTAACAGAGCATCTCCAACAGAGAGGGAATATAGCTGGATCAGGGGTTCTTAGTATGTGACAAAGAAAAGTACAACATTAGCCACTGTGAACATATTCTAACAGTAATTTAGATATCATAAATGACAGAGTTATGGCAGGATACAGGCTCTTTGAACGTCAGGGTTACTAGTCTCTAAGTTCATCTCTTGCTTAAAAGAGTGATATCTCATATATGTTCAAACTTTGCAAAAATGTCTCCTCTGCCTCAAAGATGCACTGTTTAGATTTTGTTGGTCAAGGTCAAGGTAATTTGATCTTAGGTTTATTCCTCACTTGTGAACTATGACCTCAGTTTTGGAGGTGCTTCATACTCAGCTGCAAACTGCTCCCATGTCTGCTGGAGATCTCAAGCTGCTTTGGATCAACTTTGCCAATACTGTGCCTGCCAATTCAACTTCAAAAGGCACAACAGCGAGACTGAATTTATGTTTATTCAGATGAAGTTCTTAAGATGGTATTTGTAAGCAGATTCCCTTTTTTTATTTTTAAAGAACTTCTCAGTTTCATTTACACTTAAATTAATTTCATGCCTCATGAAAGTTTAAAGCAGCCCTAAATCATTAAAAATTTCACCTCAGGAATTCAGAACAAGGTCTGTCTGAAAAAAGTGTGCTAAAATCTAATTTGTTCAGACTTCAGTCTGAAGTGTAACCTTTAAAGAAAGCAGAAGGATGAGTGACACTCTACATGAGCTCATCCTCTCAGCCCCTTCTTTGTGTGAGGATGATGAACTTTTGTGTGCTGCATATAAATACCTGCAGCGCTGTAATAGCCTTGCATCTATTCAGTCCCTAAAAATGGATGGAACTGCCCCTTTGTGGAGACATTTAATAGCTGCAACAGCACAATGAATGGCTTAAAATAAAGAGGAAGCAATTTCACATACACCCTCTGGAAGATGACATTTGGATTGAAAATGACATTTACAAAAAAAAAGTCAGAGACACAATTAGAAAGCACTCTTTAGATACTCCAACCGTTTAGTTTGAGATAACTAAACGCCTCGTCTGATATTACAGCAAGAGACAGACAATGAAAGATTGACAGTTAAAGGTCTGAGGGATAGAAAGGAGAGAAAAAGAAGGTGAACTGATTATGGCTGTATTGTTACTGTCTAGGTCTGCTTCATCTCAAATAATAAAACTGCTGCAGCATTGAGCGCAGAGCTCATACTAAATGCTTTGTCTTTTTACCTCTGGCAAGGAGGTTCTGGCATTTGTCCGTTTGTTTGTCCGTCTGTCTGACTGTAAGCAAGGAAACTCAAAAAGTTCCCAACAGACTTTGATGAAATTTTCAGGGAATGTTGGTCATTGTACAAGGAAGAAGTGATTTTTGTGATTTGGATGTTTTTCAAAGAAGTTTTTAGCAGTGCAAGACAGGGCTGTTTTTCAATCTTTTAACAATAACTCACCCAACAGTGTTGAAAATGCCTTGGCAGAGGTTTGTGCTCTTGAGGCACTTATAGTTTTGATTGGAGTGTTTTAAAATCATTTTTACCTTCTACAGGTTCTACCTTTTGGTGGTGATCCAAAGACAGAATTTAGAAACAACGTGAGAAAGGGCAGTGTTCCACAATTTAGTTAATAAATCAAAGTACTCAATGCATTTTAACGACATTTTCTGGGAATGTTTGTCATGGCATAAGGAAGAAGTCACAAGATTTTGGTGCTCATTGCATATGACTGTAGATCCAAGAATTTTTGATAGAACTCATTAACATTGTGAGACAGGGCTGTTTTTCCAAATTTCAACTTAAGAGTACTTAACAGATTTTCAGGACATTTTCTGTGAGTGTTGGTCATAACAGAAGAAAGTGATTTGATTTGGGTGGTGATCTGAATTCGGATGTTGTCCAAAGTAATGACATATAATCTCACATGATGTGCAAAGTATAACTGACTATAACACAGGATCAGGGGGAGCAGTAGGCCTGTATCTAACCCCCCCACCCCCGCCCCTTACTCTGCCAATAGCATTTACGAAAGCAGTTGGCTGAAAGTCACCAGTTGACAAAGTAACTAATTAAACCACTACACCTTCTGACCACAAAGGAAAATGCTGTAGAAAACACACATGCAATGCTGACATGTGTTTTTATTCATCAGTGTGAGGTGATCTGATGATTCTACTGATTACCGATTGGTACTTCATTAGTTCTTCCTTCTTGTGTCAATTCTTCCACATCAGGAAGCTGAGCTTTCTCATGTGCCTTGACTGTCCTCCACAGTGTATGACCACAATGTGAAGGTGTGAATTTATCTCTGATTGTTGATCACAGTGGTGACAAAGTCAGAGAGCCTGAGTGTGAAGACTGCACAGTCCAGCTTCATAGGTTCATATGAGAGGATTTGATCATCCTTTCAAAATAAAACACTGTTTGGTCTATTTTTCAAAGAAGAGTAATGATACTAATTATAATAGTTTTTCTACTTCTGAAACCAAAGGAACCACAGTCTGGTACCAGACCTCAGCCAGGAGTTTGGAAACCTCTGGCCAAGACAACCTCAAGTCATAAAAAGTTGGCTAATGTGAATGTTTTTGTGTCAAAGCCAAATAAATGAAAACTAAACCCAGAGCACATTTCTTTCAAACAAGTGTGTGAGAGGAAACAGCTCTAAATTAAAATCAAAAGCTGACAGAATGGAAACCTTTACCAAAAATACTCTGATTTGTGCAACTCTAGAAATAGTAAAACACCATGCTTTTGAAAGCTGGACGTGTTCCTGGGTGAGTGCTGTAATGATTGGATCTGACTGCAGATTTTTCAAAACCACAGCTCTCCCCTGCCAACTATGACTCTTTGCAGATTGCATCACCAACAGTTTTTTCTCTGTCCTCTCCCTCAGATCATAATAAATAATGTCTAGCACTAAAACAACTATAAATGTTGGGTGTTTACTATTTAAAAGTATCTCTTCTTATACAAGCTATAGCTGCTGAGCAGAGACCGTTCTAACCACATTATCACCATGGTGAGAGATCGGAGGCAGGGGAACATTTGAATTCTAGTATAGTGTGTTTTTTGAGAGGATGTGGGAGACTCTAATGTGATCTTTCACTGCCACAAGGGAGAATAAAGACACTCAGCATGTGGCCTCAACCTGTGAACCTCAGCTCCATGTGAATGAGAAACTGGTTTGAATCAAGGCGGAAGATACAATGCTGGGAAAGGACGTCTGCAACTAAATGACTGAACAAACACTTAGTTAACATTTGGCTTGGTTTCCAATTGAAAAGACTTTATATAAAAACATTAAAACATACATCATTGTGGTTTGACCTCCTCTGACCTTTGTGCATGTTATCATACCAATAAAGTGCTGTTATCAGGGAGCTACCAGCAGTCCGGAAGGTTCCTTATCATGATCACAATGTCTGCATCAACAAGCAGGACATTATTCAACCTTTGTTGCCTTAAACATGTGGCTACCATGTGAAGTTAAATATTGTGAGAAATTTGCAGCACTGTACTGTACCACTTGTATCAATACTTCAGTTTATCAATGATTTATATAATTCTGAGACATGTTTGTTGTTCTAGGCATTTTTTTACATTAGGGTGCCAGTTTGGCAGAGTGGTAGGTAACCAGGCATGACCCATATATGCTTCTGCCGGCCTGGGTTCAAATCCAGCCTGGGGCCAGCCTGCAGAGCGTCCTCCCCCTACTCTCTCTCTTGCCCCCTTTCACAAGCCTATCCACTGTCTCGCTCCCTCCTATCAATAGAGGCATAAAAACGCCCCCCAAAAATAATAATAATAAAAAAAGTAATAATAATAATAAATGAAAAAATATTTAACATTTAGGGATAGGGCAGTTTTCAACTTTTCACCAATAACTCAAAAAATTCTCAGCTGAGATGGATGACAGGGCAGTTTTTACAATAATAACTTGATGCACAATGCC
This sequence comes from Cetoscarus ocellatus, assembly GCA_037902135.1. NCBI lineage: Eukaryota > Metazoa > Chordata > Actinopteri > Labriformes > Labridae > Cetoscarus > Cetoscarus ocellatus. The sequence goes on from JBAMNC010001020.1 coordinate 736,648, forward strand.
AGAAATACCTCAGCTGAGCTTTGTGCAATCTGAGGACTTCTACTTGTCACTATTTATGTGACCAAGCAATGGAAACCTGTCTTTTTTGTTGAGCATTTATGAACAAACAACCTTTGGTATTAAAAGAAAGGAGACCAGCTTGAAAGTGCACAAGGACCCTCGTCCACAGATGCCATTTTCTGCCCTGCATTTTCAATATAAATGCAATGTTGTAATTTTAATATTCAGTGTCCTGAGCAGAGAAATGCATTCAGCGTTGGCTGCTTCTTGGCACTGTGCTCTTAGAGCTTTTATTCGAAAACAGTTCAACTTTTGGTGCAGCATCATGCTAACAACATCACTTCTGCCTCACTGACCAGTCAAAATCAAGAGACAGGACTTCTTACTTATACTTGGTGAACAACAATGAGATAGGAGAAACTTATCGGACTCTTGTTTTTGAGGAAACACTTTCCCCATACTAAAAATCTATCCTTAACATTGTTTCCCTGTTTGGGTGATATATTCCTGAATATGTCATGTGGTTACAAAATGTGATGCACACTAAGGAGCCTTACAGATGCTACAAGGAAAGAGAAAGTTAACTTCTGCCAATGACTAATATTAAAATCTTGTGAGAAGCACTTATTATCATAACCTTATTATCAGCTAATGGCTGGTATAAAACCTCTGCCTCAAACGACACATAATGCACTTTAAAAGACAAGTTTACAGCTTCCACTTTAACCACAAAACAGGAAATTAACTTTATTTAGGTAAATTGATTTAAAGTATGGAACTTGTTAGTGTTACTAAAATCAGATATTTCATTTCTATGCTATTTTTCTCTGCCCTACATTCACCTTAAGTTGGGGAACTTAAAAGCTGCTGTCACTGCTCTTAAACAGTGGTTCTGTGCTTTTAGGCGAGCAGAAGTGTGCCTTTGAAATAAGTACAGCCAGAAGTTATAATCACAAATGTACAATTGTGAAAAACTCCTTCAGTACTTTCGGTACACAATTTTCCATATATGTACACCAAACATTAACAAATATGCAACAAATTCAGACTAATACGACACTATGACACATGTTTTAGAGGCTTTTTCACATGAACATGACTCTGGTGTGCCATGAGATTTTGGCTTGAAAATAGGTGTGCCTCAGGTAAAAATTTGGAAAACCTCTGCTCTAGAAGATGTGATTATCTAGTTGCTTTTGGTCTTGTCTGATTTTATCATCATCTGGAGGCATCAGTAATATTTCTTACTATTTTAATAACTAGATATGAATCCCTCTCACATCTCTATTCTTTGGTAAAGGTTTGTTTGCTCGACTCTTATCTACCACAACCACCCTCGGGGGCTTAAGATACACGGAGGCCATTCCACCTTACCAAACATGATAACTCATCTGACAATACGGAATAAATAGACTCTACTACCACACATCTACACAACATAACATCAAAATCAGCCATGTTTTCCACTGGATTTTAAAAAGCTCTAAACAAACACCAGAACATCAGAGTGACATGATCACAGACTGAAGAAATTCATCTGTCACATGTTAACTGGTTTGACCAGGGAGTTAAATCCACTCAGAAGTCTCCCATCATCCCTGTCTTGTGGAGCAACAATGACCTTGAGCCTAAAATATATATATATATATATAAAATCAAGTGTGGATTTGTGAATTGTGGGTGTTTGTAGATAGAAGTGTTTTGGAAGCTGTCAAAAGCAGCTTAACAAAGGGAATGTCAGGGGTGCATTAAACATTTAAAGACTTTTCTTCTTGTGACCTTCCCGTTTTGTTTCGTTGCCGCAATGCTGCTGAGAGATTTATGCCTTTATCTTAAACCACTCTACATGAATGATAAGCTAAACCGAGGCGAGTACTTCCCTCTGTCGCTGCACCAGTGAGGGAGGAAATGCCCTGCAGGATGATTTAAGTGAAAAATTGAACTCTGTTTTGCCCTCTATCACAGCAACTTTGTGCTCTAGTCATCACTTACAGAAAACAGACACCCAAACACGTCCACCAAAAAACAAAATCCATTTGACCTTTGGGAAATGGCTTCTGAAAGTAAGCACTCGCATAAATGTCTGTGCATGAGCTTTTTGATGAATGCCAAAATGTGATGTGTTGGGAAGTTTTTTTTTTTCAGAAATCTCATGGGAGAGGCCAGACAGAAGTGTGTGTAAGTGTGTATTTGTGTGATGCATTTTGTCACCTTATAAAACGATTGACCTTGACAGCAGCAATATAGCTTCACACATCATTTTAAAACATGGTAGTAACACACATGATCTGTGCTTTCTTCCAATAAATCATAACCTTCATATATATATAAGCACTGCCACTCTTTCATTGTCACGCTATAGAAATAAAATCAAGTCAAATCATTTCAAGATAATATTATTTACTGTTATTTGACACACTATAACTACTAGGAGGGTCATAAATAACTATATTGGGCTTTTTATCACAGAGATGAAAAGAAACCAGACACTGTGTTAAGAATAGTCCCAGTTAAGGCCTTTACAGACAAGATGTGAGTTTTTTTCATGTGAATATTTCCTATGTTATTTATTTTTTCAGAATCGACAGCCATTCAAAGCAAGCTTACACACCAGCAATACAATGTTGCCAAGAGCAGCTATATCTTTGGACCACTGTTGATTTTTCTGAATTTTTGCATCTGGTAGACCCACATCTGACCACTGAAAGGACTTGTTGGCTCTTATGTCACAGGCAAAACATTCAACATTGCTGCCAGATTGATGGTGTGTTTGTATCACTGCAGCCCGTTTAATTAGACCAAAGTCATTAAAATGTAAGCAACTATGAATTTAAATATTATCAATCAATCTTTATCATCTTGAGACACTTTACGATAGAGCAGGCTGAAGACAAACTCTTCATTTTATAGATACACATATATGCATATATACATGCATAAAAATATAAAATACACATATACACATCCGAAACTAACATGAATCCATCATGAGCACATCACTAGGCTAACCAAACTGCATGTAGGGGGCTTACAGTAACAGCAGCAAGAAAAAAACTGTTTAGCAGTCAGAAATCTTGAGTAGATGCACTCTCATGATGAACAGCGATTCACCAAAGCTCTGTTGGTTGTGCAGGCAAGGGGAAAGGAGGTGGGCAGAGACAAGTAGACTAAAGTAAGACTTTAGACTGAAACTAGTGACAGATCCATGGACCAAAAATAAATCTGTCCTAATCATATTTGTCTCTGCTGAATATAAATGTATTAGATAATGTATCAAGGGAGACAGCATTGGAGCTGCAGTGTGACCATAGTGTGTGTATACTTAAACTACCTTTGTGAACAGATGGTCTTAAAGTGGCTGTGGTAGAGTTTCATCTACTGAATTAAATGGTGAAACACACCAAGTGCTTCTCTTCTGTGCAAGATCCGATGTGTAAATTTAGTTTCTGTTTAACTGCAATCTGCCCCAGGTCATTGTCATATGTTGTCAAGTCATCTGACTTTAGTAGCTCATTTTTTTCAATGTACACAACATAGTATATGCAAATACAAGTTGCTTTCAATGTGGATAAAAAGATGAGTGAAAAAGTCCCTTAGAAATATTAGCAATTTTGTGCCATTTATTTGCATTTGCCCTCAATGTGCAAAGGTCTTTAGACATGGTATTATGAGTGGGACCCAATGATCTCGGTCCCCATAGTTTTTCACATGGCCAAACCAAAATTATGATGAGATACAGTAATTGACATAATTGGATAATTTTAAAATTTAAATGCTTTGAAACACCCATAATACAGTTATCGTTACAAAATGCATGGACACTTTAAATATGCTTCAACTGTTTGTGAAGTCTTGACTCCCCTTTAACCAGATCTGTGCACTCACATGCATGTTATCTGGGGATAGGTTTGGATCACCGGCTCCCCATCAGAGCTATGTCTTAACTCTTAAACTGCTGCTCATCATTAGCTATCACTAACTCTGCTCCATGGCTGATTGCCCTTCTGCCAAAATACACTAAATTTCAAATGCAAACAAAGATTACTGAACAAATGCTGTGGAATAAACAGATAGCATAAATACTGGAGGTGTAAATCTTCCCTATTTCAGGAGTCGAAATGACTTTAATTCTGAAGGTGATGACTTGATTCAGAACAGAACAAGTTGTGGATTAAGATCAATTCAAGACCCTCAGCCTAATCAAGATTAACTACAATCTCTTTTGTGCTTGACACTGACAAACAGCTCAGACAAAATGTTTTAAGATTACAAAGAAGTACTATGATTAGAAAGAAATAATAGTTGATTATTATTTTTAAGGTTTTTCATGTTTCATACTAGGTTTTATACATAGAGCCCTGAATCTAGTGTCTGTCTTTTGTACAATGCTCTAGGGGCACGAGTCTTTAGGGCAATGGATTTAGAACTGGATCAAGTCTAGAAGTTGGATAAAACTGGGCAGCATGCAACAGACATCTGTCAGCATCGGTTTTGGCCGCTGTTCTGCGTGTAAGATGAGAACTTAAACCTCTGCTTGCTCCATCAGAAACTGTGTGCTCGGACAGTCTTCTTGAAATTTCCCCCTGATGCTGTCATAAAAGGATATGCCACCCTACCCCGATGGGAGACACTGCCTGAACCAGTGGGAGGCTCCTGTCAATGCAAGTCTTTGCAGCCACAGTAAACATTGGAGAACAGCACTGAAAAGCTAAAGCCACATCCAACTATTGATGATGGAGCTCAATACACTAAATAGGATTTACACCAAAGCAGGGCTGAAACTCGAGGGTTTATAGGCATGCCAAAATCCAATACTCATTAAGATTTTTGACAAAATCCAAAAGAAAGACTATGCTCAGGCAGACATCTGGATCCAGTGTAAACTTGTTGAAAAGGTGTTATATATGGGACCTTTGAATACTAATCAATGTTTGGGTTTATTGCAATGTATGCAAAAAAGCAGAGGGGATTGATAAGGGAGTTGTGAAAAATAAAGATAAAAGATATTGATTTCTTGAACAACTTGTTATCAATTCCAAACTGAAATTGGTTTTCAATCACCATTCCCATTTATTCCAGCATCATTGATTCTTAAGAACAATTGCTGCCTTCTTGTCTTTGAGATCAGTTTCTCCAGAGCTCAGTTTTTCCTCATGTCTCTCCAAAGACACCACACGCCCTGTTTCCTGACCTTCCAGTAAAGTAAGTCACTGGGCGTCTCCATGAAATAACAACTGCACTGTAAACACGTCCGTCATACTGACCGTGGTTGATTCATACCATGTTAAGCAAGTAGAAAAGTAGAAGAATGTAATGCAAGCTGAGAAATGGACAAGCCTTACAAATACATACTGGAATTTATATAATTATTCAAATTAAACTTTAAAAAACACTTACGTGACATTTCAAACTCCCTGAGGAGTCGCCTCCTGCAGCGCTGAGGCCTTTTCCCTCAAGATTCAACATTTTGATTTGTCAAATTCTCAAAGGGCTGTGAAAGGTAATAATTCTTTCTTTTCTTGTCTGTGTTGTTTTGATTTTAAGTATTAGGAGTTTCAGGGTTTTCAGAAGAAAAGTTTCCCATTTTGTTCTCACGCTATAAGGACTAAGTCTCATCTTGTTATGTTTCCAGCTGCGTCTCATTAATGTTGAATAATTTATTTTGTGAGTACACTTCTCTCTCATGAAAGAGCGTCGCCTGTGCCTCCAGCTCTTCATTTAAAGTGAGGAGAATAGTATCTGTGGGTGTTTGTATACATTCAAGTCCTCTGTAAACTGACTTAATATATGAAAGATTATAATTAGGGGGAATCATCGAGACAAACCATGAACACAAACACTGAAATGAGAGGAAAGCAGGGCCATTCAGACACAAAAGAAACTATTAATGATGGAAGGAGGCAGCAGCAGAAGAGGAGTGAGTGCTGAAATTTTTCTGCCTACAGGAAAAACTGTTGTATAAATCCTCTTTTGCTGTGTTTTTTAAAATTAAGTTTTGCAATTTTCGTTTGAATGAGACTGATTCATATAGAGCGGATTTGTATGTTGTTCACAAGAACAAGTTTATATAGTTTTTCAATAAACATGCCACCTCAAATTGAATTTAAAAAAAGGGTAAAATAAAAAGGTTTCAGCCCATTCTGTTCAACCGCTTTGTGACGTAGTTTGAATGAGAGAGCCGTATTTTGACAATGTGAAGAACATCTAAAATCGTGCGGACAAAAACAGTTTTGGAAATGACGGTCTAACAGCACAAAGCCAGGCGCAGGGTTCAGAGAGCATGGGTTAGGTACCTTGATTTAAAATAATTGTGTTTTGGGTCTATCATGCATAAACCAGTGTACACTGGCCAGCTGGCATTTTGGTAACTGCGGATTTCATTGTTTGGTCTAGATTTTGGCTGGACCACATAATTCCTCTTCTATCATTGTGCCATAAAACACAAAGAAAATAGTTGGGACGTTGTATGAAATATGTTAATGCTCGGATCAATGTTAAATTTCATTAAAGGTGCAGTGTGTAGAGTTTGGCATTTGGGCGACATCTATCTTTCAGATTCTAGAATGAGCCCAACCGTAACCAAAACGTCACATCGCTGAGCAACGGAAGCCTGTGAAGACCAAAAGGGATCATGAACATGGTATCATTCACTAAAGTGACAAGGTTTGTAATCATTATTTTTATAGATTATAGGTCAGTTGTTGTCCTCTCTCTTCTTCTTTGCCTGCATTCCAGGTAGATTTCAGAATTGGCGGACAGATTCGCGTTTAGTTCTTTTTGTCCCTAAAATCCACCTGTAGACAACATGGTGGATCTTTATGAACGCGGCCCGCGGTAATGTAAATTTTTTAAAGCTTTTTCTAACTAAAAAAAAAATAAAACAAACATTTTATGGGGATGATTGTACTCCTATTTTGACAGACTTTACATACAAATATAAACATTATATCCTATATTCACTGTTTCTGTTCAGCGAAATGCTGCCAAATTCTACACACTGCGCCTTTAAACCATTCCAAATCATCAACACTCAGAAAGATGAATCAGACATATACGCAAGAGCATAAAAGCAAAAATTACAAATTTATTTAATTTCTTGATGAAGACAGCAGGATCAGACTAGTTTTATCTATGATCTGCTTGCTCTACATCAAAAAGCTGTTGGCTGTATCCATTTGTATTCTTTACTGCATTCAGAAACATAACAGGCAACCTGTGTTAATAGCAAGCACAGTTATTGGTGGTACTGACAGAGATGTGTTGTTGTTTCTCTAAATTTGTCAGAACCATGTTTGAGGAGCAAATAATTTCTACACTGATTGTATGCACATTTTTTTTGGGTTCACATTAACAAATTTATTTTCACTCGGAAATCTTATAGCAACGTGAGTGCTACAGTGAGCTGATGTATCAACTGGTCATGTTTATAATGCCATCCAAAACGGCTGGCATTATTGTGCTGAAGGATGGCTGCGATATCCCAGACCTAAGTAGGAAGTATGACATATGAACACTGAATACCGTAGCAATGCCTCACTAAAGAAACACGTCTGTAATACTGCTGACTTGGGTATTTATGATTATGCGGGTCTATAAGTCTGAAATGTGATGACATTAAATGTATGACATGAATCTAACTTCAGTTCACCACCTCACCATTTGCGCCGCCAGTTTCCCCCGTCTCCAAAATGTTCGTGCACCAGCATCAAAGTTGACATACCGGTGCACACATTTCTCCGCCAAGTTTGTTTTTATAAATCACAACCTTTGCGTGGGAAGTGGCTTATACCACTTTCAAGCCCTGTTTTGTGCGTAAGCGAGCTTTATAAATGAGGCCCCTGGTTATTATTTGAAGCTCGGTTGTGTATTTCCAGGTCTTAGTGCAACAATAGACTGGACAGCAGTTATAAAGATCACAGTTTCAGCCCCAACTAGTGGCGGATGGTAAGATAACACAACATTTGACCAACTGTGGTCTGCATGACCAAGTGCAGTGTGAAAGAAAAAACAAATGAAAATTCCAACAGTGTTGCCACGTCATCCCTAAACTGAAGCAAGTCCACCAAACTTTATTTGTAAAAGTGATTTAAGAATATGTCTATGTGTATATACAGTCTATGATGACAACTCTATTATTTTATTCTCTTTTCCCTTAGAGAAGGAAAGCACTGCATGGCCCTTCTGTTTGAAATGTACTATGGCTTTATTATAATATACTGCTGGCATGTATGCTAAAGTTTTTCTTTAATGTGACAACTGCTTCAAGGAATGATTTCTGCTCTGTATTTTTCGCAGGCTTCAGGATTATTCCATCTTAAACTAATGGAGCCATTTCAAAGCTCCACTGAGCAAACTCATCCATGATCTTTGTCCTTTAAAAAAATTGACATTCTGGAGACATTAAAGTTTCTCCAACAAGCACCCACAGTGCTAAAGCTGCTTTAGCGGCACATTCGCTCAACAATACATCTTCACTCTTTCTGAAATCAATCGAGTGGAGCTGACAGGCAGTAAAAAAGCCACTGATGTGTGGAGCCGCTGTCAGTCCTCGTCAGCTGCATCATACCAGATGTAAGAGGACCGTACAGTTTGCCGATGCACTATTGATGGGCTTGTTGATGTGTTAATGCTGCTGGCCTGTGGGGCAGACGCGCTTCTGTTTTTGCTTTATTTTCCACACAACACACTTCCAAACTAATTCCAAAAGACAGATGGCTTTGCTTATTAAATAGCATCTAGAGAGACAATTAGAGAGAAAAGTAAGGGCTACCTGCAGGAGATACTGTACTCAGTCATGCACCTACTGGGAATCTGTGACCCCCACACAATGATTTCTACTTGTTGTGAGCTTAATAAAAAAAAAACACAATATACTTGTGCCTTCATGGAAGGATCAGTGCTTAGTGAAGAAACCCTTAACCTCAATCATGTATTTTCCCTTTACTGATCAGCAGTCTGGGTGACACTGAAGAACCTTTCACTGAACCTGGACTCCACTTGAATCATGAGCCCCTGTGACCTCCTGCTGCTCTTTTGCTGACCTTTAGTTTTTCATGATCAGTACTATCAAAATAAGGCTCACCGTGTGATGACCATGTTGGAAGGAAAACCTTCAGAACCCCTTTAATAAAAAAATAAAAAAATGTTGTACAAACCCCAATTCCAATGAAGTTGGGGCATTGAGTAAAACATGAACAAAAGCAGAAAATGATTTGAAAATCCTTCTCGACCTATATTCAATTGAATACATTACAAAGACAAGATACTTGATGTTCAGAGTAGTAAACGTTGTTTTATTTTTTCAATTATTTACTCATTTTGAATTTGGTTCCTGCAACATGTTCCAAAAATGGAGGGACGGGGAAAACAAGATCGGGAAAGTAGAGGAATGCTTACAAAACACCTGGTTAGATTCCACGGGTAACAGGTTAAATGGAAACAGGTGAGTGTCATGATTGGGATTAGAAGGAACTTCCTTAAAAAGCCACTTTGTGAGCAACTGTATCAGCAAATAGTCCAGCAGTTTAAGAACAATGTTTCTCAAAGTACAATTGCAAGTAATTTAGGGATTTCATCATCTACAGTCCATAATGACTTCAAAAGATTCAGAGCACCTAGAACAATCTCTGGAACATTGAAAACTGACATCATTCTGTAAAGGATATTTCCACGTGGGCTCAGGAACACTTTGGAAAATCATTGTCAGTTAACGCAGTCCGTTTCTACGTCTACGAGTGCAAGTTAAAACTCTACCATGCAAAGTCAAATAAAACATATATCAACAACATCAAGAAATGCCACTGGGCTCTGTGAGCCTGAGCTCTTTTAAGTTGGACCGATTCAAAGTGGCAAAGTGTGCTGTGGTCTGACGAGTGCTCTCTAGTCAGCATTTTCTGTCTGTTTTGGTCGAAAAATGCATGCGGCCTGCAGAAAAAATAAGCGAGCCACCTATTGTTGAGATTTTCTGCACAGAAGATGTGCCTGAGACATGTGGCTCATGCTTGCAGTCTGAAAGCTCTGAATTTACAACATGTTCAATGACATAGGCACACACTGCTGCCATCACGCTAGTAAAACACATCTAGTGTGAAACAGCCCTTAGAAGCGATTTAGAATTCAGAATGTGGGCCCCATCATGAAGATGGCTTCTCCTACCACCTTTTAAACTGAATTTATTTAATATTATCAAATGTGTATTTAGCTAATTCTTGCTCGGAATTTGGGCTGTATGGATTCTGTAAAATCTGGATCAATACATATCAGAAAGTAGTGTAATTTCTCAATTATAACATGCTTGTTTTTGCTTTTATTTAAGCTCTAATTTTCTGGGTGCGTATTATACACAAGTACAAGCAAAATACTTACCATATTTCATCTCGCCAACATCGCGGTTGCAACACATCTGATACAAAAAGCAAAAAAAATCTTTCTCTGCGAAAACACAAGCAAACACAGGGCGCTGCCATCTTGTTAGCAAGGGGATGCAAAATAGCTGGGCTGTGCTTTTTGAGTTGTCTGAGAGAGTAAGGTTTGGGCAAAATTTGGGTGCGTGTTATATTTGAGTACAGTGTTTTTCCAGGCAAAAATCTTGAAAATATGGGGTGCATGTGATAATCAAGTGCGTGTTATAATCAAGAAATTAGGGGAGGAAAGGACAGAGAGGAAAGAATAAAGGAGATAAATGGCTTTCTCCTTTATTCTAAACCAAACTGACATCATTTCTCTCTATAAAGCCAATGAATAGACTGAATTTTGCAAACCCATCCCTACACTTCTAGTAATGACACAGATGATCTTGCCTTGAACCCTCTACATTCCACTTCTACCAGATGAACTTTCCATCCTCACTGCTCAACATCTGCAGCTAAATCTGCACATCCTGGATTTATGTCTGATATCCCTCCTCCACAGGACACCATCAGCTCAATGAAATACACTTTAAAAAAAACTGTATTGATTCATGAAATCTAGCAGGCTTTATTGTTTGGTCGTCTCTAGCTAACTTTCTCTTTTGGCGACATGAGGATGCTTACAGAGAGTCGTAAATCTGAGCTTGACACTTGCTGTCAATGTGGCAGAGAAGTATCTGTCAAAAGAGAAAACTCAGGACTTCTTTTCAAAGCAAGTGGATTTTTTTTTCTTTTTTTTTTCTGATGGGGATCAAGTAAACACAATGAAAGCCTGGAAAAGTAACTCAGCACTTTCTGTCACCTCAAGGCCGCCACGCCTCTCGCTGTACGAGCAGCTTCAGCAGAAAGAAGTGCTGCCACAATGAGGGATATGTGGAAATACAATACATCAGCTTAAAGGCAGCTTTTTATGCTGTGCTGCCATTCAGTTACAATTACTGCTGCATGCTACAGCTTTGATTTAGTCCATCCTCAAAGGGAAGGCATGAAGGAGGCCAATAATGTATGTGGGAGACAAAGCTATTTGTATTTATATTCACAGAAGCTCTGACGGAAAATTATGAAAAGCTCCTTTTTTGTGGCTAAGTCCTTCATCACTCACCTCATGTAAAAACAACAGACTGTACTGTCATAATGATGTTGTCAAACTGATGCAAATCAGGGCTGCTACAATACCAGAACTTCATAGATCTTAAAGCAATACTAGAAAAATAATGACATTTTGATACTAGTTTCTCTGCCTCAGCATCAAAAAATACATCCAGTAGAGAGTTATTTCTTCTAATCAATCAACAATAAGTTCAGGCAAAGTCCTGCATGCTGCCTTGATTTCACAAGTATGTCGGCAATGTTTCAATACTGTTACATTTGTGCATGTGAAATAGCCCTTTTTCATTTACCAGCTGCAGCTTTAAGGTAGAATATGACATCTGTAACATTTAAAGTGGACCGTATCACTATATGTCCTTGGCAGGTCACAATTTGCTTGTATTGCATAAGTTAATTCAGTAAAAAAAAAATGGTAGATAGCGCTGTCAGGTTCGGTCAACTTGCCATGCAGACGTATTTCATCCATCCAGATTCAGGGCAGGCCAGTCAGAACTGTAAATCGAATATGGGCAGGGTTTATGGATTCAATTAAGGCATCTTGATAAAACATGGGGGTTGTGACTTGTGTATTGTACTGAACACACCATTGCATCGACCATGGCTAGATTGGTAGTTTGATCTTTATGTTAAGGTCAAGTTTAACGCCAACTACACTTTATGGTGGTTGTTTTACCAAAACATGTGTTCATTGCCCGTCAGCCTGAGGAAATTCCCTCCTTTCAGTCTGATTTTTGAAACACCTTTCAAATTATGTGTGCTCAAACAGTGTTTTAATTTTCTTCTCTGGTGATATCATTAGGGGGATTGATCTGTGCAGTTGAAGAGACAGTAGAAGCCAGATTACATGATGTAGGGCATGTTTCAGATTACTCCCTGGAGACCTTTAATTTAAGTGTCTTAAGTTGTAGGGTCCTTTAAACCTTGTCCTGGCTGGTTCTGTCTCTATGAAAAAAGTACACAAATTGTTGAGGTATCTGAAAAAGATGTAGTCAGTGTCCACAAATATATGCACATTACAATGCTTTTCATGTAGTATTGGTAAACATATTGTACCATGACACTGATGGGAATACCCAGCCTCATATGGTGGCATGTCACCTTCCCCAGGTAGAAGACAGTCTCTGAGCCAGCTGTTTGCTCAGTTTACAGGCAGCTCCAGTGGATGGAATATGTCAAGTCATGTCTATGCAGCCACAGTAGACGTTAGAGCACAGTGCTAAAAAGCCAAAACCACACCCACCTCTTGTGGTTGGCTCCTGGTCAGAAAAAGCACATAAGATGTAAAACCAAAACAGCCTGTTCTGTGCAAGGATGTAGCAAAAGGGTTTATGGACATGCCAAAATCCAGCATCCGAGTGCATTTTGGGTAGAAACTTCAAAGTAGTGATCTGTCGACCCCATGGACCAGGGTAAACTTGTTGAAAAAGAGTAAAATATTAGATCATTAAAACAGGCATGATAACATCTGCCAAAGAGTAAAGCCAAAATATTTAGAGCTCCCCCTGCTGTCTGTCTGTAGTATCATTTTTTTCCTGTAATGCAATTAGTCATTGTTATGATAATGCGGGTATCTGATTTTAGATCTTTCATCTGTTATTATGAAATCTTCATGTACTGTCATGATTGACAGCTTGGTACCCAAATGCAGCTTCTTGCAGCAGTCTTAACAGGGCTACCAGAATAGAGAAAGAAATGCAAAAGGAAACACAATAAAAACTACCAACACCTTGGTTAAACTGCAAGTGTCTGTTTCAAACCAGAGTTTCCACAAGTTTATATGTTGTAGTTAGTTGGAGGTATGTGCTGTCATTTCCATGGTTAGCAAGCTCATTTCTGTTTATGTTTAACACTGTAGTACTTTGGTATCACCTTTGCAGAAGACAGAAACAAATGGTCTACTTTAATATTTATTATCATAGTTTATGTAAATATATGACCCATGTACATAAATGTGTCTACATAATAATATAAAAATAGTATAATAACATAGACAAAAAACTGCGACATCACATCTTTTTCCTTTAATTTTTTGGGGGAAGACATCTCAGTTTACTTTCACACATCCCCTCTTTGGACATTTATGCTTTTTACACATTATAACTCATATTGAAGTTTCAGATTAAACAACTGGTCCATTTACTCAAAAAGTGCTCTCATTAAGCTCCAGATGGATTTTGTCTCATAGGAGAGGAGTGATGAAGATGAAATCAATACGAGAATTACAGAGGTGAAACAGGAACCTACAGTACATTAGCTGTAAAGTATTCCCACTGCAAAAATCCTTATCTCCACTCCATGACCACCCTGTGGGGAAACAGGCTTCATCTTCAGATTGGAAAAGTCTCATATATAATTGCGTTCTGTAATGTAGTAATTAGAGTTACTTAGAGCCAAGCGTTGGAGAATTTGATGATAGCTAAAGAATTTTGTCCAGAGACTTCTTATATGATTCACCATTAGAGGTATACTGGAACTGCTGTACTTCAAATTATAGCGTAAACATCAGCACTGGGGATCATTTAGGGAATTCAACTTAAATCCAACGCAGCCAGATACAGGAGATTCAGTCATGTTCATTACTTGTTTGTGAATATAAAATAGCTCTACAAGGATCTTCATCAAACTCTGCAAGTATGTTCTCTCAGGCCAAAGAATTAACTGACATGATTTTGAAGGTCATAGGTCAGGGGTGTCCAATCTGTGGCCCGAGGGCCAAATCCAGCCCGCTGCCCATTTTGAATAGGCCCCTGAAACAGTTGAATGAATAAAGACATTTTGATTACAGCAGCAAATACTGTCAATCATGCACATTTTCTGTCATATTTACTTTGTCACAAGGTCTAACTTACAAAGTATATTGCAGTATTCATCTTCAAGCACCAACATTCTTGCAGTTTACTCTTGTTTGGTGTCTGACAGTGAAGTTAAGCCATCAGTGTCTTCCATCTCTGCTGCTCAGAAGGTCATTCCCGCCCTAAATAGGTGTGAATCCAGTGATAGCCTGGGATTACAAGGGCCCCTTGACAGGTGATAACCCTAAAACTTTAACTTAAATATACTAAAAATAAGGTGCAACAAGTGGCTCAGTCTTCGATGTATTCCTTTTAATGCGACCCTCAATGTAAAAAGTTTGGACACCCCTGTCATAGGTCAAAGTCAAGAACAGTGGGCCTTATGTGTATCCTTGCTTGTAAACATGATATCTTGGGATCTCTTCCATGTTTTTTGACTTTCTGGTTGGGCCACTCTATGAGCACTGTACGCTCCAATCTGTTAGTCTTTATTCATCAGCCAAACACAGGCTTGGTGTTCTAATATAGGTCTTGTTTCACCTTATTTTTAGAATTTGGCCAACTCTAAGAGGACCATCAGCCGCATTTTGACCCCAGGCCATAGTTTGGACATATCTGGCCTAGGTCATATGCCTCATGGTTACCGTGTGTTTGTGAACATGATCTCTCAAGAACACCTTTGGGGGAATTCTGTCAGACTCTGCACAAATGTCACAGGTTAAAGGTCAAGAAAATGGAATTTTATGTTCCATCCATGTTTGTTAACATAACAACATAGTAATGAGTTAAAGGTTATTTGTCTAACTTTGCACATATGCCCACTCTGGCTGAAGAATATACTGATACATTTTAGAGACCACTGGTCAATGGTCAGGGTTGTGTTGCTTTCAATTATTTTTTGCTGGTGAAATGAGTCCTTAAAGGGATATTTCAGTATTTTTGAAGTTGGGTGGTAACAGATACTGTACAGTTATTTTGTGTACCTGTGTGAGTTTAATCTGTGTACAATTAGAAGAAAAATTTCAGAGTGCTGTATTTTTCCTCTATGAAGTCTCTGTGTTGGGCAGTATTTCATAATGCAGATACTGAACCAAATATGAGTGATCTTGACTTAAGTGATAATGATCTTCCTTTTACTGCGAATGCATGAGGTTACCTTCATGAATATAGAGAGCGTGCAGAAAAAAATTAATCGTGATGAGAGTCAGCAGGTCAAAAGAGAGAGAGGACAAACTTCTGTGCAATCAATGCTGACGGGGTGGATGAACATAGCTCTGTGCTGCATCAGAAAATAGTGCCAAAGTACTGTGATATAACATAGTTTTGTGGCTCATTTTTATGTAAAACTCAAGCAATTGCACAAAATAACAGTGTACCTTACTGGTAGTCTCAGACAGTTCCTCTTAGAGGTATAGTGCTGCTGTGAGCTGTTTTGGCCCCTTTACTGACTGTTGTCAAGTACTTTACAATCCAACTTTAAAAATACTGAAATTTCCCCTAAAGAATGCTTGGGGGGATTTCTGTTAACCTTTCAAGGTGGTTTCACCTCATGATCATTCCTTGTTCATTAACATGATATCTGGTGCTTTTTCCAGGATTTATTTATTTATCTATTTTTTCTTTTTTAGCAATGTTTGCTCAAATTCTTAGAATTTGCATGGAGCTTGACCTTTAGTAAAATTGAAGATATTTACACACAGTAAAGAAGATGTTCAATTTCTCTTGATCTCTTTTTTCCCTCAAGACGTTTACCTCTCTAATGTTAGACTTTAAAATAATAAATCCATTCTCTTCACAACTTTGTGGGGAGCAGGGATGTTCTGTCATCAGAATGTAAACGTAGAAGAACTTATTATTCAGCGGGTCAGTAACACTGATGTTAATCTGGGGATGCTGGGGTAGAAAGTCAAACGTACCAGAGAGTGAAACTTCTCCCATAATAGGGACTTTTTTCTCATTCCAACTGACACCCAAGACATGCTGCTGTTCATGAGCGAATCAAATTTGAAACAGCCGTCCTTGGCAAGAAAAGGCAATACTGATTATGATTCAGCAGCAGCAAACGGCCAAATCCCCTTACAACCCCAGCAAGTGGATTCACTGTCAAGGTCCGGCGGTGACAACAAGACTAATTACTCCATAATGGGAATCATTCCTCTCTTTCAGGCCCAGACCAGAGTCCTGGATCGCTGAGAAAAAACTGGCTGGATGATTACAACGTGGCCTCATGAGGATTGGCCGCACATACAGATTAACTTCAGACTCATCCATCAACACATGGAGCGGGTTGTTACCACGGTGAGTTAGCATGCAGTGCCAACAGAATGCCCCCCTTGGACATTTGTGTTTGGCCCGACTTTGTTTTCTTGAGTGTCTGTGAAACAGGAGCTTATGCGTGGGGATCCATAATCAGGAGCCTTAATGTTGACTGCAGCCCTTAAAGGAGGAAGTTTTTAGATGAAAAGTTTTACTCTCAGCTGTGTTCCTCACATAAACAGGAGGCTTGTCCCCTGCAAGAGAATGTAGTCTCTGTTAGCTTGGAGTCAATTTATAATGAAATAAACAATATAGGAAGTTATCTGAATAAATTTAGTAAGTTGAAAATACTTAAATATGGGCAATGAAATTCAAATTTTAATCTTACAACCTTGTCTTTCAATACTTTTTTTATTGTTTGGCTGTTTTATCAAACCTTATTAATGTTTCTCTGTAAAACAAACAGCAGTGCAAGGTGCGCCCGCACATACACACTGCTGCACTGCATCCACCCCATGTATAGTTTGTGTAATACTCATCCCCTTTGTGTGTCTCTAGCTACAGCCGCATGCTTGAATAAAGGACCTCTTTCACAATACATGTAATTTTGCCCACAGCCCAATTTTTTGTTTATTGTGTGGTATTTGTAGTACACCCAGAGACTCCCAAGAATATACCTTTAGAAAATCCAAAAGTCATCCAGGGCCTGTACTATGACCTATTTTATGATCATTGCCATAGGTGTGAGCCAGGGTGCACACTTTACCCCAAAACTTACTCAAACACAAATAATAAATCATCAAATTGGGTCAAATCACCTTCACTGAAGTCTGGTGCATCTTTTGAAATCAAATGTAAAGCTAAGTATTACAATTGAAAGAAGTTATTGAATTTTAACTGGAAAAAAATTAGTTTTGTTTTATGATTTTTTCAACAAATTCAATTCTTTGGAGATGTGTCTGACCAACTTACAGTTGCTGTACACCTAAAATACTTACAAATTATTTGGCCACGTATATATTCTCAAAGTGGGAAAAAAATCATCAAATTCTGAGACCGGTAAAGTTGTTCAATTAACAGGTTGGGTTACTGTGGTAGAATCAGGATACTGTTCCATATCTTGTATATCAGGGAACCTTTAAAGATTTGTTCAGAATTCATCCTTTAAGTATGATTTCTTTTAGAATTTGAATGCTAGATTCAAGACAAACATTTCACATGAAATGTTATTCATTTTAATATTGAACAGCCACAAAGGGCCTGTATATTATGCCTTTGTGATGAGATAATAATGAGCCATTGATACAAGTAAAAACCGATGCAGTTTTGGATTGTTGTAATCAGATTGTATATATCTACAATGACAGCAATACATAAACATTACTTCTGTCAATTTCTGTTTCTAGTACTTATATATACATGTAATCTGTTTTATGGCCTTTTGCATAGCAACGGCTTGGACAATTTTAATTTGTAGACTGGAACTATAGTGAGGGAAAGGGGATCTGAGAAATCCATAAGATGTATGATTGGCTGGTTATTTCATAGAATGGAGTCTTTGAATTTGCTTGTGTATGGCTGGAGGGGTTTCTGATTTTGAAAATGTTTATAATATCCCAAATAATTGATTACAGATGCAACATGTGAACACATGCCAGAGGTTCTCTTTCCAGCAGGACAGAGACAATAATATGCCTTCACAGGATCATCTGATGCATTCTTGTCAAATTGAATCCAAACATTGTATTTTATATATATATACCGTCATTTTTTTTTTCAAAATATCTGCAATTGTATGAAAATATCTTGACAGTGTAGCTTGGGAAAGATTAGTAAGCATGGTCATCTGATTCCATGAAAGGTTTGAAAAATAAAAAACAAATATGTCACGTAGAGCTCGTAGTGAATGGCAGAAGCTTGAAGCATCTGATATCTCGTTCCCTCATGTGGATCTGGAATACCTTGAGACCATAACATGCGGTACATACCAAATCAAACAGTCCCCTGGCTAAATTGCTGAGCATCAAAAAAATGATGGTGACTATGAGATTTGGGTTTACCAGCATGATGCTGATCTCATTAGGGGACAGATTCATTCTCGTCACAGATCTCAAATAAAATACAATGTTTGGATTCAATTTGACAAGAATGCATCAGATGATCCTGTGAAGGCATATTATTGTCTCTGTCCTGCTGGAAAGAGAACCTCTGGCATGTGTGCACATGTTGCATCTGTAATCTATTATTTGGGATATTATAAACATTTTCAAAATCAGAAACCCCTCCAACCATACACAAGCAAATTCAAAGACTGCATTCTATGAAATAACCAGCCAATCATACATCTTATGGATTTCTCAGATCCCCTTTCCCTCACTATAGTTCCAGTCTACAAATTAAAATTGTCCAAGCCGTTGCTATGCAAAAAGACACGAAGGCCATAAAAACAGATTACATGTATATATAAGTACTAGAAACAGAAATTGACAGAAGTAATGTTTATGTATTGCTGTCATTGTAGATATATACAATCTGATTACAACAATCCAAAACTGCATCGGTTTTTACTTGTATCAATGGCTCATTATTATCTCATCACAAAGGCATAATATACAGGCCCTTTGTGGCTGTTCAATATTAAAATGAATAACATTTCATGTGAAATGTTTGTTTTGAATGTAGCATTCAAATTCTAAAAGAAATCATACTTAAAGGATGAATTCTGAACAAATCTTTAAAGGTTCCCTGATATACAAGATATGGAACAGTATCCTGATTCTACCACAGTAACCCAACCTGTTAATTGAACAACTTTACCGGTCTCAGAATTTGATGATTTTTTTCCCACTTTGAGAATATATATGTGGCCAAATAATTTGTAAGTATTTTAGGTGTACAGCAACTGTAAGTTGGTCAGACACATCTCCAAAGAATTGAATTTGTTGAAAAAATCATAAAAAAAAACTATTTTTTTTCCAGTTAAAATTCAATAACTTC
The DNA here is from genome assembly GCA_037902135.1 of Cetoscarus ocellatus. Lineage (NCBI taxonomy): Eukaryota > Metazoa > Chordata > Actinopteri > Labriformes > Labridae > Cetoscarus > Cetoscarus ocellatus. Next base: position 756,212 of record JBAMNC010001020.1, read on the forward strand.
TTTCAGTTGTAATACTTAGCTTTACATTTGATTTCAAAAGATGCACCAGACTTCAGTGAAGGTGATTTGACCCAATTTGATGATTTATTATTTGTGTTTGAGTAAGTTTTGGGGTAAAGTGTGCACCCTGGCTCACACCTATGGCAGTGATCATAAAATAGGTCATAGTACAGGCCCTGGATGACTTTTGGATTTTCTAAAGGTATATTCTTGGGAGTCTCTGGGTGTACTACAAATACCACACAATAAACAAAAAATTGGGCTGTGGGCAAAATTACATGTATTGTGAAAGATGTCCTTTACATGGATGGACTTGAACCAGCACTGCAGTCATTAATCCCATCAGTTCAATAGCTTAAACAGCAGCTGCTGCTTTCCAGAAGCAGCTCAACACAACTCAAGTTCAGCACATACCGAAACAACAAACAACAACATAACAAAGAGGTGAACTCAGTATACTTTTAAAAGCATCTTTGTGACTTAAAGGACAGACATGGGCAGCACCATGGCGCAGAAGGTTGCAGGTTTGAACTCGGTCAGTTACGTCCTTTTTGTTTGGAGTTTGCATGTTCTCCCCATGCATGCGTAGGATCTCTCTGGAAACTCCCACTTCCTCCCAGACCAAAATACATGGTCTTGAGGTTAAACGGTCAATCCAATTTGCCTTTAGATTTGGGTCAGTGTGTGAAAATTTGTCTGTCCCTCTTTGTGGCCCTGTGATTGGCTGGGGACCAGACCAGGGTGTACCCTGCCCCTCGGCCAGTGGCAGCTGGGATAGGCTCTAGCCCCCTCGTGGCCCCGAACAGGATGAATGGTTAAGATAATGGATGGACAGACTTGAGATGAGTATCACATCACAGGCTTGTTTAGGGAGAGGAGGAGGTTGTTGCCCGAAACAAAAGTATTAATGCATAAACCCTACAAAACAGTGCTGTTGACAAATTGTAATTGCTGTGATATTGAGGTTATATTACCTTACTCTGTCATCTGATTGCTTCTTTTACTTCTTCAGTATTACTTAACCATATTCTTCTGTTTCTTCCACATTGTTTGTACAGCCATGGTCTCTCCACCTCTGTGCTTGTTTTAGGAGTGTTTTAAGCAGATACATAAAAATAATGCTGAGGAAAGCATTGTGTTCATGTTGTTGTTCCTTTGATTGCTTTAGATATTGCAATAATATTGCAATTGTATTTTTTTGGGGCACAATAATTGTAAGATGCAATTGTAAGGTCCTGTGCAAAAGATTAGCTTTTATTAAGCTGTATGCATATTATTCATTTTGAAACCAAAAAAATATCAAATATTCTTTTTAACCACAACATCAGCTGCATTTCCATTTATTGTGTGCTTGTACTGAGTGGGAAGGCATCCCTGCTTGAATATTTTTTCCTATTTATTGCAAAGATGTAGACATTTTCACCATTTCTTTTCATTTCTTCTGTTATTGTTAATACAATCTTTTAAAAGAGACTTTTTTTATACTTTTAACAACTGCTTTGGCTGAGTCAAGGATATCTTAGTTGCATTTAGAGAACAGAGCTCAGACATTAAGGGCGCTGAGCACTGAAATATAAATTAAAGAAATGTTCTATTAGGACTTCTTTTTTAAAGTTTTCGATAAGGTCAAAAGTCATGTTCTTTCTGTTCATGTTTAAACAGCTGGCTGTAGAGCAATATAGGTGAAGTAATTTACTTGCAAAAGCCATAAATCTTTGGAGTAATAATACTTTTAGAAGACTTGAACTTTGTGTATCTGTCTGACAATAATTTGAGCAGGATTGTAAGCAGGTGTTTCATCTTCAACAAGACCAATGAAAACTAGCCTCTGTCTGTGAAAATTGGATTTTCATTCTGCATAATCAATGAATTTCAGCCTGCATTTCCCAAGATAACAGCAACAACACCAAACAATATCACAGTCTGAATAAATTTAGCTTCCGAGCTCCTTTTGAATTCCAGCAGAAAGAGCTGTTCAGCTGTCAGAGCATTATTAAATTACTTCAGACTTATTCAACTGAAAAAAAGAGGCTCGGTGTATTTTCTTTTGCCTGCGCTGACCTTCCAGACTCACTGCAAACACTTAAATCTTACCCTAAAATCAATTTCTTCCTCCAGTAGATTTCTCCTCGAGAGCTGTTCCCCCACACACACATTTTAAAGCTGTTTATGTATTTCTTGGTGTCAGCTGACAGCAGGCATGAAGTGCAGAGTGACATTTTGAGAGTAGATAGACGGCCTGCTTGCATGGTGGCGAGCTCGGGAGACAAATGTGACGAGCAGCGAGGCAGAGAAGAAAGCCGGCCCGTGATTGATACAGGTGCCAGTGCGAGAGGTCAGAGCAATGCCTCAAAAAACGGGGCCATCAATTCTCCTGCCCTTTAAACAAACAAAGGGACATCTCTGCATCAAGCAGAGCACTGTGCTGTTATAGCCTCCGACTGCTGCCATCCCCTCTGAAATTACTCCTCACATCAGTGTACAACTTAATGCCCCAATGCTGGTGAATAACAACTACTACTTTTGCTATTTATATCAGTGTTTTTGCATTGTCACTGTGCTCCTCTGTTGGGAAAAAAAAAAACACCACACTATTTTTAGCTTTAATGCCTTCCTCTGTCTCCATTTGCCTCTTGTCTCTCTCCAGATATGATGCTGTCGAGAGCTGCTGGGGCATTGCCGAACTCTATTCCCCTCCCGCTAAGACACAACTTTAGAGGCTCTCATTAATAAGAGAGGACTGTAAGGAAGCCAGCATGAAAGCAAACCCGCCTCCCTCCCCTCTTTTCCTCTTCCACCATCCCACACTAACACCCACTGCCCAATCTGAGGAACCCCAGGGAGAAAAAGTCTCCCTGTCGCCTCTGGTGTTCTGTTGGGCTAATAAAGTGAAATAAGGCATATCGTTTATCATGTGTGCCCAAAAAAGGACCCACATGTGGAGGGGCCGGACACATGTTGCGTTTTATCTTTATAAAGCAGGTGTGTTTGGAGCGGTAGGTGGGCGGCGGTAAAGGTCAGGCTTTTAGAGTAAGTGTGAGAGGCGTGCACTTCAAACACCCGGCCTCCTAATCTGCACAGATTCTGTTCTACGTCCACGTCTTCCTGGCAGTATGTTAGCACCAGATATGCTCTAATAAAAAGAGCACAATTATGGCTTTTCTTCCATCTGCGGACCACTCCAAATAATCTCATACCAGATATATGGCTTTGCCTTGTCATGCTGTTTCGATATGGGCGTGTATTTCTTTGAAAATTTGCTACGGTCTTTCAATGAAAACGTACTTGAAAGTACAACGCTCCCTTTCTTTTGTTAGTTTTAAGAAGGTGCTTTAACAGATCATATTTTGCCTTAACAGAGGATCATGTTTACAATTTCTATACCTGCCAGCGTGTTTTATCAATCACTAATGTTCACAAAACGTTGCAGTTTTGCATACTATGTACTAAGCCTCTGCCACTCAAAAGCTCCCCTCCCCAAATGGCCCCAGTCTGCATTGATTGGTTGACTGGTCTACCCTGTGATTATTGGTCAGTTCAGCTTTGTTCAGCCCCATGTTTTCAACAGCTCTGCACTCTTTCTGCAATCTATGCTCTGCACTGGGCTTGCCACCAGAGCAACTATGGTAGGAAAGCTTGCTGGTAAATCTATTTTGGGAACACTTTTGATTTTCCCTTTTCACCTTCTGTGTCAAGCATTTAGGGAGATTTTTTACTGTTTAGTGCTACAGCTGCAATATGAAGTGTTCTCCGTCTCCCTCTCATTTTCTTCTTTGAGCTAAAATCTTACTTTAAATACCATCCTTTGCTCATCTTGTGGATTTTAAATATGGAGCATGAGCGATACGGACAAAGTTTGTACTCACCCTCACATAAGGCAAAAGAGGCAGAACTTAACACGGTTTTTAGTGCTCGTCACAATGCAGTTAAGCACTAGAGTGGTACATCTACATGGGTCACTTTTGTCTTTTTAAGGTATAACATTTATTTAATTAATTATATTAGAGGAATTGTGTATAGGGATGCACGATACTATGGACACAATATTGGTATAGAGACATATTGGCATTTCTGCTGATATTTACAGCCAAATATCAGTTGTACAAATCGGTCTGAATTCTTACTGGTTTTCTAGCTAATTTTAAGGACACAAACTAAAATCAACAGATTAAAATTTTGGCTTTCAGGTCATGTTTATGAAATAGAAGTAAGTTAAATTATGTAGCGTAAACAACCTCATCTGCACTGCCTTTATTCCCTCACAGAGAGGGTTTTGAGTGTTGCTTAAAGAATTAAAAAGGGGACACCAAGTCTTAACAAAGTACCCCACCTTATTTGACAGTAAGAACTGAACTGTGTTGGAAAAAGACTTCTTCACTTGGATATTTGTCTTAAAGGACTGTAACTTGCCATATTTGTACATTAAAGATTACAGGTAATGAAGACTTTGGTTTTGTTTGATTGTCCTATCATACCATCTACCATCATCAACAAGTTTACCCCAGAAATTATTCACTGATTTTGGCCTATGACAGAAACATGAGTATCATCTACATACAATGACATTTAACTGTTACTTTCTAAAAATGTGTTTTGTGCTGGTTTTTGCCTTTAGAGACAATCAGCAAATTGACCCTTTGTTAAGCCCTCTCCACTTCAGGAAGTGATCCTTGATCAAGCCCCACCCTCCTTGGATACAGTTGCTTGGTCAGAAAAAGCTCCTCTGTCATCAGGCTTCTTCCCATTTAAAAATATAAAAAAATCTCCTAGATTTTACTGACCTGTGTTCGTGTTTAGATGACTTTACTAGAAAAAGCACAAAGAGATCCAAACACCAAAAAGAGGTTCCCTGAGAAGGGAACGGTTCTTCCTTAGACTAGACCTTCTACGGGAGCTGTTTTTTGGTGTTCAGATGTTTTTGTGTGTTTTCATATTTGAATCCAGCACCCTCCAAGGGATGTGCATGTCTATTTTTGTCTTTCTCTAATTGACTTTACTTGGCCTCAGTACAAGAATAATGATTGAGACACAGATGGATGTATGAGAATGACTTTATATCTCTAAATGAATGTTGAAGTTGTAACAAAGATATTACTGATGTCTGAATCTGGTGTCCTCTAGCAGCACATCAAAAAGTGCTACTTAAGCATAAAGAGATAAATGGCGTGTTATTTTTATTTGTCTAGCCTGTGCTAACCCTCAGTAACACAAATCAGCCGAGGTTACGGAGCAGCACTGAATGTTGTAATATGCTCATACAACCAGTAACATTATGTTGGGAAGCTTGCAATAGTGTGATGCTACTGCTTTTTACCATTAACAAAAATATCAGTTATTGTTGGTGCAAATAAAAATATTTCCTCTTAACCTAAAGCATATATTATTATGTACTACTTTTATTATTGTTGATGACTTGACTTATCAGTGAGGTTGCCCAAAGAGTACAATTAAAGGAAGATGGTTTTCTCTTTTAACTTTCAGTTTAGTAAACAAGACAAAAAAATACTCCTGCATAATGATGTGAAGATGCAAAGACTCTCTATAGACACTCCAAACATACCTTGAAGCAAGGCTAAAGTAACAAAATAAAGCTCAAAAATGAAGTGCAGCTTAATGAAAACACTTTTTTGAGGCTCTAGTTTCTCAAACTAGAGCAGCTAAGTAACAGTTGCTAAGAGAGGGGCTCTCAGATTGGTGGTCAGTGAACCAATCAGATAGCACACAGATGGTTAACTGTCACATTTGAGAAATAGACCACAAATAGCTTTCTTTCCATTATAATGCATCACGTTGAAATTATAAATCTATATGTTTTAGTCATTTCCTGACATTTGACTTACTCTCGGGTGGACATATGCTAGTTTGAAGCTTCAGTAAATAATGTTTATGGTTTTGTAGACTCTACTCCTTTACTGCCCAAATTGTGATGCATTTTTGTTGTCTTTTTCCCTGTTCCTCATCCATTATATATTTTGTTTATTTTGCCAATGGTTTTCTCATCCTGATCTTTTATTTTAAGGTGCTCCATAGATAGTGGACGTTTGCATTTTTCTGTCACACAACAGAACAGTGCTGAGGACTGATAAATATCCTACATTTACTCTGCATGTATCTGTCTGTCGCTGTTTTCTGTTCTTGAAATCGAACTTTACCATAATTGTCAACCATCACTCAGATGATGATATTATCCAACTAAACCATGACAGAAATCTGATCTGCAAATGGTCACTCCTTTTGAAAGACATGGATGGAAAGACATGGAAAGACATGGAAATATGGACTAATGGAAAATACATTAGATGACATTTTATGAAACAGATTGCGGTCTTTTATTCTTATTATCCAGCTGGCAGTGATATTTCCACTGTGGGCAGCAAACATTAATTCCATGTAATTAGTTTACAGGACTGGATCTGTGCTATTTACAAAACAAAGCTAACAAGACCTTGGAAGGAGATAAACATCCATTATTTACATTGATTTGAGTTTTTGTGTAAGTCAAAACTCATTATTCTTGGTAAATATTAGCACAATTCTCATAAAAGAACAGAATGAAGGCCAGTGATGGATGGGAAAATGGATCGATAAATGGATATACAGATGCAGTGACTGGAATAAAAAGTTTTGTAAAATGTATTTCTCATGAGAAATGTCATCAATCACATACAGAGTACAAGTCCTGTGGTCTGCCAGTGAAATGACAAAGAGTGCCACATGAAGACAGTATTTATCATTAGCAAGCAAGGCCAAAGAAAAAGATGTTCACAATGGAAAGGTACTGAAGGTCTCTGGAGACCTGGTGAGGCCAGGGGAGGCAACATATTTAAGATAGGTCCTTATCAGTATGCAGTGAATCCCTTGGGACAGTTTCCACCCTTGCATTCCCAGGATCATCCCTGTCCTTATCTCTTAAACAGTCTAACCCAAACAAGCTGTATGTGTGCAATATGAGAGGTGTTAAACAGTAGGCATGGAATTGATTGATACAGTATGTATGTACTGATGGCGGGATGGCTAAACAGATTGATTTAAAAAATGACTCCATGGATGGACCGGCAGACAGTCCTATGGATGGATAATTGGAGAGATGAGTGTATGGAGGGATAGATGGGAAGTGGATAAGATCATGGACAGAGGGATGAATAGACCAGTAGATTAATGGATGCATGGATAATACTGTATATTGGTTAATGAATAAATGGCTGGGAAAAAATGTAAGTAAACAGGAAGTTCAATAGAATGTATGCATTGATGGATGAATGGATTCATAAGGATATGTAGATGTATTCCTGAACAGGTTATTGGAAAAGTAATTGAATGGATGGACAGACTGAAATCAGGAACGATGGATAATTTGAAGGTTAGATTTATAGTGTAATGATTGTTAAGAGGATTATCTCATTGATGGATAGACAGATGGGGGGTTGGATAGATCCATGGATAGATGGATGGATGAATGGATATACTAACAGATAGATGGATGGATACATTGTCTGATGAATTTATGTCTGAATGGATGATATATTGGTTTATGGATAGAAGAATAAACTAAAAGAATGGCGCTGTAAATGGAGAGATAAATGGATGAATGCATGAATGGAAAATTTAGATATAAATGGATGGATCTCATAACAGATCAGTTGAATAATTATTAAATGGATAGGCGGTGACACAAATGGATGTACAAATGGATGGATGGACAAACTGATCAGTGGATGAGCCAATGAACACTTGGATGGCTGGTTGGATGCATGTATAGATGAATAATATACTGGTAAATTAAAGATCTGTACATATATATAGTACATATGGAAGGATGAATGATGGATATATGCATGGGGGGGTGTCAAACAGGTACAGTTAAAGGTCAAACAATTAGATCCATGGACAGGCTGATGGATGGTGGTGAAGACAGAAAACTCTGAAGACTAGAATGAAGAGGGTTCAATTTAACAGGATCATGGAAGGATGGGTTGATGAATGGATGGATAGAAGAACAATGGGATGAATATTCCGATTGATGGATGAATGCATATCTGAATAAACGTATAAGTAGATGAATTCATCGTCTGATGGATGGATAACGTATCTATAAATTTGTAGATGAAAGATTAAATTCAATGATAGATACAGGGAAAGATAAATGGATGGATGAGTGGTTGTATAAATGGATACAAATAAAAAAAATGGTAATGGTGAATTAATGCACAGTAGAAAGATGGATATTTACAGCTGAATAGAAGAATAATGGATGTTTTATAGATGGATGGGTTGATTCATATATATATTAAGACACTAGGGAAAATTATTAAACAAATGGAAGATTATGATGAATAGGATTAATTAAAAAGGGGATGGATGGATGAATGAATCAATGGACAAATTCAAGTTTGATCAGTTAGTAGATGATGGAAGCATTTGAATAAATGGTTGGATAAAATGTTGAATGGATTAATTTATGGATTAACAGAAGATGGCTAGGAGAAATGACCCCTCATAATTTTACTGGAGGGCTTTTGTTTTAAATTGATTTTTGACATTTAATTGAATATTTTACAGAACAACAAATCTATATAACCCCAACTAACACACAACAAGCAGACTGCTCTCCGTGTTACATAAAATACTCCTCTTAAATTTATACAGTATTATGCACTACCTCTCTCCTTACATCATTCAAACCCCAAAAAACATCTGAGCGAGCAAGTGAGAGAACTGTTCGTTTTCGATGCAGTAAATAGAGTGGAGCTCTCAGCGGGGAGTCTGTGGCATGATGTAAGACACGGGTGTAAGGAGTGAGCAGAAAGGTCATCAGCTAGAGACCCATAAATCGTTCTGACGCTCAAACACTCAGGCACATGTTTCTAATCAGCCTGGGTTCAAATAATATTATGGTTGAGGAATTCCCGGCCGCAGTCATTAGCTGTTATCAAAGACTAACTTTACTGTGGCGAGACTCAGGGGGCTCATGGGTTTTAAAACCACTGGGAACACAAGGCACAGAGAATAATTATGTACATGGCAGGTGGAATGCTTTCTGTTTCTCTCCTCAAAGTGGCTTGTGTTTTCCACAGGCTGATCAAATATTTCAGTTTACTCTCAAAGGGGAACATTTTGCAGCATGTTTTCAACTCACAAACACTTCTTACTCTTGTACTCCTCCAGCTGCTTCAAAAGACTCACACACTCTGGAGTCATTTTAGTATTCAACCCTGTGAGGCCCCAACAGACAAAATCGTCCACTTCAAAAAACAATTCAACTAGAACTCCCAACTGACATTTTAATACTTCCACATCTTTACAAAAACTGAAATCCCTAAAAGTCATGCTAAGATATCATGTTTTAAAGCAAAGGAAGATGGTATAAAATGATCTTTGACTTACAACCCCCAAATATTTCATTAAATCAACTTTGAAACAGAGTGGGCAATGTGCAAACTATGATAGAAATATCCTCAGATTTCTCGAGATTTATTTCTAAGCAAAGGACGCTCATGTGAAAATTATGTTCTATTCACTGGTACTTGTTTTTGCTCAAGGCAGACCATGTCTATAGTATGAAAAATAGCCCCTAAACATGTGTCACTGAATCTTTTCAGCATATTTTTGTACTAATTTCCCTGCTCTAACAAGCTGTGAGGCTTTCAAGTTATTGTCAAAAAGCAAACCCAGAGAGCAGTGACATTGCCGTGCTTGTGCTCTTCACAAGCTTCATCAGACCGCAGCAGATAATTAAACAGCCGTGACCATCATGAGACTTTTTCTAGAAGTTGTGTGTCTTTGAAACCACACTACAAATACTGGCATAGACGTATGTACATTTCCAGTGGGCATCATTGAAGACTGTTGACTGAGCTCTTAGAGTGCTGCAGTCTTTCTGACAGAAGACTTTGGCCAGATTTTGGTCAGCATAAATATCTACATAATTCACAACATGTGTTTCTTAATGCTTACTAAAATTTGACTGACTGTCATATTACTCTTGGAATATTTATTTAATGGAGAATTTATTTCATAAAAATGATACATTTAATGTATTCAGTGACATGCATTAAAACCTAACAGGTCATGAATTCAGAATTATATTTATTAAAGTTGTAAGTTAAGTGTGTTTGGACAATCATTCTGTCAATCACATTAATTATGAGTCAATCAGATAATGTAGTAGGAGGGAACTACTGCCGCAGCGTAAAGGACAGAACATGAGCCACAAACAAAGCAAACTCACAAAAACATGTTGGATGTGGAGCAAAAATATCCTTTCTACAGAGAAAGTTGTTGTGTTGTTATTTGTGTTTTTTTATAAAATAGAGAAAAGCAGTCACTCCCTGCTATCATCTTGCTCATAACTCCTACCTCTTTCTTCTCTAATGGACTCTGATAGGGCCGTGCCGCATCCGGCCACTCACAAACTTTAGAAATTTGCAAGATGGATCTGACCGGCTAATGATATTGAATCAGGCTGATCCATCTGCAATGCAAGGCACAAAAGACGTTCTTACTCAAGAATGAATTAATCAGAGGTCTCTGGGTCTCCATTACCTTTAAACATGATTTCTAAATCAAACTCTAAGAGATTTATGTCAAATTTTGCACAAATGTCCTCACTGACTGAAAGCAGCACTAATTCGATGTTTTACAATCAGGGTCAAGGTCTCTAGATTTCACGTTAACCCCTTGCCTGCAAAATTTCCTTTAATTTCTGTACAACAGAACCATCTCTGAGCTACCACCGGGCTTTCACTACCCAGCACTTATGTACCTGAATGTTTTGGGAATGAAGTGGGCATTTGTTCCACAGTTTCTCTTCAGAGATGTAAATCTGTACACATACTGATTGTTTTCTGACTGTAAAAACTAAAAATGTAATTTCAACATTTTCTTAAGAAATAATCCTTGCTTTAGAAGCTTTGCTAAAAAGAAAAATGAGCTCTTATAGACGTACATGCACACAATGACACCAGAAGGTTAAACTCAACCTCGCCAGTCAGTCCATTTATTTGTTTCCCCTTCCTGCCCAGCATACGGCAGGCAAGTAATTATTCCACTCCATATATCTCACTGAAGACTGTTTGGAAACCCATCCTGCACCAGGGGATGAGCTTGGCAGCACTGTGTTGACAGTCATTTCCACAATGGACTCTCTTTTTTTTTCAAATAACTCCAGCCAGTAATTTGCTCATACATCTTTGGGAGCCGCTCACCCAGCCATAAAGAAAGCCCTAAATCCTGAAGCTAAAACAAGTATTCTGTGCTTAAGAAGACCTCTTTTCTCTCCTGTTGTTGTTTTGGATGGAGTTGTTATAAAAAAAGAGGAAGGCAGTTTCAAAGGGGATTCATACTTCCTGTGTGCTCCGGTCTCTAGGGTTAATTATTACGGTGCAGACAGTAATTTGCTCTTTGTATTGCTACTTATCTCCCCTCACAGCTGGTGTGTTTTTGCCGAGTGGACGGCCATTAATCAAAGCTTTCTCCAGGAGGAAGTTGGTCTATCCATCACCTCTGTCCCTCTCTGCTGTCCCGCCAGGCGTTAAACCTTTTCATTTTTACATCCTGACTGCAGCCTTGAATATCATTCCTGGTCTTCCTGCAGCGATGTCTCGAGTGAATCACGGGCACAAATTGGAGTCTTTTACAGGAAGGAGCTGTGATTGGATGAGAGGAGCTGTTTGTCTGTCACTCTGGAAGAAACGAGTAGAAGAACAAAATCATTTAATGGCCACACATTTGACACTGAAATACCCCTTTTACAGGCTACACTATTAATCATGTAGCTTTTATACTTAGCTTGGTTCAGACTGTCTGACTGTGAATCAGAACAGGACTGAGTCACAGCAGATGTTATGTAGGGTCATGTTAGGGGTGATTATAGTTTAGCCTGTGTTCTTCTTTTCAGAGAAGTTTTTACCTATGGCTGAGGCCTGATTAATGTATTCTGTATAAATTCCAAGGATGTTTTGAAAATGAAGTGTAGTCAAATTAGCCATTTTACAAATGGAATAGTATCACAGGATCTAATATTCATTTTGCTGACACAGTACCTAAAGTTATTTTACCACTGACACTTCACCACAGTGTCTCATACATATTGTATCAGCATAGCCTAATCTTCCTTTAAAAAACAACACCTTGACCATGTTGCCAAATGGTTATTTTGCCCCTCCAAAAACTGCAGCACCTTCAATGCAGCTCTAATATTTATCATATCAAAAGGACCAGTAACACAGTGCATACTGTATGATAAATTTTGCCGAAAGAATCTTAACCAAAAGCCTGACATTCATTTTAATTCATTCACCACCAGGACCTCAAAACCAGTGCACTTTTTATTAATGTAATCCTTGACCCAGTGTCATTTGGTCAATAGAGTCTTCCTTTATCAGCTTCTAGAAGTGGTTTTGCAAAAACATCGTAAATAATAATAAAGAAAAGATGCATTTTAATGACAGGAACTTGAATGCAACACCTTGTTTTCACTTTATCAAAGAAGAAGTGTTGCAGCATTTAAAACTAGTTTGTATGACAGGACCTGAAGTGCATGGCTGAACAGTCATTTCATCAAAAGAGCCACATCATTTTGTGTTCTTTATTTTAAAACAACAAGCAGAGACAATACAGTGTGTTTTAGTCATTTTACCTATAGAACTGTATTGCAGCATCTAATTGTCATTGGTTAAGTAAGACCTTATCCTTGCATTAACTAGCCATTGTACCAAGGGGAACTTACTGCAGTGCCTATTGTTTATTTAACCAGCAGGACCTTACTGTAGCTCCAAACAGCCACTTTTCCAAATAGAACCTATCATGGTTCCTAATGTCATTCTACCAATGGGACCTCATTGCAGCTCCTTAAAGTAATTACCTCCACCAAGGAGGTTACAGGTGGAGCTTCTTAAATTTCTCCCACTTCCTTCAGCTGGGCCGTGGCAGATCCATGATGGGGTCTGCCCACTTTTATGGTTGTAACAAGATCCCCTGCATAGCTATCCTGATAAGGGCAAAGGTTTAAAGAATTGTACGCTTTCTTGTAGGGAAAGCACCATCTTATAGGGACACCCTGTAAATGCATGAATGGGTGTGTTTTAGTGGGATTTAGGCACACTGTAAAATATGTGGAGGGAACTTGGAAAGTTGGTTGGTGATTGGCTGGAACTCTGCAGGCTTTTGGTTGGAAGGGTTAAAGTTGAAGTGGCTGCATCTGTGTGATTTTGCTGCTTGTTTTTTTTTTTTGGTGTCTGGGAAAAAGATGATTCAAGAAGTTTCAACAGATTTGGATGAAATGTTCAGGGAATGTTGGTCATGACACAAGTAGGAAGAGAGTTTAGATATTGGTAGTGATACGAATTCTGATGTGGATCCAGGATTTTTTTTTTTTAGAATTTCTAAAAATTGCATATGTTTTCCACATTTTTACCATTAAGTCAAAAACCTCTGAATGGATTTTGACCAGATTTTTAAAGAATGCAGGTCACTGCACAAGGAAGAACTGATTAGACTTTCGTGGTGATTCCAATCCTAATGCTGATCCAACCATTTTTGTAAAAAAAATTGTTAACATTACAGTCAGGGAATTTTTCACATTTTGCATAATTTGGCAAAGAATGTCAAAATGCCTTTGTGGAGGTTTGTGCCCTCTGACCACCTCTAGTTTTACTAATGAGAATTCATTACATTTCCATAAAATCGGTTAACAATTAAAGCTTATTGGACATTTTAGCACCGGGACTTTTTTATCCTATGAGTCATTTTACAGATGAGAACTTATTGCAAGGTCTAAAAGTCATTTTACCAGCCCAACACAGAAGGCTTTGTTGTCATTTCTTTGCATTGTGTTACTTTAGTTTAAAAGGCATCTTAAATTTGTTTTGTTACTCCATTATTTTATCTAATGGTTTAGTAAGTCAAGTTAAATTACAGTAAGTTATGTAACCATTGGTCAGTTTATATTAAAATGTGATTTGAGTCCAAATAGAATAATATGCTTCTTTCCAATAACCTACCATGCAAAACTAAGTCACATAAGAACATTCATAGTTTCATAATGTGATTAATTCATGTCACATTAATATTGAATACAATGCAATAGATTATTTGTAAAAGATAATAATATTGGTAGAAATTTCCCTCTCGATAAATCAGTGATGGAAAAAAGTAAATATGAAATATACTGACAAACTATGACAGACTAAATCAGAGCTCCATCTTTCACATTGCTATGCTAAAAACTACTTCAAGGTAAAATTCTGAAGTTTCGGTGAACTGCTAAGGTGTGATTTGGAAATGTTTGACATAGTATATGTTTTTCTCATGCAACTTTTAACAAGGGCAGGAATCAATTCCTTCACTCTGGACTATACGGTGAATCTCTGGCCTTTGTACTCGCTCCACACAAAGCATCCGTCTACTTCCTCCGGAACATCACTGTCCTGTCCTCACCATCGGCTCCTCTCTGCTCTGCCTCTACACGGCACATCTGTAAAACAGTGGGTGATCTGCCAGCCTGAACCTCCAAAGAGCCTTCACAGTCTTTTGTCTGAGATACAGCTCACAGGCACAGACACAAACACACACACACACATACACAAAAGCAAAGAATCCTCATTAGGTTTATGAGCTGTAACCCTGCTGCATCATAAATAATCCAATCTCCTCAAAACAATGCAAGAAGGAGCCTCCTAGGTGTAATGTTTCCTCATTTCAGGCTGCGATCTGATAAAGAACGTCTCGTTAATAAAAAAAGGTGCTGGAGAGAAAGACGGAAACATTTCATGGATAAAAAAGCAGAGATGATTTCAGTTCTGCTGCTCTGACTCTGCCTTTGCCTCAAACCAGAATGCACTTATTTCCTTTTTTTGCGTGAGCAGAAGCATAAGGGCTCAAGCTGAGTAAAACAATGATTCAAGGTTGCGGTGATAAATGAGCGTGTCTGCTCTGATAGCAGAAGGTCATGTGCATCGGCCCCCAGTGTGCATCTGCCATCTAGCACGCAGCAAGGGTGCACTGCTGGCATGCCACGACACGACAACGCTTTTTTCCCTGGCTTCTGCAACCGCTACAGACCAAATTCATTGTTTTGTGCACCAAACTCAAGGCACACGAAGGATGGACTCTAAGGCAGGCAATTTAGCTTAACTTGTCCAGCAGACATTGGATTATTGTGTTTTTTTGTAGGATTAGAGCATGAAAAGGGAGTCACAGTGGTGCTGGTGGAGAATCACTTTGAGTTGAAAGGTTTTCACCACATATGTTTAAGGACAGAAAAGTTTTAAGCTTTCATGTAGAGTGCAAAGTTTATAAGAAACAGATTTCCAAATTAGGGGGGAGTTTGCGGTTATGTACTTGTAAATTCTACCATATTCATTCATGGACTAAAGCACTGCTCAGTTGGTAAATTAGAAAAGCGTTGAAATACATGAAAAAGAGATAAACAAAAAACAAAATACATGGATTTGTGATTAATACACATGAACAAACCTTTCCTCCCTTGCAAATTGGCACTCAGTCAACTAAAATTTTTTATTCATTACTGTTCATTGTTTATTTTAGTCAGACTATCAACAATTTTTTCCAGGTCCAAGCTGAATAGAATGTTTTATTGCTTTCCTTTTTCAAAGAGGTAGTAATGTTTTAAAGCAGGATTCAGCAGACAGAGTTGGTGATTCATGATACCTCAATAGGGATGCACAATTTTATATCATAATATGATATCCCAATTGTCAGACAGTTGCCTAAAAAGCTCAATATTGATATCATCAGATATGCAAATTTCTGCGATTTTACAGTGGATAATTAAGTTTTATACACCAGCATTAAGTTTGCAGAGTTTTTGCATATTGATTTTTATCAACTGTGTAAGCTCCAAATATTGGGCCATTTATCTGTCATCAGAATAGCTGATCACTGTTTACTTGCTCTCAATGGGGTGAGTGAAGCTGATGTTCCTCGAATAATAATAATAATAATAATAATAATAATAATAATAATAATAATTTAATAAGAAAAATATACATTTTCCATAAAATGCAGGTGTAATCAAACAAATACTCTCAGTAATTTCTGCAGATTGGTATTGATATCACTATTTGCTAAAGTAATTTTGAAAAGATTGGCATATTGGATCTGGCAAAAAATCCAATATCCTGTATTCCTAAACGCTAATTTTTTTCACTGCAATGGTGTAATATCTTCACAAATGGTTGTCTGCCACAATACTAGTGCTCACCTGTTTGTGCAGTTTAGACTGTATGCATGAGTTTATTTGCAACTTTTGATAGTTAAAAACAATTAACATTACTTTAATATCAATTTCTTTTCCATTTAGACAAGGGGTTCATGCAGACAGATGGCAAAACAAATACATTTGGATAATACAGTAGCAGAGACCACATTTACTAGCAAGTTAGGACAAATCTTTTCATTTTTTTTATCAATACAGACATTAAATCCCAGTCAAATGCTCTGTCTACAGCATATAATAGCCGCTGCCACAAATAACCATTGAATCTGAATTTGATGATGTTTTTTTATTAATAGATTTGTTAACATTACAGGATAGGGCATTTTTTTTATATTTTCAATAATAACACAGGTAAGACATTCAGAAATGCCTTGGCAGAGGTTTGTGCTCTCTGAGTACTTCCAGTTTTCTGAATTGTATTTACCATTGACATCAGAAGACAGGTATAATTAGGGATGAGAACTAAAAAGATTTTATTGATACCAATGTCATTATCTATACTGCCTATTGATCCAATTCATTACCAGTTCCTGTGGGCAGGTCTACAGGTTTTCAGGGTCTACAGGTTTTCAGGGTCTACAAGACCAAAGACATGGCTCTCCTGATATTCAGTGTTATTCCATGAAGAGTAATGTTTCAGCATGATGCCGGCGTTTTCATCCTTGCTTGAAATCTCCTGGATGCTCTGCAGTTTTTGTGACGATGGGCTCTAATTTCATAGACCAGGCGTAGGCGCGGTGCACCTGCCCTGCGCCGCGCCTGTGCCACGCCAACGGGGTGTGTCCAGTCCGGCGCAGCGCGGTGCACCCATGTCTCCGTCCTTCCCACCTGCGCAAGCAGCAGAGAGGGAGGAGAGGAGGCATGAGTGGGTTTAACACAGCCGAATGTAATCTTCACCAATCAAATCAACACCTCTCCTCACCTTAAATGCGCTGCGGGAGAAGCGCAGAGACAATTATCCCTTCGGTGGCGAAGAAGGTCAGAGCCGCTGTCACTTTTGCATCAACTGGGAGAGCGCAGAGGCCACCGGGCTGTGCATCGGAGGCCACGATGCACTTCACCGTGTGGACCACCTCGCGGGACAGATGTAATCTGTTCCTTTGCCATAAATAGGAGTACAAAATTAAGTGATAATTACATTTAAACACAGCAGCAGGCTAATCCATTCATCATGCTTGTGATCCACCTGCATTCCTGGTCTGTCATCGCCAAATAGCAACCTTTGGTGAAATAGTCTCTCTCAATATCTCCTCCTCATCCTCCTTGCAATAATGTACTCCATCTTTTTAGATCACGTTAAGAACAAAGATAAAAACAGAGATATATGGGCAATCACAGGTAAATCCTGAAGACACCGAGTGACTTACATTTATTCAGCGAGCGTCTCTCTCTTTCTTCTTTTCTTTTGAATTTCATGAGATGAGAGAAGCCGGATACTCCGGATGATGTGGCTGTTTGTGGTTGGCTTAGAGATGTGAACTCGTTAGTTTGCGTCACTCTTCCAGCTGCCATCAGGTTGACTTTCCATTATGATAAACGTCTCTGATCTGACATCAGATGTGACAGGACAATTAAAATATATACAAATGTATGTGCTGGTTCAGACGGTTACATTAAATAGTGGTTGCTGTGATTGTTTATTGCATTGAAATGTGCCTGACACTCTGGATACCTGCTTGTGAGGTTTTGGTTACGTGTACGCACTGTGCACCTGTCAGCCAAATTACCACTGCCCCGGGGTGCGCTTCGCCTGTGCCGAGAATAGACCAGGTTGGAGCTGGCGAGCTTTCAGCGCACTTCCCGTGCGTTTTTTCGGCACGAAATCGTCACTGTGCCAAGCTGAATCTGTCGACACCTCCCCCTGGTGCGCCATCACACCCACCTCGGCGCAGCTGGTCTACCAAATTGCCAAATTGGCTGCGCACAGCGGTGCGCCAGACAAAATTACCACTGTGCAGGGTGCGCCAGGCTGCACCTCCCTGAGTTGTACCAGGATCAATCTCTATTTTGGCTGCTTCTCTCCTGTCTAACATGATTACTTCTTTAATGACCTTTGGACCAACTGCCTATGATGAGAGCATGAAAGCCTTGATTTGCAAGGTAGGTGGATCCTTTTGGAAGGAATTGATAAGGAAATTGTTATGATAAAAGACTACTGGTACCGATTCCTTTGCCTATTTGTTATTGATACTCAACTGGAATTGATGTCTGATTTCAATCCCTAGGTATAATGCTATTTTAACAAATAAATAAATAAATATTTATAAAGGATGTTGTCTTACCCTGTATGTCCCAAGGTCCTAAGGTCCCAAATACCAAGAGTTTGAGAAATCAGATAAATGAAATTGGATTTCTTGGCTTGAAAAAGAAAGATGTGAAACTATTCATTTCTTCATTCTTCCCGTAGAAGTCATAACAGCATTTGTAGCATCATAGACCCTGCACTCAAAGATAATCATGAAAATATTTTAATAACAGTAAAAGCACTATACAATGATTTTCTTCTAGTCAATGAAGCTGAAGCCTCATGTACACTGAGAAAGAAAAACTGAAGTCACATTTGTCCGCTTCAGACAAAAACATCTTATGCACTCACTTATCACAAAGTGGCTCACAGGAAATACATTTATTTTCCTGCCCGTCTCTATTGTCTTGTCTTAGTTTTCATTCGTACACTCAGCTTTATCTCCTGCTCTTTTCTCTCTCTCTCGGGTACGGCTCGCTGTTTGACAAGTGCTCTACCCCGCGAAGCTTTTCTTCCACAAACAGGTCAGAGGAAGATCAATAATGTGTGTGGATAGGCTCTTATCTCTGTCCAAAGCGGGCCTTATCAGCCTCGCTTAAATGGTGTTTCATGAAAATTCCTTGAAACCTAATCCTCCTGGAGACGCAAGACAAAAGAAAAATGGGCTTCTATCAAAGTATCGTGTGTGTCGATTCAAATAAGTTTTACTTATCTGCTGGCCGCACATCACAACAATAGAACCTCTGAGGAAAAAAAGACATTATCACCCTAAATAAAGGAGTGAATAATAGCTTGTGGGCTGACGTATATCTGAAAATACAGTGTTAATACACACCATTATCTTACAGAGTGTACTATGGGCTGATAAGCTCTGCAAGTTTCCTTTTAGAGTCACACGCTGCAGGTAGAGCAGAATGAGGGGATTGTGAAGCTGAATATGGGTATAAAATAACGCTCTGCTTACTGTATGAAGCACTGGCAACATTCATGTGGAGGGTCAGAAATTTGTTACAAAACTGAACAAGAGTTGAGGCTGTAAAATGAGTCTTTTGAGTCTTTTAAATGATTTTTTTGGCACCACACAGCACTGAGGTCAAATGAATTCAAATGAATGGGACAGTTTAAAGTTAACAAGATTTTTATTCATGCTGCCCTTTTTCCTTTAACCTCCAGCACCATCAACCTTCAGATTTGTTATACAGGAAATTTTAAAGTGAACTGGACTGTGGAGTCAGGTGTACTTACAGGGTAAGTTCAGTGTTTTTGAAGTTGGGTGAGGTGCTTGACAACGGCAGTGAAGTGGCTGAAAGGGCTCCCAGCAGTGCTGTACCTTTAAGGAGAATGTGCTTAGATAACCTGCAAGGTACATTCAAGAGGCAACCTCCAAGGCTGTAAATGAAGGCCCATGCAGAAGTGCCAAAACCTGCAGTACGCAGAGTGTCCACTTGGGTCTGGCTGCAGAAACATGACACCTTAATGATTGTATGCACTGCAAAGATTTTTTTTACACGTCTTTACAGCCTGATTCGAAAAACAGCTTTAGTTGAAAACTCTAAAGCATCTATGTGCTCGCTCCTGATTTTTTTAATGGAGGATTTATCGAAGATTTCAGGTTTAGAAATGCAATGTTGGTATTGGTCAGATGACTTGAAGTACCCCTTCTAACAACCTTCCTGTCTGTGAGAACATGGAGCTAAATTTTGATTGAGATAGCACATGAAATATGGCAGCGTCCATTACAGGACATCAACAGTGTTCCAAGGCCCCTATGGCATGGCATTGTCCAGTTTTTTACAGTCTATGGGCACACTGCTGTTGGGGGGTAGTTATTTTGTGTTATTGTGTAAGTTTTGTGTAAAAATCAGCTACAAACTATGTTAGATTGAATGTACAATTGGGCAAAAAAATCAAAGTGCTTAATTTTTCCTCCAGGAAGTCTCTGTGTTTAGCACAATTTTTATGATGCAGTAAATGGCGAAGTGCTTTTCCGCCATTGATTCAGCCAATCTGCTGCTTCGCTCTGTGGACTAAGGAAGAATTCTTTAGAGCGTGATTCTCCAAAAGTGAGCAGGTATAAACTTCTGTGGAATCAATGCACACAGTTGAAAGAGGACATAGCTATTGTGCCTCACAGAGACTTCCTGGATGGCTTTAAGCTACAGAGCTGCTGGAAGCCTTTTCAGCTTAATCACTGACTATTGTCAAGTACCTCATACAACCCAACTTCAAAAATACTGAAATACTTGAAATCAAGATCAAATGTGAAATTATTCTTAAGCTGCATGGCCTGTTAGCATTGTTTAGAATAAAAAGTTAAATGGTTTTCTGTAAAGGGTGCCATGCAAAGCAGAATTGACTAATTCATTTAGAATATAAAAGAAATAATGATATCCTTTTGCTGGGTGAAAAAATCAAAGTGTGAAAATGACAGCTGGGAGGGGTAACATGGTGTGTCACCCTGCAATTGACAGCTGCAAAACTAAAATAGTCAAGCACTGAACCCCCTGGTGTATTTGAAAATTGCAGTTTTTACACATAAAAAATATCATAGCATTAATAGTGAGCTCTACAGGTAGAATCAGTGACGTATTTTTTCATTTATTTTGATGGAGTCAAACTATTTTACCTTGTTTTCAGTTTTTGTGCCAAGTTACGATCACCTCCTGCTTCTGCCTTTGTGTTTAATATTAAGACCTACAATGTAAAAGTGCTCTGCTGAAACTGGAAATGTATTAAATGTAAGCCTGTGTTGTCGAGGCATGTTTACTTGAAATTTTGGTGGCCATTGTGCAATGCACTCTGGGTAGTGGTGTCTTCTGGCTACTTATTACCATCTCACCTCTCTTTCTGTAGATTACAATCTTTAAGGCCATTATAATTCTGCTTTTGTGCATTTTAGTTAAGAGTACAATAAGGTAAAACTTACAATAAAGTGGATCATTGAAGAAAGTGCAATTTGAAAGATATGCAAGGAACAAGGTAAAGATTACGTCACTACCCAAAGTGCATCAGCTTCTCCTGAAATGTAATCAAAATGTATAAATAGTAGTGTCTTTCTTTATATAACATACATTCAACAGTGACTTTTTAGGGACATTGTGCTGCCCTTTTACCTTCAGGACTGCCCTCATTCTTGTGGCATAGACTCAACATGGTGCTGTAAACATTCCTGAGAGATTTTGGTCCATAGTTATCAACGACATGATAACATCACATATTTGCTGCAGATTTCTCTGCAGCAAATTCAGGATGCAAATCTATTATTCCACCACGCCTTATAGGTGCTCTGTTGGAGTGAGATCTGGTGACTGTGGAGGCCCCTGAGATGATTTGAGATTTGTGGCATGGATATGGTGCTTGAAGTAGCCATTGGAAGATGAGTACAGTGTGGTCATAAAAGGATGGACATGGTCCGCAACAGTACTCAGGTAGTCTTTGGAGGTTAATGATGCTTTATTGGTACTAAAGGGCTCAAAGTGTACCAATAATATACTATCCCCACATCATTCCACAACCACCACCAGCCTGAGCTGATGATACAAGGAAAGATGGATCTTTGCTTTCATATCATTCAGGCCACATTTTGACCCTTCAGTCTCCATGTTGCAGCAGAGATCATTATTCATCAGATCAGGCAATATGCTCTCCATTTGCCATTATCCAGCTTTGGTGAACTGGTACAAATGGTAGCCGTAGTTTTCTGTCCCTTACTGACGAGAATGACACCAGTTGTGGTCATCTACTGCTGCAGCCCATCTGGTCTGAGATACGACATTATGTGCTTTCAATGATGTTTTTTTTTTTTTACATACCTTGGTTGTACCAGGTGTTTGAGTTTCTGTTACCTTTCGGTTATCTGGAAACACTCAGGTCATTCTACTCTGACCTCTGGCATCAACAAGATATTTTTTGCCTAGAAACATGCTGCTCTCTGGGTGTTTTCTGTTTTTCCAATTATTCTCTGTAAACCTTAGGGCTGGCTGTGCTTGAAAAATCCCAGTAGATCAGCAGTTTCTGAAATACTCAGACCAGTCTATCTGGCACTAACAACCATGTTACATTTAAAGCTACTTAAATGACCTTTCTACCCAATTCTTATGCACGGTTTGAACATCAGCAGGTCATCTTGACCACGTCTACATGCCTAAATGCATTGAATTGTCATCATGTGATTGGCTGATGGGCTGTTGAACAGGTGTAACTAATAAAGTGGCTGGTGAGTGTATATTCTAATACTTTATTGTTAATCTAATATTGGCAGCATTTCATAATAAGCATGGTCCCTCTAATACTGTAGACTAAGTGTTGTGTATTATCTAAAATGAAAAAAGTTCACACGCATCTTGTTGCACCTTCAACTGCTAAATAGGAATGGTTAAGCACAGAAAAAAATATTGTGTAAAATAATGTCAACGATAAAATCACATAATTGATTTGATACAGTTCGTGTGTATTGCACATGATGTGAATGTAATCTGTTCCATCTTCTCGCTCCATCCCTCTTCCTGCTCGAGGCGTTCCTTTGAAAATGGTCTCATTTGTGGTTTGATGCTAAACTCTCTGTCTTTATCTGCAGATCAATAATTTATCTGATCGCTTGAGTCAGCTCCTCATCTTATTTGTATGCAAAGCAGGAATCTGTGTGGAGTACAGTGTTTGTTTGCTGGGTTGTTCTGAAGTGTGTATGAGAGATTAGTGAAGGTATGATGGAACAATGCAGACACAAAGTGCTGTGGAAACCGGCACATCCCGACTCTGTTATCTTTTTATTTCTGATTATCTGACACAGTGACTGTAGCTAATCCCTGTGTCTTGGATCTAAAAAAAGGAATAAAGAATAATTTAAGGAGATATTGATACCCAGACTCTTCTCTAATAAATAGTTTTAGGTTTATATCAACTTTTGTAACCAAGAGGGCCACATAGGACCTTTTCTTGCTGTCTTGAGGCCAATAAATGGTAAAAAACTGTAGGAGAAAATGTAGAGCTTTCATCAGAAATAATTTTACAAGCATTCATTTTTAACTCAACTCTTATAAGAAAACGTAACTCAGTAACTTTGAATTAAAGCCAATTTAATCTCCTTTATAAATGTATGAAAAAATGGGTGTTTACCATCTATATGAAGTACAAATATTTAACTAAGACAAATTGAAATGATAACTGAAAAAAGTAAGTACTCTAATTACATTCTCCTTTTATTTCATTTTCTAGTCCATGCATGGCATTGCATTGAAAAAACTAATTTGGATTACATTTTGTAGATTCTGTTGTTTTCTCCATGTTTACAATTTGATGATTTATCGGCCATATCAATTGAGGCGGCCCCACCCTGGTTAGATGAATGAAAACATAGTTTTGTGGGTCTGTAGCTGACAGACCAGGGTCCACATGCAGCCGCCGGTCTCACTCGGTGTGGCCAAAGAATTACAGTAAAATATTAAAAACTATTAAAGTACATTGAAAATGTGCAGCCTGTATTAAAACGTTCTATATTGTTTTATCTCCTCTTTATTTTGTTGTTCTTTGTTATGAAATCTTTACCTCATTTGCAGCTTTTATTGTTTTTGGGTTTTTTTTTTGTCTCGCTGCTGTTATTGCCAATTGTCTCATTTTCTCTGTCTTGTGTGTACCACAAACTTTATTTGGTGAATTTACTAAAAACGTATTAAAAAATCTCATAGAACTTGAGACATGGGAACAGGAAGTACTGAGATGCCAACTCACTTCTACATATTAGGGCTCACTACTGCTCCTCTATTGAGTCTTACTAGTTTGTAGAAACGCTTAAGTAGCCATTACTTAAAATGCTGTCATAGTTGAGTAGGAGTCTTTCAATGGTATGATGATAAATGGCTGGGTACATCTAATATCTCTATGTTACCCCTTAAACAATATGATTGTGATCATCATAATGTGATATCTATTTCATACTGTTGCATTCAGGCTGTTGCTTCTTTCCTCTGATGTTTTGTCATATTATATTTATATTATAATTATATTATTTTATGTATAGAAAAGTTGACCTTGACATGAATGAGACTGTGGTTCCTTTCTGTAACAAGAGGATTTAAAGAAATGCTCAAATACTGAGCTGTGATCAATCTTTAGAGAAACATGGCAACACTTTTTCAGACAAGCAGCATCATTGAGCTGCAGTTGCCTTTATGTAAATGAGACTCGGTGATAAACATCATTTAGAACAATCACTCATCAACAGACAAACAAAACAAGTCAGAAAACAACAGATCTTCATTAAAAAGGGTTTTTAGTTATGCTTGAATTTGGAAATCTTCAGAGGCAGTGTAATGGTTTTTATTTTCAAGAGTGATGGTAAAAAAAAAAAAAAAAAATCAGATTGAATGCTCTCCTGATCTGACAGAATCTACCATCAGCTGATGTCTCCCTCTACTGGCAGAGAAACTACCTTGCACCTCAACCATCTCGCATGAGTTGCTTGATGTTTTATGCCAAATAGAGTGGTATTTAATATTGGCATACTGCCATTATGTTTTTATCATCAGTGAAAAATATTATATTCTACATCCTTTATATTGCTACATTACACCACACTATGATTCAGTTCTATCAATTAGTATAAATGATATAAATAAGCAATCATTTATTTATTTTCCACCAAGGCGGAAATTAATAATGACTTATTCATAATACTTATATTACAACTGATGCCACTTTAAGCTACTGCACAGATCATCATCTCACTGTAAGAAGTCATGGTGTAACAAAAAATGACCATAAAAATATTAGAAAAACTGAACGAGATGTGTAGGAAACCAAACAACCCCATACAATATTTGGCTGAAGGTTGACATGCAAATAAAACATGGAAAAAAAAAACATTTGGACACCTCAGAAAGCATCAAAATCTGATATTAAAAACACTTAAGAAGAAAATATAAAATATAAAATAATAAAACTCTTCTTAATGTGTCGATGGTGTCAGTATGATGGGACACCATGAGTTCATCGGCACTTTGGCGCTCTCCTGTGGCTAAAGAACATTTTCTGGGTACCTTTGGTGGTCATTATAATAAGATTATACTGCAGGAGTCTCTATGAGGATTTAACAGAATACTGTGTATGCTTTGACCCCAGTAACAGATTCTCACATATTTTTTATTATTATTTTTGTTTTAGTGAAGGTAAATATTCACTTTCATTTTTTATGTATTGTAACCAAAATGTAAATGATGTTGCTGCTTAAGAAATGCTGAGTGAAAGATTATTAAGTTTCATGAAATAAATCAAAAGAGCGCAAATGTAATCCACTTCATAAACTAAAAAGAAAAAAGGAAATTAATTTATTAATTAATTAATGTTAACAAGGTTAGTTTTTGCATGACATTGTAAAATAAATCAACCAACTAACCATCAGGAAAATTCAGATGTAGTCTAAAGTACTAAACAAGAGAGCAGTGACGTAAATGACATAAGTTGTGGGGAAAAAAATTTAGAGATTAGTGTACATTAATGTGAATTCAGGAAAATAGCACCATAATACAAGATAAAATGAAGACATGTGACCATAAGATAATATCATATAAGATAAAAAAAAAAAAAAACATATTAGGTCATAAAATTCTGAAAAACTACATATTTTATGTTGACATGAATAAAATCCTGTTAAAAAGATTATCAGTAAATACTAAAACACAATTATTCCAAATGTTAAATGAATGATATTAAAAAATTATAGTCACATATTTTGTAATGCACTTTGTGGCTTTGCTCTAAAAAGATTCTTTACCAAATGAACTTGAACATAAATATTCTTAAAACAATAATGTGTAATTGAAATGCTAATTTCAATTGAATAGAGTAATGATAGCAGCGATCATTGAAATAAACATTATTGTAGTGCCCCATCAGCTGGAAGGCCATGACGAAGATGCTCTGATGTTAAGTTTCATAAAAACAGAAGAAGAAAAAGTAAATTCAAAACATTCTGTATTGACTCTTTCATTATTATTTGTTGTCCATAATGTTTCCTAATTTTACTTACATTATGTTTTTCAAAGAAATGTAAGACGTCATGGTCACGGCCAGCAAAACTGAGTTTCAAAAGACAGAATGAGGAAAGGTGGAGTATGAGGAGAGTGAGGGCTTTCTTGATTCAGTGCTTATTGTGTCAAATCAATCCACATTAATGTTAGGTCATTACATAGTTTGAGTTGTCTGATATCAAATTGTTTTTAGCACACACTGAATGCTGTGCACAGGATGTATGAAAGAGTACTATGTGGTATCTGGATGCTAAAAGTAGGGGTTAATGCTTTATTAAATAAGATCTTAGTTTCTTTGTCACCCTTATAGTACTTGGCTGGGGCCAGAAAGGGTAGATATAATGGACAATGAGTGTATACAAGCCACTAGGGCTCAACAATATTTAGTAAAACTCATATTTCAAAATATTTTCAACCTGCATTATAAATTGTGATTTTTTTAAGGGCATTCCAGATGATTGATGCTGTTTCCATTTATGTGTGACAGTCTGATTAAAGTCTCTCTGTTAAGATTTTCATTCCAAAATACTCCCATTTGACAAGGACTTTCAGAATTATGGTTAAAAGGAGACTAAAGAAAGTTTAGAAAATCATTTTTAAGACTTCATTTGACACAATCACACTTCTTACACTGGTGTGATAGCAGTGTCTGTCAGAATGAATGTACATCGTGAAAGACACGAGAGTAGTTGCAGTTTTGGTTTCCAACAAACAACACACAAATGGCAGCACAACGTGTTTTGAGTCATGAGACTGACAATGCACACCCTGCGATGTGATTATTGTACGTTTGCACATTGCATTAAAGATGTTTATTGTTCAACCCCACAAGCCACAGCATTTCATTTCCGCTCTGAGTTCTACGGGCAGAAAAACAGCATTTCTCAAACTTGGAAAAATACGAGACTTACAAAAACAATCAGATCCACCATATTATAGTTCATGGAGATGCACTTTAATATTCTGGGTACATTTTACATTCACAAATATCGTATGTAAAAGTAGGAACACTTTAAGCTAATCAAATTTTGACCCATCTCTTTTCTCGTCCCTATCTATTATAATATTCTGTTTTAGCAGGTTTTTGTTTCATATTTGACAATCACGCCTCCTTGCCCTGTTAACACTGAAAATGACTGTTAACTGGAGGAACTCTCCTCCTCCCTGCCCTGCAATGTAAGCATTCCTCTTAGAAAAGATAATATTTGTCCACTGAAAAAAGTGAGATCATTTGTAAGAGCAGAGTGGATCTGTAACAAATCACTGTGAAGTTTAACAGCCTTCTTCACCACATTCATTTATCATGGAGCTCTCTAAAGTGATCCATCAACACCAAGATCTGTTTTACCCTGTGGTGTTATTTCAGTAGATTACTAAATCAAGACCTCTTTAAGTTGGCAAAACTCTTCTTCTGTGGTGCTGATGATGGATTTTTTTGACATCACTCAGAGAAAGAATTGGAGTTTAAGAGCAGGTTCATTTTCATGTTGACTTTTGCTGCCAAAAATTACAATACAGTTTAACAAAAAGCATGCTGGCTGTAACCTGTTATTTGATATTACTCTGGAGATATGTGTAGAATATTTTCAATGGTGTACTCCAGCAAAAGCATAGAAAAAGTTTTAATGTGCTAAAAAACTGGTTTGACATTTAAGAAATTCTCTTCCATGCTGTCCTGCAAAACATGAATTCTGACACAGCTTGAAACTCCAACTTTTGCAGCGTTCTGTGTCCTGCACAGCCCACTGCAGATCGCTCCCATTCCAGTCACTCATTCAACTTCCACATTCAACGCCAAGATCCATCCATGAGTGCCAGAAGTGCCATTACACTATTCACTGCTAGACACTAGGGACTAGCGAGTATTTGAGTACTTGAGGACTCATTCTTGATGTCTGTACTAAAATAATGTTTCAAATTTAAATAGGACACATATGTTGGTTGAGCTGGCTCTAGCCATTTTGGCACCCTAGGCAAATTATTATTTGGTGCCTTGAATCATCACCTTGAAAGAGTGAAGTGATGATACCATGTAATATAAAAATGGTCTTTTTTACCTTCAGTGTGCCAGGTTTTTTGTGTGTTTATTTTGTCTGTAATACAAGATTTTCTCACTATCACACCCATTTTTGACACTCACAGTTTAAACACAGTTTCCCTCTGGTCTGCTGATCTTCGCCCGTCTGCCTTCTCACTCCATCATCTACTCACAGCAGAGTGTCTGTATGAAAACACTGGAGGCTTATCTGTGTGGTCAGCACACTTATCAATATTTGCCCTTAAATTTATGACAGCCTCAACATTTAAAGCCCACAATTAACATCGTCAAAATTTTCAGAGCCTTCTTACTATCACTGCTGTTTGGGAACAATCTGGTCAGTTCAGTGCTGCTTAGCGCCATGTTTTCAGCGGATGAAAATCCATTCTGAGGTCTATGCTCTGCACTGAGGCCCTGTTTACACGGAGACGCTCTCATCTGAAACGCAAAGGTTTTTCCTTTGCGTCTTCAAAAATGATCTGCGTTCAGACGGAGACGAGAGAACTACTGAAAACGTTGTAGCGTACATGCCAGTCCAGTAGATGGCGATGTAGGTTTGCAGAGAAACAGCGCTGTTACAACACACGTACGAAGAAGAAAAACTTTTCACAAACAACAATGGCGAGTGCACGAAGACGTAGGAGTTTCTTGTCTGGACAACAAATCTGACGGGACAACAAATCTGTCTGTTTAGTTTTGTCTGGATAACAAACCGAGCACGGTAAGCAGCACACATGTTACTCGGTAGATGGCCGAAGCTGTTGTTGTTCCTGGTATGAGCGCGCAGCCTTCATGTGAAAAAGCACTACGCATGCGTAGACGTCAGCGTTTCCCCCCTGAAACGATGAATTCTGTTTACATGAGACCGGGTGGTGATGCGTTTTGTAAACTCTCCACCTTGGACCCTGGTTTCAAAAGTTTGCAGATTCAAGCACTCTGGGCACTGGTCTCATGTAGACGGGAGGCTAAAACGCAATCAAAACTCTTTGTATTCGGCCAAAAACGGAGTCGTGTAAACAGGGTCTGAGTTTGCTACCCTGAACCAACAGGTTTAAACTGCAGACAAAACAACGGTAGGACATCACACTGGTAGGATTTTTCAGTGGGGACAGGGTTTCAGGCAGCTGCTGGTGCCATAAAGATTGGGGGAAGGAGAACTTTACTTCTTGTGCATAGAAGAGCTCTATCACAGGGAGAAGACGTGAAACACATTGAAGGACATATAAAACTTAAGAAAGCATAACACTGGCTTTTTAAAGTCACCATTCAACAGGGTCACATGGGCAGTTTGTAGCATAGCATAAACCCCTCCAGTGACACTTAGCTGTAGAATACACTTTATAAAGTCATCAACAGGTGTCTAATACTGACATTTAAAGCTTTGTCTGAATACTCTGGTGCTCCAAAGATAACCATAGCCAAATTTGTAGATTATATTATACTGTAGGGATATCAGTTGGTAAATTGCTTATCACTGGTGCCCAATGAAAAACATTTCTCTTTTGCTGTCTAGCTGAGGGCAGAAGAGACATGTAACAACAGATGCAAAAGATCTTTGCCATTAGGGATGGACAATATATTGATTTAATGGCGCCATTCAAAAAAAAAAAAAATGTAATACATTTCTGAAAATTAAAATCTAGATTTTTTTTTTTTTACCCATTTAAATGATAGTTATTTATTTGGGAAGTAATACTACTAGTGTACTTGGCAAAACTCAAGTCAAATACCTGCTAACGGAAGGACATGACTAAACAAAGTGACTTGGTTGTGTAAAATTGGGTTGCTGTGAATAAACTGATCATAGAGTTTGACGACTCTACGCTGTAGGGACTTGCTTCAGCCACAGTTCTTTTAATTTCGCTGTGACGGTGGCACCATGTACATCAATGTATAGCAATAGCTTCTGTGCAGCCTTTTGTAGATCAGATAGAGAACTGAGCTGTGGGACTGTAGATTATGTTCAGGCTCATGCCATGTACCTCATAGAGCCCCACTTCAAAAATCTAGAACTAACCCCTTTAACTTATTTAATGTACTTTTAAGTTGTGATGATGTTTAAAGACACAAATACTGAAAATTTACATTGTTTTAATCATAATAGGCTCTGTGGATTTTTTGCATTGGTACATTTTTCAGCCTTGAAAAAAAAAAAAAGATAAAATAATGATCAGAGTGGGAAGTACAGTGGCACAGCAGGAACTGCACATGCCTCTTGGCAAGAAGGTTGCTGGTTTCGAACCAGGTCCTTTCTTTGTGGAGTTTGTTCTCCCTCTGCTTGCATGGGTTCTCTCCGGGCACTCCGGCTTCCTCCCATAGAACAAAACATTATTACATCATTAGGTTGAATCGTGACTCCAAATTGGCCTTAGATATGTGTGTGAGTGTGAATGGTTGTCTGTCTGTTTGTGTGGTGCTGCGATCAGCAGTTCAGGGTGTACCCTGCTTCATGCCTCCCACAACCCTGAAAGGAAAAGGTGGTATAGATAATAGATGGATGGACAGAATAATCAGAGTTCCATATAAATGTGTTGTAAAAGTTGTGCAGCTTTCATTGTCAATGTAGACAAGCCTCCTGACATCCAAACAACATTATGTAGCTTTGAAGACAAAATTACAGCCTGCGCCTTAATTCAAAGTGGAAAAATCAGTTCAGTCTTGTGTTATACAGTGTTTTGACAAAACAGTAAATTAAGTAATTTCTGCATAATTTGTGGGGGATTTTTTGTTTGTTTTTTTGAGGGAGAAAAAAAAAAATTCAAATTGAAAATCAAGTTTTGCGTGGAAAAATCTAGGCTGTGTTTTAGCCGAATATATCCCTCAGCTCTTTGAGGTATACTTCAGGTATGAATGTGATAACATGTCAAAATAAGCCCAATTTGCCTAGCTAAAAACTGATATGTGTGTTAGCTATGCTAGCTTTGTTGTATGTAAACAGGGCCCCTCAGAGAAAAAGATGACATTAAAGTCAGGTCAGGGTGGAAAACTAAATGAAAGATGGATTAAAACTCTTAACTGGCCAGTCTTGTTGAAAAGGGGTTGATAGATGCCCTGAAAGCATCGGCGGTTATGTCACACAGAAAGAGTGTCTGTCATATCCGATGTGCATGAACAGATCTAACAGTTGACAACTGGCTATGACAACACAGTTTTCTCAAAGCCTGGCAATAAAAATAGTGTTGTCTGGTCCGGCCATATTGCATCTTGAGTGTAATGTGATTGCTCTGAACTTGTGTCAGTCAATATTAGTGTGCAACTGTGACAGAGATACTGCACATTTACAAGAAGTGAGGGCCTACATATAAATGCACTGATATATTTAGCACTATATAAATGATACTACTTAACACCTCCCTTTGCCAAAAATTTTAAGGGTTACACAAGTTCATCATCAGCCTTAACACCTCTGAATTAGTGCTCTGACTCCTGTATCTCCATCTGTTATCACTCTGCTGGTGGAGGCATGTAGGTGCGTCACTTTTCCCAGCAGCCTCACAGCTGTGTGTGGTATTCAGTGGGTGGTATTTCACCGTTCAGCCTTTAAATTCATGGATCAAGTGCTCTGACTCCCGTCCACTGCGCTGTGTTACAATATAGTCACCCCTGCTCCCGTTAACATCTCTGCGGTGTTCAGCACCCAGCTGCTGAGGCTGTCAGCATCTGCTCGCTCTGTTTCAGGGTTACTTAGACGGAGACCTGCTCTTAATGCTAAATTAACTTTCCTGCCGCTGTGTTCACCTCCTCCTCCTTCTCAAGAAACCTACTGAGGAATCTCAAACACTCGTGTGTCTGTTTGTGTACGACTCACAGTTGTGTTTTTACTACAGTCCAGGAGCCAAGATGAGTCACTGATACAGCTGCATGGGCTTTTAGTATCCTTGAAGCTTGTTTAGTGCTCTTTGGCACATTTAGAAATACTGCAGGTGAGAATGCTACAACAAAACATAGCAAAATATCCTCTCAGGGGTCTCATATCTAAATCGCTCTTCAACATTGATTTTACAGATTCTGATAAAACACATTAGATGTTACACCCATATCCTTGTCTATACATTTGAATCCTCACGAGCTGTTAGAACAGCAGTATTTACGGCTAAAAAGGTCAACATACCATGCATATATGCTTTAAATGTGGAATCCAGTCTTATTTAGCAACATACCTTTGAAGCTACATTCACACACTGACATTTTGGCCAACTTTTTTCAACTTAGAGGAAAAGCCGCGTCAAGCTAAGTGAGGTCAGGCAGATCTAAGATAGAGATGTTAGTTGGGCAAAACTGATGTTTGTCATGTCTGTCAAAATAAATTAATGCCTGCTTGAAAATATTCGATTCAACACACTTTTAAATGCTAGCATAAATTGTTCTCTGCTTACCTTCACCACCCTCAGTTACAGCTGCATTCATCTCTGTTGGCTCCAGCTGCTTCCTCCTCAGGCCTGGACTCTGTTGTACGACTTTAGACGCCCTTGTGGGGACAGTCGTCTTTCATCCGCTAGGTATGATGTCAGGATACAGAGACTAGCAGCAGCTGCTCATAGTGAAATGGGCATATACGTCGGCTCTGTATGGCGTTCATTGAGTGACATCACAATACGTTTGTTAAACATTCAGCAGCACTAAGCTTCAAATTCCCCTAAGATGAGCATGCGACCAATGCGTTACATCTACGTTGGCAAACATTAAAAATCTGTCAACAATTTGTCAGGTGCCCATCAGGAATTGTCATATTCCACCGGCACAGTGTTTCTCTCTGCTTTAGATACAAACTGCGTTGACAACAGCAAAATTTACACCAGGAATGTGCTTTAATCAAAATGTTCATGACTTCTCAAAGTTGTTAAATGCCTGCTAATAAATGTTGATGTGGGAAGGGGCCTTAAACAACAGGGCACAAATACTTAAAAAAAACAGTATTTCATTGCTGTTAATACATATAAAATAGTTTGATAGTATTTTATCTGTTATATCAGAGAAAAAAATTAAATTAAGGTCACGTGTGAAACAAAATACACTCTTATGTATTTTTAAACAAAAACATGTTCATATCCTGACTCCCCCACACACAACATGGCTGTCATTTAACACTCTGTACTTAAAGATTCATTTAAACTTTGGGGGAAAAGTTTATTTTCTAAATGTAGAATTGCTCAAATATTTGAATAAATATACAGTACAGCAGCACATCAGGTTGCCCTTTGCGACAAACTATTAGACAATATTTTGAGTTATAAAATCAAGATAAAGTTTGATTTGGGCTGTGTCAGATGAAACAGGCATGCTGACTTGAGAAATATGTGACCATATTCAGGACAAACTTGTAAATGTTAACCTGCAAGAAGGATCTCAGGCTTGTGGTGTTAGCAGTGCTAATGTTAGTCACACTCTAATAACCTATTTGATGAAAAACTGCACTATCTCACAATGTTAACAAATCCTTTAAAAAAAAAAAATAATGGATCCAAATCCAGATTCAGATTTCCACTAACATCTCATCACTTTGTGCCAGATGTGTGACCAATTTTCCTTGAAAAAGTCCTGAAAATCTGTTGATAAATTATTGAGTTATTTGTGAAAATGTGATAAACTGTTCTGTCCTGCAATGTTACCAATTCCTTTAAAAAAATTCCTGGATCCACATCCAGATCTGTAGCACCTAAAGTCTAATCAGTTTTTCCTTGTGACGTTCCCTGGAAATGTCAACACAATCTGGTCATCGTTTTTTGAGTTATCACAAACCAACCAACCAACACACAAACAAGTTCAGTAACTAATGCTGGCAAAAACAGAACTTCCTTGGTGGAGATAAAAATGTCAGGACCTAAATACTACCTTAACCCCTGGTCCAGTAAAACTTGCTAATGAAGCAGGTTCATTGCTGTATACTTGTTGGTAGAGAGCTGTGATGCCACTTGTTAAAGATCTTGTTTCTCTGTTAAAACAAACCCCAGTTCCACAACAGCTCTGAGATTGAAAGCAAAAATGCAGGTAAAGATTGGGTTACATCTGAGGATACTCTCTGACCCACGCTGCCTTCATCATCCAACCAACAAAGCAGCCACTTTACACAAATTATGACCTTGTTTCTAGCTGTGATCCTCTGAAAACAAGCTGCTTAAGAACACTGTCTGGGCAAGCGTCAAAACTCCTTCAAGTACTCAAGTGACTTTGAGGTGAAACTTTTCCATTGACGCCACTCAGCGTTTGTGTAACTTAGGAAGATCACATGGACCGCATTTTTCCTGTCTGTCTTTTATCTGTATGAGGCGTGCTGTAATGTAGGACCACTAAATCACAGCTCCTCTTTGTCTGTGTGCAGACTGAGGCGTCCACTGAGCCCACAGCCGCCATAGCTGCCTACTTAAAGACCTTATTTATGCTCTATGCCTCACTGCACACTTTCCCAACACGGACCATTAATCTGAAGAAGAACTGGAAGGAGCTGGCTCATAGGGGTACATTATATCTTACAACACTTTATCATGGCTGGATTATATAAAGGAAGGTTCATAATCCTTGTAACATGATATTTGTCCTCTATGCACATGATTCAATTACTTTGAGCAACATATCTTCATTTCTAAAGGATGACGGACAAGCTTACACAGTTGATTCCCTTAGAGTGTTCGTAAGACATCATGTTCAAAAGCAGTTAATGAATGTGAGGATTATAGCCTCTTATCTTTGACCCTTGACTTGCAACCTCCAAAAATCTAATCAGGTTATATTTGGGTCAGTGTCTTTGACTCTAGACCAAGCCATTTGGCATCAGTCATTTGATTATCAAAGGAACCTTTGTGACATTGATGCATCTGTGGACGCTAACCTTGCAGTGCAATCAGATCAGCTTGATTCAGTGTCTGTGATCAGGCAGATCCTTTTTTCCAAGCTCCAATCTATGATTTTAAGAGGCCCAAAGTGGCATGGCCCATTCAGTGTCCTTTAGAGCAGGAAGAGATGAGAATTACAAGCGAGACTACTGCGGAAATTGACTGTTCGAAGAGATAAATACTGAGGCTTACAGCCTC
This sequence comes from Cetoscarus ocellatus, assembly GCA_037902135.1. Lineage (NCBI taxonomy): Eukaryota > Metazoa > Chordata > Actinopteri > Labriformes > Labridae > Cetoscarus > Cetoscarus ocellatus. Next base: position 791,784 of record JBAMNC010001020.1, read on the forward strand.
AGTATAAGTTTTGTCAGATCTAGACCACATTTCTTTATTAAATGAAAAACAAACAACTACGCTGAAAGCACTTCTGGATAAAAAGGATGTTTTCGCTCCACTTCTGACGTGTGGCTTTTGGTGAGAGTTTCTTCTATGCAGTGGCTGATGTTTTGTATTTTACACAGTGTCAGTAGCATCAGCCTACTACATTATCTCATTGGCCTGTAATAAATGTGATTGATAGAACAATCGTCGAATCACCTGCTGGATATACTTTTGAAGGTTCTGCCCATTCCCAAACACGTTCGATGGCTGTTGCCCAGATGGACCAGTTAATTATGTTGAACGGTCCATCTGGTGTGTTAGGTGACATGGACACAGCCATACTGTATATGTAGTCTCAACCAAACTTTAGATCAACCTACTCACAGACATAGTGGCTGTAATGAGGTGAGACTTTGGGACATCTGGCCAGTAACAACTCTAGTCTCAGACTCTTAGTACATGTATTTTTTTAACCAGGCTGTAAAAATATATTTATTTAGCCTGTAAAAACTGTCTGATCCATGCACACAATTATACCACCTCCAGGGACCTTGCAACCGACCTCAAGCAGACACTCGAGTATCTACACTTTTTGGTGCTCCCACATGGACTATATCTTATAGCCCTGAGAATCAATTAAAGGGAGAATCTGTTTAAGCATTCCTAAAGGCAGGGTTGGTCATTTTCTCAAGAAACACGTTCAGAAATATTTCTTAAAACTGTTGCCAACCCCCTATGATATTTATTTCTTGTGGAAAACTGCCCTACCCTGCCATGTTTAAAAAAATCTTTAAATAAATTCCTGGACCTAAAGTCCCACTAAAATCAGTTGATTTCTAGTGCCATGGCCAACATTCCCTGAAAACTCTGTCAAAATGCAGTGATATTTTTTTAGGTATTTTGCTAACAGACAAACACACAAACACAATCTCCTTGGCAGAGGTAATAATGTTTTTGAGATGTTGTGTTTGCAAGCAGGGAATGAACAAGGGGCTTGCAGGCCTTAATTTTTGAAGACCAAAATCTTTTAAGTTTATCTTTGAGTCAGACATTTGTGCAAGGCTTGTTGAAAGTATTTCAAAGCATCCTTAAGTATCCTTAACCACTAATGACTTTTGACCTTGCACCCTCAATATTTCGAGTTTATACTTGAGTAAGAGTTGACATTTGTGCATAGTTTGAAAATAAATCTATGAAAATTATACAACTTTTTTTGAGCAATGGATGTATATGATACAAATGACGTTGGCCTTTAACCTTTGTCCTTTAAAATCGGGTGACTGAACTTGAGTCAACAACACTGAGACTGATTCACATACAATCTGAAAACTTAAGCCTCCAGCCTTAGCTGTTGCTAGTTTGGAGAGAAAAAATGCAGACAGTGGCCAGTTTCAGGGCTTTTATTGGTGAGAAACAAAGTGTTCGACCCCCTTTCCCACTAATCTTTATTTTTTTTCCAGGCGATTGTCTTTCTGCACTGTCTTTTTACGGCTCTCCCAGCTTGTGTCTTTATGGAGCTGTAGGAAAAATACACTACATCTCGCTTAATCATCGGCCCGCCAGCGGAGGTGAGCCCATTTCTCCTGTGTGGTCCTTGCTGCAGCGTCTTAAAAACTCAACCAGTGCCGCTGGAAAACAGTCATCTCTTTGGCTGTCACAGTCGAGTGACGCTCCCCTCGTCACAGCGCTGCGGCACATCACACGTCTGGCTACAGAGCTGGAAGTGTTTGACTCAGAGGATTTTGTGATTTAAGGAGTTCAGCCGGTTGGCCATTAATATCTCCATCAAATAGCTTCAAAACATCTCTCTGTATCTCTAGGATTTCAGATTTATTGGCTCAGATGTGCAGGTGTGTTTCAGGTGCCTTTATGGGACAAGTGAAGGAGCTCATGTGCACATACCTGACATGCTTAGCTCAGACTAGAACATATTTCTGCGAGTCAAGGGGTCGACATTTATCACACTGATGATAATACAAGTAGTGTCTGAAAGAGCCATTGTTTGACTCGGGATGCAAAATAAAACTGCCTCCTGCTGCACGTACACCCTTAACAAATTGACCGATTTTAAGGATGTGTTAATACGGGTCCCGTATCCAAAGCACTTCCATCCCGTGATGGATATGTGTTTTTACGCAGATGTGACATGTGAGTAAAGATTGAGAGGGTGCCAGTTCTTTAATGGAAAGCCTTAAAATTTGATACCCACTGCTGTGAAAGAGGTACTTGATCTGTTTATGAGCTTTAACAACTGACCATTGTCACCTTGTTCCTCTGAGAACTCCTGCACTCGAAACCAATGTTGTGTTTCATCTGTCTGATTCTCACTCAGAAAAACAATCAAACAGTCACTGAGAAAAGTTTCATTACTGTCGTGAAAATCAAGCCAGAATTATACAGAACTCTTCTTCAACACCAACTGAATAAAAACTTCAATTCAGTTGCTTTGGTAGTAACAGAAACTTCCATTATGGATTAGAACTGTTTTTCCAAAATAACATCTTATTTGTGGTAAGATATAACAATGGGAAAAACCGTCTCAGTTTTACTCAACAAATTTCTACAGCCTGCTTTTATGCAGTACTCATACATAGATATATATAGTTCATTTTATACTGGTGATTATTACTTTAACATTATTTTATTGTTAGTTTACATTTTGTTTTCTGGTGTTAAAACTACATTTTTTATATTTGTTATTTCTTGTCATGATTACATAGTTTGTATCTTTTTACTCTCAACCATTTTAGATGTTCTTTAATTTACCTTTTTGACATGTCCTCTTTACTTTTTTTTAATTTTTTTAGTAAGTCTTGCCAGTTAATTCTTGGTTTTATTGCCTTTTCTTTCATGTTTCTAATTTTTTTTTCTATCAATCATCTTGGTTTGATTTATTCTTTTATTTAAGCCATATTGGTGTGCATTAGTCTCCAAATCCTTCCTGACATCCTACTTCCTATTATAATTGTAATTGTCATAATTACATTTCAATCTTTTTGTCAATCCTTGTAAAGTGGCTTTGTATGAAATGTGCTATATAAATAAAAATCTTATTAATTTAAATGTATGTTTCAGCCAATACAAAATACAAACTAGCTATATTTACATTCACTCAACTTAGAATACATTTGATTGCCACAGTTTTGTGTTCCCATGATGATTTTATCACACATTTTAATGGAGAAAAAAGATTCAGGTAAATTAATGAACATGTTTTTTAATTCACATAACAAAAGAAAGGAAAATATCCCCTTCCCTATCTAACAAAGATCTTATTGGTAATGTCTTGTAGTATTACCAGGTTCTTTCACATCCTCTCATCAGCACTACCTCATCTAATAGCCCCAAGCATACTGCAGAAGATGAAAATTATTATCTCCACGTATTGACAGTTGTATGGCATAACCCACTTGACAATAAGCACCCTCAATGTAGTTGTTTTGCAAGGCTTGCTGAACGTCAATGACATTGATAAAGAAACTGTTGACCAAAAAAGGGAAGTTTTATCAGTGCCTTAAAGTAATTGTAATAAATTCTCAACTGGAATCAATTCTTAACTCCCATCCCTACAAACAGCTTGGTCAACACACTCAGCATCAATAGATCATAATGGGGCAAAGGACATTTATAAATATTCTAAAAGAGTCAGCTAGCTAGGGATATAACATACTATTGGCACATTGTCAGTATCTGTAGATAATAGTTCAAAAAGTTGATAATCTGTATCAGCAAATTTTGCTGATGTTGAAAGCTGGTATACTGGCTAAACAAATAATCCATCTATCCAACACTGCAGCAGTATCAGCAGAATGTATGATAGCTTTCCCTTAACTGAATCTCTTCATTTAAAATTAGTCTGAATTATCCCTGAATCTAAAATGAAACATTTTTAAATTATTTTACTTTATATTACATCAAAGCAAGGGGAATAACCTCACATCACAATTATACAAAAAGATACAAAGAATTATTCATACTTATGCAATGCAAAGGAGCAATTTTGTCTGAAATCCATAAAGTCCTGCTTAAATGTGAAATCCTTATCTCAATAACAGTGTGTGTGGCGTAAAACTGATGGTGCAGAAAAGCAGTGAACAGCGTGGAGTTGGGATCCAACACTGATGCTGTGCAGCAGCCAGAAAGCAGCTGAGTACATAAAAACCCTCCCAAAGATCTCCAAAACAAAGACATTCCCCTCGGCGAGTGTTTAGTCTCTCCCTGCACTGAACCAAACTTATCTGTTCCCCCTCATCACTTGACCCAGAAGCAGGGGAGCTCATCAGGGTGGAGCTCTGCTTCAGCTGTAACACGGCTCCTGTAGGTCGAGAACAACCAGACCAAAAATTAATGCTCCTCATCATGAAATAGAATCCGTACAGTAAAATGGATCATGTGGGCTTTGTATGTTTTAGTTCATTTACTAGAAAACCCATAAACCTCATGTTTTTGCTGAGCAGTTTCCTGAGATTTTCACTGTAGTTTGAGTTTTTTTAATGTCTCTTCTTCCTGTCAGGCAGACACTGGATTATTCAGTTCTGGACTTTAAATCTCTATTATTAAATCAGTCCTAACTATCAGTCCTTATTAAGCCTAAAAGCAATTATTCTGAACTTAAAGCTCTAATGTTTCAAAAGCACTGGATGTGTGACAGACAGTGCATGTCAGCTCCAGCTCTTGGCTTTCAGTTGTGTGTATGTCAAAGATTATATACTGGAAAAGGTAGAAAGTCACATGTTCATCAGTAAATTAGGAAAAAAGAAGTTTAGGAAGACATCAAGATTGACACAGGACCAACTCTAAAACCTCACATTAAGCAACTAGAAAGTGAACACAGCAAAGCATTTAACAACCTAGCAGTCAGATATTTCTGACTTTTCTACCAAGCTACCGAGGTAGCTCACATATTGCTGTTACATCTGTAAGCAATAGTTCCATGATATAGTTAGCATCATAATATGACTCCTTGGCCCTGAAAACCCACACCTAGCACGTGGAATCATGTTGATATTACTGTTAATTAGACGGTTATTGAGCAAAAATGATGGTGAATAATGACAGTAATCTGGATCACCACCAAAATCTAATCATTTTTTAAGTCGGGCCATTACCAACATCTCCTGAAAATTTCAGCTAAATCTGTCCTATAAATTTGCATAATCTTGCTAACAAACAAACAAACAAATGCTGGCAAAAACATAATCTTTTTGGCGAACATAATAAGACACTGTGTGCTAAGGTTTCTTCTCTGACAACAAAAGCAAACACAATATTTGATCAAATAAGCATTATATTTCTGTCATGCAATGCATGCTTAACTGGCCACCAAAATGTGCACTTCACCGTTAGTTGTATTAAATAGAAGACAGTAAGAACCATTGTCTTCTCTACGACAGTCCATTTTATTTTGCTCTAACTTTTTTCACTTTGTAGCGCACATCTGCATGACCCACGGATTCTTTTTGTGTCCCACCCTAGCTGAACCCAATTCCAAGCTTGTTGCAACCATCTACTTACCCAAATAATCCTCAAGTGGTGTCATTAACAACTTGCTGCTCCCTGTCGGCCTCTCCTGTCCCAAATCTAGGTTAGGTCATCTATAGCGTAATACCTACAAAAACTGATAAGAGCAAGCACGTTAGACAGTACAACCAACATAATTTTGCCCACTGTTACAGCTCACAATCATAAAAATGAACAAAAACACAATTTTACCCTTTTTCAACCAATATCCCCCGTGTATTCTTCTTTCTTTTTTGTTATTGTTGAACAACAGAGGTCACGCAATAAAGTCAGCAGAAGATGTACTAAAGTATAACCTACTGTTTGATCACACTGATTGAAAAAAATCAAGAAAATGGATATATTGTGGTGGTAAAACAAAACAAGAGAGAAAAGGAATAGAACAAAAATTTACCAAAATAAAATCCACTTGTGTGTTTTTTTTTTTTTAGTAAAGTGTGGTCCAGCAATAACTTTTACGATTGCACTCTGACTTTTGATCCTTCTTTGTGAGATTTTGTGAGACCTTGTGTCTGCGGTCAGGTGTGGTCACATGGTTGATCATCTTGTGTCTAAGCTTGGAGAACGCAATGATAAATAAATCAGCTAAAAACTGTCAGAATTTTCGTGCCCTCCTACATTGTAAAAGTCTGATCAGATTAAAAAATTATCCTGTGCGTTGCCAGCCTAATAAAAGAAACAGATTCTTAGGATTTGTTCTGTTTTGATCTGTGTGACCTCTTATTCAAGATCAGATTAAGCAGTTTAATGTCAGACTTTTGACAATTCTAGCATCGATGCAACCAGATATTTTACAACACATTTTACAAATCTGTTTTAGTCCCAACCCAACTGTATGTTTTTGTTCAGAGCCTGTCTTGAGGGACCAGATGAGCGCTGCTTTTGCTTTTTGATAGCTACAATATGACACAAATATATATGTTACATGTTTTATTATGTGAAGAAAAGTTTTTCCTGAGTCATGTCACCTATATTTTAATTTGCAGTGCTAGTTGTTGACCTTGGAAGACTACAATTCCTGTTACCTCATGACATTTTTGTGTTTCAGTATTGCACAGCTCAGAGAAGTGGAGCCAACAAAATTATACAGCGTGCCCTACAATTTGTGGAAGTACGTTGCAAACAGAAGAGCTAGATTATTCTTCTGTTTGAAAGGCTTCTTAAAATGTTTTTAAACCTCATTATAGTTTTTTCTTGTTTTTCAGTGGGTCAGTCAGTGCTTCGTGTGGATCTTGGGAATTCTGCTTTCAGAGATTTACAAGTCGTGTAAACCAGCAACGTGACAGAAAACCCTGGTTCGAAGAAATAACAAAGATGAGGAGAAAAATCAATGAATCCAAGGTTTCTATCTAAACTTGTTTTAGTTTTTTAAAAAAAATTCAAGCATCAGGAACTTGGTCAAATAAACCCTCTGCTCTCCTGCTGGGCCTCTCTGTCTCCATCTCTTGTCTTTGCAGCCTCTCGTTGTAATCTGGCCGCGTTGTGATGTGAAAAGGCAGTTGTTGTTGCTTGCTGTCCAGCCTGGCGTCCCCCATGCCTCTCCTGAACGTCCCCGAGCTTTTCCAGCAGCCTGTTTATGTGTTGAGTGCAGCCCTCCGTGGCGCTTAGGGCCTAATGGAGTGTGAGAGAGGGGCCTGGGCTTCTTCAGCTTGACTTCAGCTGTACAAACACGCTGCCACACTGCAGCTCTCACCCTCTGTCTACCTGCCCCAGTCACTTAAGCTCCTGTCTGTCTATGACTGTCTGTCTGTCTGTCTGTCTGCTTGAGTCATTGCTTCACCTTCATTTCAGTCTGTCTTCTGCATTCACTGTCCGACTGTCAATCTCTGACTCTGTGTCTGCCGTTATCTCTTCTCCTTTCACTGTTAGTTATCTCTCCATCCGTCTCTGCCCGACTCGATTCTCTACCTTCAGTTCTGTTGAAATGCCTATATGTAACTGTCTGTCTTCCCTTTTCAGTGGATTAAAACACGTCTTTTAAGGCGACATATTATACCATTTTATCTTTTAACACAGTCCAGATGAAATGTGTGCCTTACTTTGTACAAAATATAATACAGACAAATCAGCAGAGGAAGTTTTTGACCCTACATGAACCCGTTTTAGACAGCCTTTCACAAAGTGCATCATTTTGTGTGTGTTTCTTTTAAAGAGCCCATATGGTGCTTTATCAGGTTTGATATGCCCTTAGATGAGTTTAACATGTCTCTTCTGTGTGATGAGGCACTTCTATACGTCAAAAATTCAGAGCTTCTCTCTCTCCCCCTTTCCATGGTGCCACAGAATGACTGTCATTGACAATATGACACTAAGCAAGGCGGCTTAACACACTAATCACAACAGAGATGACCTGTCAAGTTATTAAATCAGACTGGGTGCCCATGGGTAGGGGAGCCTTTGAAGGGGTAGGTTCAGGGGTACTCTGTATATGAAAACCAGTTTTTTAACATTAGTGATTGTAAACATACCCTGGCAGTCATTAAAAAGTAATATATGAACCAAAGATAAGGCAAAATATGGGCTCTTTAATGAAAATAAGCCTCACTGTAAAAAACAAACTGTAAACTGTAAGATAGTCTGACGTATTCATTACAACAATAAGGAGAGATCTGTAAAATGACACTTGAATATGAAAAAGACATGTTAAGTTGCCTTTAAAAAATAAAAATGTAATCTTACTATGGTTAATATTTTGTAATTTTAAGCAAAAAGGTTTAAATTACTGCTAGTATATGCTAATCTACAGTTATTGTCTTATTGGAAATGGTGATAAACCTGCTTAAAACAACAAAAAAATATACATAATTGCAGTGGAATGTGTTCCATATAAATGGTAACAATTTAAATTACTCCCAAAATCTGTAAATTTATGGGTATTTTACTGTTTATAAATCGCAAAAAATCTGCAAGAATACAAAATATTTCTGTAAAATTACATTAATTAAAGTGCACTTTTTGTAAAATAATATACTTTAGATTGTCTTTATACAGTAATGTACAGTAAATTGCTTTTGTGTTGCACAAATACTACTCATAAAAAATCACAAAACCACCTTAACCTCACATGCTTAATGACCTGCAATTTTATGGGAAACACTTCAGATTTCTGTAATTTTACATATACTTCTCTGCTATCATTATCAAGAAAGATCTGTAAAAAATTACATCACATTTTAAGTAAAATTACATTGACTATTGCCGATATATGTTAAATTACCTTTAAAAAGCACAACAGTTGTGTAAAATTATATTATTAGTAATTACATGTAGTTCTAAAGGTGAATATTTAAATCACTGCTAATATCTGTTAATCTACAGTTGTTGCACTGTCTTACAGTTGGTAGTAAACTTAAAAACACAGAAAATTGTATGTAAACTTACAGTTAAAGATGTAAAAAAAAAACAGCAAACTGTTATTAAAAAACACAATATTAATGTTATCTTAAATTAAGGTTAATTAACTGTAGTTTTAAACATAAACCTAAATCTAATGAAAATATCTATAAAACTACTGGCATTTCACTTTTTTAATGGAAAACAGGACAAATCTGTGAAATATTACAGAACATTTCCTGTAAAAGTTACAATTTTTTTTTTTTTTACAGTGCTGCATGCATGACTTGATATGGTGGCACAATGAGCCCGGACGCTGAGCAAACCATCACTTCCTTTAAAGAGATGCAAATAAAAGTGTGGTGCTCTAAACAAGCTGTAGATCTAATCTTGAATCTTTTAGCCATTTACAGAAGATCTGCAAGTCGAGATGGTTCCTCTTAGTTATCTATGATGACATACATGCATATGGTGAATCCAACTGTTTGTAAGATTAATTGGGTCTATCTGATTCCCCTCAACCCATTTCTTATTAAGTGTGTTTTGTGCTTACATTGCTACCATCCTCATTTGTTAGGGACTTTTTTTTTTGAGTTTTGTTTTGTAGCTGGATACGTTTTAAAATGCAAATATGACTTCACATCCACTGGTTGAATATTTTTTCCTTACCTTTACCACATTGATAGATTGAAAATTGTGTTCATTGGCTTAAATGGAGTTGAAATTAAATAAATATAACTGAAAATTATGTTTTGGTTTTGGGTTCTCAGTGAATTCAAATGAGTACATCCAACTTTCTCTATTGAGTGGTTCAGGAATGAGTCCAAAAACAGGGAAGTGAGTTGGCATTTAGCACTTTCCAAGCCTGAAAAAGTATAAGGTTAAGAAAAGCAGTTTCAGATAAATGCCTGAAATAAGGTTCATATTGAACGCATGCACAGGGGATTTTAATGTTTAATGGGAAACAATAAAATGCATCTCATATTACCCACTTTTGATTCTTAAACCAATTTTGTGTGTATAAGATAACGGTTTCCAACGACCTGCTAGGAGGACTACAAAGATGGCTGTGGACCAAACTGAAAGCTTCTTCAGAGATTTTCTTCAGACTTTGTACAAGTGTCGTCTTTGACTAAAGACTGAGGTGGTTCGATTGTTTGATTCAAGATTAGGAACGCTGTGACCTCAAAAAAACTAATACTAAACTATTAAGCTATGTAGTTTCAATCTATCAAAGTGTAGGATGAAACATACGTGGTTGAAGCCTATGACGTGCAGGCACTCGTTCAGATGGGAACTTCAACACATTATAGGAAATGGAAATGTGTGAAGGTCTTAAACTATTTGAATTACCCATTTGATTGCTTTATACAAAAATATATCCCAGTGATAAGTCAACAAACCACTCCAACATAAGTAAACACTCTCCTCACCCTCTGTTGCTTATAACTGTCAGGAAAAAAAATGTATTTAAACAATCTGTTAGAAAATGTTCCCCTAATGATGTTACCAAGACTACCTCCATCAGATGGTAGACACATCCTGCAGCCAGGTGTTTGCCTAGGCATGTCTGTACAACCACAGTAAACAAAGGAGCCCAGTGCTTAAATCAAAACCCAAATCTTGAGAGGGGTGTGGTCAGACACTGCTCCTGTAGGCTAAAGCAAAACAGCCTGTTCTGAGCAGGGTTGAAAAAAGGGGGTTTAGAGAGATGCTAAATCCAACATCTGAGTAAGTTTTAGAGCAATTGGCTTCAAAAGTATGTTCTGGGGACATCTGAAATCTGTGTTAACTCTTAAAAGGAGTTAGTTTTGGGACCTTTAATATCTGATCAGTGGTAGCTAAAACATTTTAATCATATAACAACATATTTCCTGAAAGTTACATTGAATAAGGGGTGACTGCATGAATGTATTTTAAACCAACTTAAACTCTCTGACATCACAGAGACACTGTTATTGAGCTGCTGTTATTAAATACATATCTGCCCTTCTTCATATGAATTCAGTTATATCCATGCACTGCACCCTCTCCATGCAACATTAATGGACTGTTATGATTAATTGTCGCATCATTATCCATCATCCATCCCTAAAACCCTGCTGACACACTCTACCTTCCCAGAAGTCTGTGAGTGTGGCTTTGCAGAGTGGAAATCTCCAAGGCTGTGGCTCACCGTCCTTTAAAGTACAAGCACCTGAAAAAATAAGCTAGCCTGCGCTGGCTTGTCCAAGTAGAGGCACCGCAGAGTTAAATATAGATGTTTTATCCCTCCCCTCAGCTGAATCCAAACAAATTAAAGATGTCTGTCTTACAAGAGTGATCGTAAAGTAGAAAAAGAATGGAAAAGTGCCTGAATGTTGCATGACACCAGCATTTGAAACAAAGCCCTTAATGGAGCTTTCATTGAAGATTAATTCTGTCATTAATTTGTTGGGAACATTCAGAGCTGCTGCTGAAGTAAGAAACAAGCAGGGCAGGTTTCTTTTAAGCACCATAGTGAGTAACACAGGGAGACAGGCTTAGATGTGGCCAAAATGTGGCAAAGAGGAGCTACGGAGAGTTCAGGAAAACCTCTGTGGCTTCTTAAATAGTCAGCAGAAACGTAGAGACTGATGAAGGAAGCAGGGCTTGATCACAGGCCTGATGTGAATATACCATGAACACACTGGCCCTAATGGGTTACTTTCACCAGGTTGGACAAAGTCTCTTGTCACCAGGCTCTTCCTCTTCCAAAATTGATTAAAACTACCCTATAATTTAACCAAGCAGCAACCAATGATGCAGCGACCAAAGCTGAAAACTGAAGCCAAAGCAGAAGTGCTGAAAATTGAAGTACATGGAGCGTCTACTCGAGGCTGTCTGCAGAAGCACCAGATGGTCCATTAAAAAGTCATGTTAAATTGCTGATATCTGTATTGTATGTATGTATTTATATCCTCATACTGTATGGGACTGAACTTTTATTTTGCTCTTATGTAGGATTCAAGATTATGCATAATAATGGGATATGGACAACAAGCCTATGTGTCCACTCCATCAGATGGCCTGAAGTCCTGCCTAAAATCAGCTTCTTTGTTTGTTTATCTAAATAAGTGGTGCAGAATCCCATGTGGTATGAGTGACAGACTTGATCTCACATTATTTTAATGGTGTTAGATGATGCCCAATTTAGCTGTTTTCTTCCCCTAGAATAACTTAGGGTTGTGTGTCCCTGCTAATAATAACTATTTGATCTGCATCTCTGTTCACTGGCACTGACAATTTATTAAAATGTAGAGAGATTTGGTCTGATTCAGTGTGATTCTGAACAGTTTTGATTTGATATGGCTCAAACTGAGCATAAACTCCCCAAAACAAGGGAAAAAAAGATGCCTGTTAAAGCTCACTGCTGATTTGCTGCTACATGTGTCAATTAATCTCAGCTCAATTTGGCTTTCCCAGCTCATCACATGGACAACTGTGTAACGTCAGGTAGAGTCTTACCTGGGAGAGGAGCTTCAGGTGAGGCGCACAGCTTCCTTCCAAAATCAGAAATGAATTTGTCACGAGTTGCAAACACCACAAAAGCCGGTTTTAAAACCTCCGCAGAGGAAATGCAGACATGTGACGCCATATTAAGGCCAACAAACACTGAAGGAGGAACAGACTGGAGGTAGCTCTTAATGTGTCGACCGTATCACTGAAATCCTTGTGTTTGCGTTTGTTGGTGTTGATAAAAAATAACTTATCCCCTATCTTGTCTTACAAACAATATAGGATAAACAAGACATGGTATAAGTACCTAAAACATACCCAAAGATCAAAAGAAATCAGCATGTGTTGTCAGAATATTAAGTCTTCATCATTCATTAGTGGTTATTTGTTATATATCTATGACTGAATATCTTTATGCCAATTCAAGATAGATTTATGTTTATAAGTGCATCCTTGTGTAGATAAAATGCCATTAAATGTAGTATAAACTCTTTATTACATTATGTTACATTACTATATAAAATTAAAATCATGACAGGAGTGTGTCTGGGTTGGGCATATAATTTTTAAGGAAAAAAAAATACTATTATTAAAAATGTTAGTATTAAAATAACAATGATACCAATTAAAGTGATAAAATTAACAATAATAAAAATGAAGAAAGGTTTATTGATAATAGTAACTTTATTATTATTATTGATAATTGTCATATTAATTAAAATAATTTAAACAATATTTAATGCTTTGATTGTTTATCTGCAGCTTGTAAGTTGTCAAAAGGTACCTCAAAGTATAAATCTTTTTGTGTCCTGAGCTCATGCATGTTGGTTCACTCAAGTTAAACTGAAATTGTCCCTGTTTTAAGGTCTGAAAATCACAGCAAGGGCACAGCATGACAACAAGCACAGGAGTCTCAGTAAGCTGGTGTTTGACTTTTTGGAAGGATCTTTGTTTGGTCTGTGCTGGATTTTAGGGCTCCAGGGACTGATGCACTCAAATCTTAGATGGTATGATCTGTTGACGATTAGACAGATAAATCATTACAGCTGTTTTTAAAATTAGTGTCAGTTTTGTTGCAGGAAAAAAGACTTTTGGAATTAACTTTGGTTTCAGGAGAAATATTTTGTAATCATGGTTATTTTGCAACACGAGCAGTAAGATTTAAAATTGTCATTATGTCTACTGCACTTCATTTAAGTATTGTTTCACAGTATATTTTCTCAAGCAATGCAGGCTTGATAGCTTCTAAATAATCCATAAAACAAGTCTTTTACACAGTAACCCTAGTTTTCTTCAACCAAAGGAAGTATCCAAATTACATGTCCATGTGGTCAGAAATCTGCAGTGAAACACCTGCTTCCAGAAGTTTCCGTCGATCGTTTCTCCATATGTCTCTGCCCCATGTTAGGACTCAACGTGCTTCTGTAATAATTGCAGGACCAGTTTGGTGACCAGAGCGCACAGATTCCCCTCGCTGACAGATTCACTGCTTCATAAGTTGCATCACAAAGAAAAACATGTTTGAAGTTCCATTAATCCTCCATGTGTGCGTCATTAAGAGAAACCCTCATCTCCATGTTGCTCACGCTGGAGCAGTTTCATGCTACTTGTAAGATATTTTCCATTTTACACGTCCTGTCTGCTTCTTTAACTTCATCACATCTTCATCGACATGTTCTGCTGCAAATGAAACCACAGGAAGTGAAGGTAATGATTTGTGAAATGAAATTTGATTCAGCATGTTGCTGCTGTAGCAGTTTTATTAACTCGTATAACCACAGTGTTCCTGAAATGAGGTCATAAAAATGAGACGTGTCTGATTGTTAGAGACAGAAAAGAGTCACATATCAGCGCAGGAAACGTGGCAGCAGCAGATGATATTATCTGACCTCCGCTGTGGACAACAGAAGCATTTCAAACATTTTAAGACCTTAAATGAGGGGAAAAAACTGAAATTCATCTGAAAAAAAATCCATAATTAATAAATGACAAGTGTAATGGACGGAAAATATTTCTCAAGGTCTTATGATCGTGTCGTCTGGAAACGTATGTAAATTATGATTTTTTTTCTCTGACATTTCTGTCAAAACGACAAGTCTGAGAAAAACATCTTCAGTCAAATCATAAAGAAATAAAGTCAAAATAAAGGGGCATTTTGTTCATTTGTTTTATATTTGTTTGGTTGGCTGTTGACAGCTGACACAAACACCCTACAACCTTTTCCTTTTCAGACTTTTCAGCTTTTAAAATCTGCATATTGTCGCTGTTGGGCCAAAATCTTCATTTCTTTTTACTTATAAAACAGCGCTATTGGTCAACTTTCATGTTGGTTCATGTTTTTCTTATTAATTTTTAAGCCAGTTAAAAGTACAAAAATCATTTCTGATCAGGAAAATACCATATGTATTCATTCAATAGTAGAGTGTTGGTTTTTTTTCCATTTCTTAACTGTTTTAATTTTGGAGGTTAGAGGTTTGTGCCCAACAATGAAGATATATTGTCTTTGGTACAACATTACTGATGGTTAACAATAGTATTATTCATCTTTTAACAGAAAGGGCAGATAGGGTAGTTAATTTAGATATAGAGGTTGGCTAATGTCTTACAGGAAATAAGCCACAGGCTATTTTAAATCTCAGGCCAACTTGGAGGACTTAAGCGTGCGTTCCATTTGCCCCGAAAGTTTGGAGTATCTGAGTCGGAAACTAGATAACAACTGGAAAATCTTCAACTGGGATGTGATGCAATTCCTAGTCCCTACGTCTGAGCTCTGAGGTGAATAAAATGCACCATTAGCCCTGGTAAATGAGGCAAGACTTAACCTTGAGGTCATTAGGCTCTAATATTTTACATTCACAAATTCAGACTGATAAGACTGATGGTAGTGTAGACCACATTAGTTTTAGATTTTCTAGATTATTTAGTGTAATGTAGAGTAATTCAAAACTGGCCTATTCATTTTTTGAAATCTTTTCTCTAAATATTTGTTTAAAATCCAGCAAAGTGCAAATGTAAAGATACATTCAATTAAAAAGCCAGGAAATTAATTTGAATTAAATTAAATACTGACAAACTGTAAAATGTTGAAATACAGAGATAATTTTTAACCTCCCTAAATATTTTCATGGCCCCTCTTCAAGATCAACACAACAAAAAATGTACATATGTGGAACAGAGAGAGTAAAACAAGAGCCTGTATAAAACATTAACACATCCTGAGCAGGATGTGAGGGGTCATTCGTGTTTCTATGACAACAGGACCTATGCCACGCCAGCAGGGCAGCAGGATTGTTCAAAACTTGTCAACATCTGAGCAAACGTACAAAGGCATGTTTTTTCCATCTAATGACTTTAACACTCGACATAATCACAGCTGCTGAATCACATAAAAACAGTAAAAAGTGATATATGATGCATTTATCTGTCAGAATTCAACCTTAATTGATCCAAAATATCAAACCTGTCTGTGCGAACTCTTGTTTTTTAATTGTTCTTTATTGGTAGTGGTAGAGATGAACCAACATTCATTTAAGTTAACTGGAAGAAATGCCAAAAGTTGAAAGATAAGAGTTTCTAAAAAAAATACCTTTCACAAAGTTCATCAAAAAAAGAAGCTGAACGTACACTTTTTTTTTTTTTACTTATTGCAGTTGTATGAAAGCATACTCGACGAAGAAAAAAGGTGGTTGGTCAGTCAAAAAATAAAAATAAGTTTCAGCCTGGAGGAAATGTTTGCTGAAAGGGATGTATCTAAAAAAAGTAGTAGTTTTCAGTAGTTTCGTAGTTTGTTGTTTTTCAAAACTTCACTTTTTTCACCATAGCATTGTGGTTTTAAAGATGCTCTTGGCCACAGAATTAAACTCAATCTCTTTAATACACCAATATGTTAACATATCCAAAAAAAGATGTGAATCTTACAAGTGTTTTCTCACTTACTCCCGCCGTCCATTTCCATTATTCAAAATGCGGTCCTGTAAAACAGCTCCCAACAAAATATTCTGTTACTGTTCTCGTTAAAATACCCACGTTGTAGGGTCCTAGAATCTCCAGTAGAGGGCACTCTGTCTCTGTTTTTATCCCTGCACCTCTAACAGAGCTCTCCTTCTCTCCTTCACCTCCCGACAAGAGCCCCTCAGTGTGACAAGTTTACATAGACCATCTGCAGACCTCCCTACTGCCATAAAAACACTAATCACAAGGTCATAAAATGTGACTCCATAACGACACCCAGAATGCAGAGAGGGTAGGCTTGAAAACGTTGGACCGAGTGTAGCTGAGAGCCAGCGAGTGACTGTAGTTTGACATGAATGTGGTTATTGATTCATTTAAAAAGCAGCTTTCTGCAAGGTGGTCATGTGAAACTCTTAAAATGTTTAATGATAGTCTACCTGCAGGTCAGGGTCAGGCTGCACTTGTTGCTTTGTTGCTTGAACTACGTTATTAGGTTTGTGTCAGCTTCATTTCATATGTCTTACATTTTGCTTTTATGTTATTCAATTAAGATCCTACCATTACAAATAGAGAGCGTAAGCAGATAAAGGTCACAGTATTCTGTGAACATAAACATTTAGATGCTGAAGAAATCTATCTGTAACATATAGATTTGTAAAGGCATATTGTCTGTATTTTTGTATTTACACAAAAAACCCATAAAAACAATTTTTGTATATGTTTTCAGCAAACACAGTCAAGAAATAAAAGGTGTATATGTTTGTTTGGAAATTAGCTTAGCTTCCTTATTTGACATTGTTGGAAATTATTTTTTGCATTTCATTCAAAACATATTCGATAAAACAAGATGTGTAGAAAACATTGTTAAACTTATTTATGTTTAATTAATTCAATAGTTACTTTTTGACTGCAAACTACTGATATAATGTTAAGATGGTGATATTACAGCAAGAGACATGAAGAAATGAAATGAAGAAGTCAAAGTTACAACTACCCTCTAAGTACTTTTACAGTTGTCCTTGAGGTGGGGGAAGTGTAACACTGAAATTAAAAATTACAAATTAAAAATCTGGAAGTGGATTTCTTTACACAGGCAGTTGTTTGTGGTTCTTAAAGGAGTACGAGCAGCTCAAATTGTCTATGAGTCATGAAAAAAATGTTACAGGAGTGTTACAATTGTCCCCGGTGCCCCCTATTGTGTAACTTGTTAGCTAAGAACCAATGGGGATAGTGCAGTTGTATGTATTTTCAAGTGGTGCGTAATCATGTAGTTGTTGTTTTTACATAAAGACAGATGCAAAAAAAAAAGGTTTAGTATCATTTTTGAACCATACACAGTTCAGAACAAAAAAATGAAAATGCTGTTCATAAAAGTAAGATTTGCTTCTAGTTTTATTAATTTTTATTTATTCTAAGTGATTTTGTATTTGCCATAAATTGTCAAGATATTTGTATCAAAGAATATGTTAAATATGTTCTCATGTAGCCTACGCCATGCTCTTAAAAACCATATTGCCAAATTCAAATAGTCAACACAATCAGCCAAAACTACCCCCAATTAGCAGTTGTGTGGTGCTTATGAGTTTGATTTAGACAAAAACATACCAACATGGCAAATTTTGGAAAATATGAATGACTTTGTAAGACTGCTCTGCATATCACTGGCTAAAACTAACAGAGGGGGTTTCAGGACTGCAGCAGTGTCCTAAATACTGAAGGCTAAAACTAGCAGAGGGGCGTTCAGGACTGGAGTGATGTCCTGAAGACTGAAAAGTTTTCTAAAATATTTGTAATGCAGTAGTGCACATGAGTGGAATGATTGCATTAGCCAGCTAATAACAGAGCAATTAAGCTAATAAATATCAGAGATAAATAGCATGATTGCTGATCATTCAATTATTTACCTTCTGTGAGGTTTTAATCTTGCTGCAATAGGGTAATGTTTAACCAGAATAAATGATTTAAATAAGCTCAAATGAGAAGGAGTCCTTTTCTGCTTTAAGGATTTACAGGCTCACTCCACTTGCTAGCATTAGCAATTGTTGCTAGTTCTCATATCCAACAGATTAAGGCTCAGAATGAATTAAACTTAAAGGTACCACCATCCTAAAATGGTTTGTTTGTAAGTGGAAGGATGTGATGTTGTCTCATTGTTACAACATGTTAAAACAAGCATTACTGGAATTAGCAGAAATATTTCTCGGAAATTGAAAAAAGCTTGACCTTGACATCTGCCTCCGAGGCAGATTTCTCTCTCGCTTTTTCTCAATCTTCCAAGAGAGAAACACCACGGGAGGGCGGTTGACGGACAACCACCCCGGAGCCAAAATTTATTTCAACAACAAGCTGACACATACTGGGAAATCAAACACGGTGGGATATTATCGCGGTGAAATCACTGTATACCACCCACTTTGTTCCCAGGCACAGCGGGAGAAAGTCAGAGGCAGAGAGAAAGAAGCGGGAGGTGGAGAGTCGATCGGAAGGATTGTTTGGAAGAGATGGTGCTCAGCTCATCGGCCGTGGCCCCCAGGCTCAGCGTGCCGGCGATCGGGCACTTGTCATCTGGAGTGTGAGGCAGCTGGGGTTATCCTTGGAGACACGGTGAGGTGAAGTGGGTGACCATGTTTGAGGTACGCCCAGCTGTTATTGCACCCTAATACTCAACAGATGTGCAGGAGCTCAGCTCGCTAAGTCCTCGCACATGCCGGAGCGGAGAAATCAAAGCAAAGAGTACAACACACACACGCAGCTGTGAGAGGGTGCACACACTCAAACAGCCCTGTGTGTATTAAATCACTGTCATTAACCATTTAGTGAAATGATAGAGGCAATTAAGATCAGTCCTGATTATTAGAGGGGGATCAGAAAGCAGAGGTAGACTGACTTAAAGAAAACACACATTTTTTAAAATATGTTTTTTAGGTCTGATAAACCACACCTGCATCGTCAGAAATGGAATGTATTCATGTTTTATGGTCTTAAACAAACAAAAAAAAGATAGATAAATAGATAGATAGATGCATGGATTGAAAAAAATTTCTAATTAGTGCTATTTATGTAAAGCATAGTCACTGCAACACAGACAACTTTATTGTCTGTACAAGTGACAGAAATAAAACAGAAAATGTAACAGGGTGACAAGAAATCAAATTATCAAATTAAATATCTGCTGCCAGTTTGTGTTCAGAAGCTACATTTAAATAAAAATGCCTGGAAAATCTTTAAATCACTGAGTAATTCAAATTATAACGGTGTTGCACTAAAATATTGATACAGTATTGTGTCACAATGAATTGCAGTATATTGGTGTATCAATCTTTTCTTACACCCCAATAGATAGATAGTTAGATAAGTTATCATTTTGTCAAACTTTCTATCTATCTTAAATTAATAAATATGTAAAAAAATATATTTGATAATAATATAAATGGCAGTGTAACTGTACTAAAAGAGAAAAAAGCATAACCCTTACACAATTTTGTGTGTATTTTACGCTATTTTCATTCCAGGTCTTTTTGTTAATTTTGGCTGTGGTTATGCATGTGGCATGAATTCTAGGAAGATTGTGTAATTTTATTTGATCATGTTATTTCCAGCTCTGCTCCTTCAATTAGTCCAAATACACAAACAAGTGTTACACTTGTATCATTAAGAGCAAAAAATGCCCATTCAAACCACAATTTTTGATCTTACATCCATTAAAGCATAATTAATGCATTTTATTATATCTGTAATAATCTGTAACCTTGCAGTGCTGACAGGTCTGCCTTATTTAATGTCTGTAATCAGGCCTATCCATCTTGCCAAACTCCAACCAACAATGATTGTGAGTGGCAAAAATAGGCATGGCCACATCAGTGTCCTTTGAAATAACAAGAGGTGGAAGCTATGAGTGAGACAACAGCAGGAAGTGATTGCTCATACAGAGATTAGCATAGATGCTAACAGCTTCAGTAGCAGTTTTATCAAGTCTGGACCGTTTCAACCAAAATCAGCACTGAAAAACTCTGTAGAAAAGATATTTTCACTTCATTTCTGACATGTTTTCCCAAAAAGTTGTTTAAGAAGAGGCCCACATTCTGTCTTTTACACAAAGACAGTAGCGCCTCCCTAATACAGTATCTGAGGCCCGTAATGAATATGATTGATGCAATGATTTTCCAATCACCTGCCGGATATGCTTTTGAAAGATTGCCCATTCCTAAACACTTTCCATGGTCTCTTTCACACATGGACTAGTGAAATATTTTGAACAGTCCAACTGGTGTGTCAGTCAATCTGCCTTAGAATTGATAAGTTTTTCTACTCTTCACTTAATGGTGTCATTTTAACGTTATAAAACAGAATGTGAGTATTTGACACTGTGCAGAAAATGATAATGCATAAAATTCAGTGTTACTGCTTAGCATTAATATATCCCAGGCTGTTATAATCCAATACAAAAACAACCTTCTTTGCATGTAGTATATTGAAAATAATTCTTTTTTTTCTGCTTTCAACAAAAAAATATGGTGGCATCATTACAAAAACCTGGCCTTCAAAGGGTTAAAACATATACATATCTATATATCTATCTATCTATATATCTATATATATATGTGTTTAAATTATGAATGTGGTATTAGTTGTATATATACATTTTGTGTGTGTGTCATGATCCTGCTTTTGCTTTAGTTAAGTTCCCCATTTTACTCATGTTTCATGTCTTGTCTTTGTTTGCTGTTTTACTTTGAAAATTCACCTGTCTTTCCTTGTCTCCTTAGGCATCGTCACACCTGATGCCTGATTGTGCTTCCCCAGCTGTGTCTCATCACCCCCAATCACCTCATGTATTTAACCCTCATGTCTTCCCTTGCCTTGTTGCCAGATTGTATGTAACTCAGAGTCACTTTCCAGCAGTTATTTCTAGCCATAGTTCTGACCATGACCTTCTTTGTTTAGACCAGGGGTCACCAACCTTTTTGAGCCTGGGAGCTACCCAAAAGACAAGGCATTTTATGGAGGGCTACTTGCTTCATTTATTGTTTCAGAGTGATATAAATTCATATAGTTCATCTTAAAATAAAGAACAGTTAATTAATTTGCATTGAGTAGGTCACATATTACACTGTAAGTTTGCTTTTTACTTTTAATGATCCCTAACAATCATTATTACTATGATTAATAAATTATTCGAGACCATTTAGTCACGTGCCTCTTTAATAAGTGATATATCTTTTAAACTTAATTGATATGTACAACATCCACACTTTAGTGACTTCTTTTCTGTACAAGTGGCACCATAAGGGCTCTAGCTGGCTTCAGTAGTGATAAAGGTGTGCCATCAACCTGACACTTTAAACATTGACCCCTCCACAGGTCAAAGTTTAAGAGACAACAGACATTTTTAAAATGTAACACACCTTACACTTACTCTTCATGTGTATCAATTGTATTGATTTATCTGCAAAGCATACATTTTAAATTAAAAAATGGCTATGTAACTTGAGCTCTATGGTGATAACTTAAACTTTTTTTTTTAAAGTGTCCCTGTGGGCACCTCCAAGGCTCCCTGCCCTACCAGGTGCTCGAGGGCACTCTGTTGGCTACCCCTGGTTTAGACCTTGCCTTTTGCCTCGTATTTTTTGGAGACCTTTGCCTGATTCTGCCTTCCTCTTTGTGTTTCGAACCTGGACTGTTAAATAAACCCAGCTTTTGCCTCAAGTCGTCTGCCTTTGAGTGTTTTGTGCCTGTTTGTTCATGATAGTGTGTCCATGTTGTTTTCAGAACAGTAATTGACTCTTACAGCCTGAAAGTTAGGACAGGATGTGAGGAGGTGGAGCTCTGTTTCTACCTGTTGGATATTAGAGATGGAGAAGAGTTGCCTTTGGGAGCCAGCTCTTTTTGTGACGACCTGTCTCTATCACCAGTTTGTTGTCACTGAGCTTGTGCCTTGTCTGGACTTTCCTTAGTGAATGATCTTTTAGTGTCCTTATATAATGTGCTGTTTTGTAATAAGATTTTAATTTGCCTGTGTATCACTAGTTTTTTTTCCCAGTATTTCATATCACTTTATTTTTGTTTGTAAATATTTGGATTCGCTCAGATTGGGAAGTTGTTTTGTCCCCAGCTTGGTGGGAAAGGGGTAACAAGTTTTTTTTTTTTTTTTTTAAATGTAAATAAAATTTAAAGGTGTAGTGTGTAGAAGTTGGCAGCATTTCACTGAACAGAAACGTTGAATACAGGATATAATGTTTTTATTTGTATGTTGAGTCCATCAAAATAGGTGTACAATCATCCCCATGAAACTTTCATTTTCTTTTTATTAAGTTGGAAAAAGCTTTTTATTATTTATGCACCGCGGGTCCCCCTTTTGTGGAGGCTGACATAACAATCCGCCATGTTGTTTACTGGTGGGTTTTGGGGACAAAAAGAGCAAAACGTGATTTTTGAATATGAGTCTACAAAAGTTTACAAAACTTATAATCATTATTTTAACTGAACAATAATTTATAAAAATAATAGTTACAATATGAATGAAAAAACCCTAACCTCATAACTGTAAATGATGCCCTGTTCACGATCCCTTTTGGTCTTCACCGGCTCTCGTCGCTTAGTGATGTGACGTTTTAGTAACGGACGGACGGACGTTTTAGTAAAATCTGAACGCTAGATGTTGCTAAAACGCCAGTTTCTACACACTGCACCTTTAACTACTAATTCAGTCAAATATGGAAAATCAAGGGATCTATCTATCTATCTATCTACCTATCTATAACTTCCCTGTCATGTGCTCATCCTTAACTTATTAGGATTAACTTATGGTTGTCTCACTACTTTCAAGTCTTAAACAAGATATAAACATAACAAAATCTGATATTTATTTATTTATTATTTCTTCTCTGTTAGTCTTTGTTTATTCTTGAATCAAAACAAAATAAGCCAAAATAGTATTCTGACCCCAAATATATTAAAAAGTAATAACATTTTTCCATTTAATGCAAAGAAAATAAATCTCTTTATTTAAATTTTTTAAAGAATGCCTGCTTGGTATCACAAGCTTTAACCTTTCTAATTTCAGCTTGAGCGACTACTTCCTTGAAAACGTTGCACCCTTAAGCCCAAACCCTTATCAAATCATTTCCAGAACATTTGCTTTAAATGTGTTTTAAATGGCAGTGTCCCTTACAAAAATATTTATTGCACTTCACCTGTTGACCGTCCTAAAATATTGCCCTTGTTCTAACCATGTCAAGCTGCCCTCTCACTCAGGGAGCGAAAACCCTGCACTTTTCAAACATGTGAGCAAAAAATTGAGTTAAATAAAAAGGCGCCACTGTGTTCAAACACATAATCCATGCAGAGGCTCTCGTTTGAGGGCGAAAATAAGAAAGTGGAGAGTTGCTTTGCTCCAAGTGGTCACAAGGGGGTTGAGCGTTTCGAGCCGGGGCTCACGCAGACCGCTTACTTTGGAGAGCGCTTCAGGGAAAGCAACATTAGATATAATGAAACATTCACTGACCAGCCGTGCTTCCAGCTTCTGCTCTCGCTCACTTCCACAGAGCAGATTCTGAGTGAAAGCTTAAAACAAGCTGCAATAATGTACAGCTTTGAGAAACATGGAAAGGCAGGAGAAGAAAACACTTGACACTTCTCACCCTTTTGATTTTACTTTGACATGCGTTTAAGTATTTGTTTGTCTTTAAAATAAGAACAGCAAAGAAAAATCCCGACAAACTGATGTTTTCCTCTCTGAAGTCTGGGTAAATTAACCATGTTTACAGCAGAATATGAAAAGCTGGTAATACTATAGCACCTAAATGGCTATCAGTTCAACACCAATGTTGATAGTCAACTACTTATGGATAACAAATTCAATAATTATTTATTGATATTTATGACGGGTATAGTGCAGCTTTGATGCATTAGTAAAGCATTAGTAAATGCACTGCTTATCATTTGTAATACATTATAAATTCTTGTCGTCCATAAACACAGTCCTAAATGCTGTATTGACATTTCTTTAACATTAAATATATTTTACGATTAACAAGCAGCGCTCTGAGAACACAAAGCTCCACCAACATTGTCGAGCGAGTTATTGTAAAAAATATGGAAAACTGGGGTGCTGGTTTGGCGGAGTGGTTTGCAACCAGGCATGTCTCATGTATGATTCCTCCCTATCACAAGCCTCTCCACTGTCTTTCACCCCTATCTCCAATAAGGCTGAAAATGCCAAAACTATAAAATGCCCTATCTCGCACTGTTAACAAATCCTTGAAAAAAATTCCTGGATCCACTTCCAGATTCAGATCCCAACCAAAATGAAACACTTCTCTTTTGTGCCATGAGACCAACATTACCTGAAAATGTAATCACAGTCCATTGAGAACTTATTGAGTTATCAGTGAAAATGTGGAAAACTGCCCTATCTCCCAGCGTTAACAAATCCATAAGATTATTCCAGGATCGACGTTGGTATTTGGATCACCTCCAAAATATAATCACTTCTTCTTTGAGTCATGACCAACATGACATAAAATTTCATGAAAATCCATCCATTACTTTGAGTTGTCCTGTTCACAAACAAACAAAAACAAAAACATAAAAAAACTCTGGCAAAAACATTATCTCCTTGGCGGAGGTAATTATAAATGCAGTGGTTGATGCCATATTGATAATGATACCATTACTATCACCCATCAACTACCAATGAACTTACTACTAAGTTACCATCAGAACAAAATGAACTATAAGAAAAAATATTATCTAACTATATAATGCTTGACTTTGTTACCTCTGCCAAGGAGGTTATGTTTTTGCCGGCGTATGTTTGTCTGTTTGTTAGCAAGATTGCGTAAAAACTACTGTACAGATTTTGCTGAGATTTTCAGGAGATGTTGTTAATGCCCAAGTTTAAAAATGATTAGATTTTGGTGGTGATCCAGATAACTGCCATTATCCCTTTTCTCCTTGGTTACAAAAATGATGGTGTAGCCCCTTCCTAGGGAGCTGCCAGAGATCTTTGGGGGTTACAAGTCGTTGTCAGAATTGAGTTTGTCAAATACAAATATTAGCGTGAACAAGCAGACTTGCTTCGTAATTTCTTCAAAGGTCTTTTGACAATGTGTTAAATTCAAGTTAATTTTGATGTGCAATTTATTTTTTTGGGTGAATCCTCAGAGGGAGGCCTGACTTCCTAGGTACATAAGCATTTTGAGCAGAATATAATTTAATTTTAATTTTAAGGAGCAAAGATGTTCCTTAGCACCTCAGTTTTGTCAACAGACAATTTTCCTTTCCTTTTTTTGGTTACTTATTGTAACTTGCAACCATCTCTCAGACATACTACAGTCGATGTCTGGCAGTGTTACCACACTACACCCAGGCACCGGTCAGATTTTAATTGAAAATGATACATTTAGTTTAATTTTCAAGATAATTGCTACAATCCATAATTTAAAAAAAATGAATGATTTTTCCAATCATCAAAATCATTACCCATCCCCAAATATTCCTTATCATCCTCCAGGTAGTAAACAACAGGAAGCAACAGGAAGTGAAGAGTTTCATGAGGCTGAATCTTCAGGAGAAGAAGCCCATTTGTGATGTTATTTTTCTGTTCCCCCCTCTCCTCATTTAACGCTGGTTTCTTCTGTGGTCCTGCATGTGTCCCACTCTTGGCCACGGTGCCTGCTGTGGAGACACTCCCAAGTATATAAATTCACTCAGTCACTCTGAGAGACATTGATTCGTACCCAAAAATATCCAGTCATCTGTGAATAAGATAGACCCCACAAATCAAAGCTCGGCTCATAACGAGCATTTCTTGCCATCTAACGAATATATTCATGATTTGGGGACCTTTTATGAGGAAGGTGATGGCAGATTGACACCAGATGTGTCATAAATTATCAGCAGAGAGATGCCAAGCTAAACAGTCCAGGATAAATATACAGGGACTCCAAGTATACTGGTCGCTTCAAATTCAAATACTGCTCGTCTGTGTGAGTCTATTTCTAACCTCTGTGACGTCTTTGAGTATTCTTAGAAAGAAACATATACATTTGAACACACAAACAACATGATAATTAGGCATTTCATAACACTGCACACTTTTATTTCTACTACTTCTTTTACTACTGCTTGAAGTTTGACTTTATGGACACCTGCATTTCATTTTTTTATTTCATTTTTTTTTTTTTTTAATATTTACTCCCGTCCACCAAAGTGAAGACAGTGATAGTGTATTTGATGTATGGTCATGAGACACCAGAACAAACAGCAACAATGAAGTACTTGTACAATAATGATTTATTCATAATTCTGCATTGAAGCCATGTCTGGCAATTTAATGTCCTTCATTTTCCTACTTTTAATCTGCTCCATATAATTTATGTCAAGTTGTTGTTTATATGTTGATAATTGATATTTGCTAAACTTCAAAAAAGAAAAGTTGTTGCTCTATTGCAACTTCATTATTGTAAGAAGTTGATGCTTCTTCCTTCACTTACAGCAGGAATAGCCTTTTGATCACCAAGAGGCCCTTATGGTTGTATCCTCACTGCCAGAGGGGCAAATTTGCACAAATAACAGGATACTATAAGTTTAACATTGATAATTACTTAATTTAGGGGACAAATGGAACAATTAGTGATTCTATCAGGGTTCATTAAAACAATATTTATACTTATAAACTCAAATGAAAATAGTTGTGATAATGAGCTAGACACAGAATACAAGCCAATTCAGGGTACTTTGCAAATGCAAAACATGACATTTACTGGTAAATTACTTGAATGTATTTTAAGAAGAACTTTTATTTAGGCATATTAAACAATTTTAAACTAGAAAAGCACTCCGACAGTGCAGACCTCCGCCAAGCAGCTCAGTTATGGCAGTGGCTTTTCCGCTCTGATTGGGCAGCCGAGTCTCCGCTCATGTCTGTCCATGTGGAGAATGCTGCCTGCCATTTACAATCGAACTGGGAAGAGGGGAGTGTGAATGATGTGATCTCCGAGTTATCAGCGTTCCAGTTACAAAGTCGGAAAAAACGTGCTGATCTACCAGGCTATTGTTAGCTGTTGTGTTAGCAGAAGTCCTCCGATGGCATTGCAAGGGAAGCTGAGAAATGTAGTGACATAGGCAGCATAAAAAACGTTGACACCAGTTTGCAAATGAACTACAATTCCCGTAAATGACGTAAATTAATGGGATTTGCCATTATTAACTTCAATATTTTTCGTGACGTCATTCTGGATTGGATCAGCACCAAAATGTAATGCCTTCTTCCTTGGATTAAATTTTCCAGCAGTTTTTGCGTAATCTTGCCAACAGACAAACAGACAAACAAACAGACAGACCCTGGTGAAAACATAGCCTCCTTGGCAGAGGTAATAAATATTTTTCATCACAAATTTATTTTTCACAAATTATCGAACATATATTAATAATTAAAGATTATTTTGGAAACCTTTCAACTTTTCATAATTTCAGCTTTATTTTCTGCTTTTACTCTGTTTTTTTTATGTCTAAAATGAATTTGTAGACTGCATTAAGTGAGAAGGAGGTCTGCACGCTGCCCTTGGTTTGCAGAGATGGGATGCATGTCTTATTTGAGAAACCGGCAACTGAAAAATCTTACTTTAATGTTTAAGACATAATTAAATTTCAAATTGCATATTGTCAACATTCAATGAGTATCTCAAAATAACTTGATTTTTAATTGCAATCGGAAAATATTTCGCTGATAAAACAAGGATAACATCATATTATTAACCCTTACAAGACTCTCTCTCTCTCTCTCTGTACACACACACACACACACACACACACATATATATTTATATACATACATATATATTAATACATATACATAATAACTGAACAAAATTATTTGCTCAAGTGAAAACATAACACATACAGTAAATAGCAAACATTTGAATATTTTTTACATGTTTGATAAGCAGCTAGACTGTAATGATGACTACATTTATTTATCTCTATGTCACAGCCTCTAAAAGTTTGTTTTGGTCTGTGTAGTGTCTCTGTTCATTGAGACTTCAGATTTAAAGTTTTGGTGTATTTACAAAAGCAAACAAAAGAATAAAACACAAGAATACATGAAATAGCAAGTATAGGCTGTACAAAGAACATACTAATGCAGTAATTGTGACAGATTGAACAAATATTTTAGGAATAAGTCTAAATACAGTGTTACACTCTGGCTTTACTTGCACTTATGAAGAGGGTAAACAGTTTGTAAGGGAAGTGTTAATTTCATGACAGCCGTGTCTGACCTGTTGCACTTCACTCTCACCACACCTGGTCATTCAATTTGAATAATCCCTCTCTGACTGACCCCACGGCTCCTGAACGGTTTCTATGTGTGGCGGCTCCAGTGACGTCTCTCAGCAGGAATGTGTCCCCCCGTTCAGAGTGCCAGACACTGGGCAGTGTGAGTGTGAATGTAAATAAACCCCATTATACCAGCCATCTCCTCGGCTCCTGTCACACACACGAGGTAAACACACAGCTTCCTGCTGAATACTTCTTCTGCTCGTGCAGTTAGATCAGCAGCAGCGGCCCTAAATCTAGCCGGCTCCAGCGCAAACGATGTCCAGTCACACCAAGTTGATTAATCGACAGTGAAAAGGTCGGTTAATAAAATGCGTCTGCAATATTTGTCTAAATACCAACAGAGCCTCACTGAAAGTAGATGTGACCTG
This sequence comes from Cetoscarus ocellatus, assembly GCA_037902135.1. Lineage (NCBI taxonomy): Eukaryota > Metazoa > Chordata > Actinopteri > Labriformes > Labridae > Cetoscarus > Cetoscarus ocellatus. The sequence goes on from JBAMNC010001020.1 coordinate 820,802, forward strand.
TGTAAGCACCTCGCAAAGTGGTGGACGTGAACTAATGAAACGTGACAAACTGTTTCCACACAAACACCGAGGTGTTCCCACCAACACACACGCATGTTATTGACGTGACCACTGGGTCATTCAGCATGCCAGTATGGAGCTGAGAGCATTTCTGTGCGTGATTTTGTCAACAAAAACACTCGGAGGTTTTTTCTCATTTCGACAAAAACTAACTCCAGCATGAAATGTTGTTTATCATCAGAGGATGGATGTTTTCAAAGGACAGTCTTTTGATGGAAACACTGAGATAACCAAACAACAGCATGCATAACAGTTAATATGAGCTTTTCATTTAATCTACTAAAACAAAAATTCATAAGATTTGCCTTGTTATGTAAGGTAAATTTATTAATTCAATGCTTGACCTTATTGGATGAAACATTACAGTGCATGTTTACATTTGTGTATGGCCAATATTTCAGCAGTGCATATTTGCAGTTTCTACATCTGTCAATATTGATAATAAACTTTGTAAGCCACATCAGCTCACACAAATATCATGCCAATACTACTGTGCATCTCCCATACATTTAATGTTGGTTTATATTGGGTGTATGTGAAATAACAAAGAGAAAGAGAGAAATGGCACTACTCAAATGAAAAGGTAGTGAATGGCTAGCTTCAATAAATTGACATCTAAAAAAAAGTCTAACAAGTGATTGATTTAGATTTTCACCACTAAACACAAACATTAGAGATGTGCAACGTCCATCTAACTACTCGAAAAATGTTTGATTTGCTTTTTTATTGCATTGATTAATTCATGCTAATATTGCTTAGGCTGTTTTCACGGATATACACTGCGGCTGTCCGCCATTTCTACCCCTGTGCCGTTGGTGCCTTACATTGTGGGTAACAGTAAACATGCTAGACTGGTCCGATGCATACTGCTAATTTTTCCTGAAGTAGTGTGACATCTGGATATTTCTGGCATATTGCAAATTTTGAGAGTGTTCACATACTGCATTCTACACATTGTAGAAATATCAGTACAAACTGCTAGTATTGTATAAGGATTTGAAAGTGGAGTAGGGTGTATGAAATATGTTGCGGGGGATCAGGAATGAACCTGTTGAATCCCTATACAGCACCTGAGGGAATATTTAAATTGCCAATAAACAGAAAAAAAGTCTTCACCAAAAAATAATTTCACTGGTGTTTACATACCACAATAGTAGAGAATAATCTCCCGTACGGCTCTGCTGGGATGAAAATCTTTACATAAGGACAAATTTATGCCTTTTTTTACATGCTTGGATGAACTATGCTGCTGTTTGGAGAGTAAAGAAATCCCATTCTTTGTTATCAAACATATGTAGTTTGGGGCTATTCGGCTAACATTAGCTTGTTTACATGATGGTATCAGGGCCACCCTGTTTTCCCTTTTAGACCAATGGTTTTCAAACAGCTTTTACCCAAAGCACACCTAGAATCAAACCAAAATTTCAAGGTACACCAAATTCAAGTCCATGCCAACTATCCTCTTTATCCATGTTAGATTATCTTTTCAGACTGTAGATGTTTATCTGTATCTACCAATGCCAAATTAAACAAACTGCTACTGCTGTTATATGAAATAGTTCATTCAAAATATTATTAAATGTAAAAAATTCATCAACTCATAAAAACCTTGATAAGTCATTTTTTTTTATTTTGTAAACTAATAAAGAGGGAGAAACCAAGTTTGTAAGTTGAGTTTGTTTTCTTTTAAGTTACAGAACTTGCGGCTGTTAATGTATTTTTAGTACTGATTAATTGTTGCAAAACTATTATATGATAACTTGTCATTTTACAAACTCCCAAAGCACACCATTTGAGAACCACTGTTTTAAACAGAGTTATGAGACACCAATGATGGCGCAGCTGTTTAAAATGGTAAACGGGCTTGAGCTTATACAGCTCTTTTCTAGTCTTTCTGAAGACCCACAGAGCTTTTACACCACGGGCAACATCTACTCATTCACTCCTTTTGCTTTCACATTCACTCACTGATGGTTCAGGATGGTTCACATGGAAGTTATCCATCAATATTTGCTAACACATCTGCAGTCTTTCATATCCAGTTACACGCCACTGACGCAGCAGTGGGAGCAACTTGGGGTTAAGCGTCTTGCCCAAGGACACATCAGCATGTAACAGCCAGAGCAGAGAGTCGAGCATACTACCAGACTAAGCCACTGATGCCCCCACGACTGTCTACTGTATTACAATGTATGGGAATGTCTAATAGCATTAATTTGTTTTCATTCTGAAATGAGGCTCTGCAAAAGTAAGACTTCTCGGTAACTATTTAAGAGAATCATTCTTTTATTTATGAAAAGATAAATTCACAGTTTAAAAAAGAATACAGCAACAAGAAATATAAACTTCTCTTTAGCTTTCAGCAGGGGTAAACCTTTATCTTGTTTAATCAAGCCTGGCCTTTTTCAATCCAGTGAAGCAAACTGGAAAAAAATTATTTGTATCTTTTAGGCATCAAAGCTTTCCTTTTTCAAGTTGACTAAAAGTAAGTCTTATATTCTTAAGTGTATTATCTTTTGAACTAAATCCAATAAGCAGTCATTTACTCAGTGACATTTGTAGCCAAACAGTCTAAAGGAGGTTTTGACAATCAAGTACACTGTTTGAGTGCAAATATGAGTGTGCAGGTCGTCCTCAGAGAGCAGGGGGGGAGATTTTTGTGGTAGCTGGTTATTCTACAAAGACAGTGGCTCTGACAGGACCACCTAGGCCCTCTGTTTATTGTTTGAGAAAGTGTTTTGGTGGACAGAAGCCGGGCACTGCTCTTAAAACTGTCGTAAGTCCAGCGACGGTGGCAGATTCGCAGTGAGGGGAGGCGGAGGATGGTGCAGAAAAGAGGATGAGATGTGTGAGAAAGAGAGGTGGGAAGAATGAGTTTTAGGGGATTTCAGGGGTTGCGGGGTCGATGGTGATTCAGGCCAAAAGGGCACATGGGAGCCGTGGCCTGAGGATGGATCCCAGCCAACCCCCTCCTAGGTGTCAATGTTATGACATGTGTACCGCTCCGCTGTTTTCTCTCACAACAAGAGCACTTCATCTTCCAGGGTGGCTGGGCCTCATAAAAAAAGCTTGATTTACATCAGACCGTCCACCTTCTCCTCTTCCTGTTGCACTTACGCTTCACTTCCTGTGGGCCAGCGCCCCACCGTCCGTCAGGGGTGATAAATAACCTCAAATTGGAGTGGGGAAAGTTGAAATCCCACTCCAGTGTACACCCAAAAGAGGAATTCCTTTCTTTTGTGAGCTCCACACGTGGGGTTAATGTAGGAGATAATTGGTCCTTTTGGAGAATAATGGGACTGTTTTGTCAGTTCTGCTTTGTTATATCTACCATGACTGTCCCTCAGATGTAAATCATGATGACTATAATGTTACTAAAATGACGTCTTCAGCTAAAAATGGGCTTGCTTGATGTGGAATCAGACTCAAACGCTGCATATGGAAAACATGATGTTGGTTAATAAATGTCAGACCAGGTCCTCAGACTGAAGACGACTGCGGTTGTCAGCGGGAATCTGGGACATGATATTTATTGTCATGCTTAATGAGTCATCGAAATCCTTTTGGATCTTGGATTTGCAAAATGTCAGAGTAATTTAACATATTCTAAATGCATCCGACATTTGTCCTGATTAAAGTCATGACTGCAGGACTCAGAGGACACAAATGTGACATTTATTGGAAGACCTACCCTTAAAGATGACTCATAGGAGAGTCATCTGATCTGCCCCTTCTTTGGTTAAGGTTTGGTGAAGTTTAGGCAGTAAAATCTACTTCACTAGCATTTGAAAAAAGATCACCCTCGGGGTTGAAAGAGAGCTATGTTGAAGGTTGGTAGAACCACAGTCTCCAGTGGCATCCTTACAGGCTTTGTATGTCCCAATCATTCATCTAAAACCTTGTTGTGACTTTTTGTGGCAACATTTAACGTCATACCAATCCTGTCTTTGCTGCTAGGGAAGAACAGCCACTGTAAGCTGAATTACAAACCAAGCATAGCAGAGAACTACCACTAAAAAGACAAGTTGGTTTCATTTTGTCAACTGATGCTTTGAAGGTCAAGAACTTTGGAAAAACCCTTTGACTGCGGTAGGAAAATGTCCCACAAAATCTATCGTTACACAAAAAATAGGGAAACCCACACTGTTGACCATCTGCTCCATTAAGTCCATTGGCCCCTGGCAATGTAGTGTTTTAATGTTGGGTTCAAATTATAAATGTAAACTCAAGTAAAGATAGAAATTACTGAACAAACAGCTCAGTCCAGAGTTGAGAAAATTCCCTAATGTTCTCAGACACTGAAGGTAACTGAAATGCATTTAATACATTGGAGTACAAAAATGATTAAGTATGGAATTAGATAACTGTTAGTACAATCTATATTTGGGGAAAATTTAATATCATTGTGTTCCAACATTAAGAAGTTCCTTTGAAAAGTTTGAAGGAAGGACAGTTTGTCTTTTATATCATTAAGAGCAGCACATGACTCCAAGAAAAGGCATTGTTAGTTTTAAAGTTTACATTGTTGTGACAAAATGACAAAGTGAAGTTCAAATCACCTCTACAGTAGAAGTCTACAGTGAAAAATAGAGGTGGATACGGTTAATTAGATACTTAAACTAATCAATCATTAATTTTTTAACAAGAACGTAAATTTTAACAGAAATCCACCTGTTTATTTAGTTATCGAAGAGCAAGGTTTGGATCTTTCTCAAATGAAGTATGGATAAATTCAGTGCAAGTTAGTGAGATTCTGACAGATTTCCAGACTTTCTGTCCCTCTACTCTGTGGCTGGCATTAAATACCAGAAAATGAATATCAGTTGAAAAATTGTCATCAAGAAGAACAAAACTTGTGTCAACTCATAACTTTACTGGAAGTTAAGGCTTCAGACTCTGATTTTCAAACTAGTATCTACCATAAAAAAAAGTATGTAAGGAAACATTTCTGTCGCATTTTTTTGCACATACATTTATGTATCCTGTGCATGCTGAACTAGCCATCCAAGTCCCTTGTTTATGGTTTGTCATGTAACATGTAATGTCATCATCTGTTTGGAATCTCGGCTCATTTTCATTAAATAACACCTTCCTCTCACCTGATATCTTCACCCACAGATCTTTGCACACAGCTAAGCACATGGCAACACACTCCTGGGAAGACAAGGATGGGTGAGGGGGTAACATATTTACAGAGACAAAAACCAAAATGGTGATCTGGTGATTAATGTGTATTACAGTATATTTCAACCAAAGTACAGCAAATATGGTTCATCAAAAATGCAGATTGCGTTACAAACTGTGTCAAAATGTGGATAAGGAGTATAATATTGTTTCTGTAAAAGGTTTACATATCATTAAGAGATTAACAGATATTAATTGATTGACTGACTAATCAACAGATGTTTGTCCAACTTTGGTCAAAAACTCAAAGACCCCCAAAAAGGATTAAAAAAACAGAAACAAAGCAGTCGACAGATTCAGAGCAAACTTTTTTTTTTTTTTTAATTTAGCTGAACTGACCCCTCAGAGGAGGGGTGTCCAAAATATGGCCAGGGGATAAACTGTGACCTGCTGTCCATTTTGAAATGCTCCCCAAACAACATAAGGAGTAAAGGAAATTGGATTTCAGCAGCAAATAACAATTATCACGCTCATTTGCTGCACTATTTTGACAGTCACAAGGTTCAGGTTTCAGAGTACATTGCATTATACATCTTCAAGCATCAACAGTCCTAAAAGGTTTGCCCCATTCTTGCAGGTAGCTCCTGATTTGTGTATGACTGTAAAGTAAACAGTCAGTGTCTCCCTCTCTCTGATGCACAGAGCACTGTCCCCATCCTGAAATGGGTTGAATCAAGTGGTGGCAAGCGCCAACAAAGGGCCCTTAAAAATGTTAGTATGACGCTAAATCCTAAACTCTTAACTATAAAGACCCAATATTTTTCCACAACTCAGGTTCATATATTCAATTTTAAAGACTGCTAGAGTATGTTTAAATTTGCTGTTTTGCTATTTTTTTTTTTTTTTTTCAAAAAACCTTCTCATTTTAAATACTGATCCAGTATTTAGTACCCCTGATCCAGCTGTATTCTCATGTCCCTCTGAGATGTGAAAACCCCTACCTCATTAAGGCCCTAGGTCCTTAGTTCAGGGCTGATCAGCAAAATGTTGTCAACAACTCAGCATTCATTCTATAGTCCATGCTCTGCACTAGGCTTGCCATTCTGAGCCAATGGGCTTAAACTGAAGATGAAACAATGTTAGAACGTCAAACTGGGGTCTATTCATAGGGGCCAGAGTACTTGGTTGTGTTTGTCAGCTTCTTGTGCTGTGAAGAGGGGGAGAGGGAGAAGTCCAGGAGCTGTGGACTTTTTCTTTTGTTCATAGAAGTACCCTTTACAGGGAGGTGACCTGCAAATTACATCAAGGGGTATATAAAACTCCATAAAGCATAATATGGGCTCTTAAATACACTAGACTAGAGGTGTGGAAAAGTGCCCCAGTCATACATGTATTTATCTGCATGTGGCCTTCACTGAAAAAAGTTTAGACACCCCTGCTTTGAAGCTTCCTCTCTGCGTGCCAGTTTATTTTTTTTAATCCATTGAGCACAACCCAAACCAGCTATGTAGGTGCATTAACAAGTGATCAGTCCCACATTCTCCTCACTGATGCTTCATCCTTTCCTCTCACTGACCAAACCACCATATTCAAAAACAGTCACTGTCAGCACGAAATATGGCGTCGCACATTTAATCAGCTCACGCATCGCAGGGCCTCTGGCGCCAGAGAAAGAAACACCCTCTCATCTTGTGGCACAAATAGGGAAGCCCTTATGCCCTGTTGCCATTGCCAATATATTTGAACCATGATGATGTTCCCACACAAATATTCCAAGTTGCATGCAGCATCCAAGACTCACAGTAGTATGAATAGAAGAGGAAACCTGCGTTCTATCACTCTTAAAAAGCCCGGCAGCATCGACAAAAAGTCTCTTGACTCTCCCCACCACGAAAGGTTATGCTCTTAACATCCTTTCATTCTAGAGAAGGATTTCTACACTACCCTGTCCTCTTCTTTCTTTTCACACCAAAAACTAAAGCAGCTGAACTTCTCTCTCATGAGGAAGACTCTGTCTCCAAATATAATTGAAGTGTTAATTCTAATGGCTATTTCCATTCCTGTAATTAAAACAAACATTGCCTGAAGTGCCTCTTGAAGCAATTCCACAACATCCTCGAGTGTTTCTTAAATATGTGCTATATATGCACTGAAGCATGTTATAAATGAGGTTTTCTTTGCTAAGTGTTCCGCTCTGTTTTTGTATGTCAGGGCGCATGATTGACTGCACTGAGAAAGAAAACATCTTAATGCATGTGATGGTCAAGAGTTAAGCTATTTATTCCAATTTGCCGATAAAAAGGCTTCTGAAAGTGGCTTTAATCTTCCCCACTGAACTTTTTAGCGTAAATATGTAGATGTATAAGTGCATAATGAGAAAGTAAGAGAAATATAAACAGCTGTAATTATTGGCATGTTTTTAGCTGCTGCAGACACATTTATCAAAAGTTTATGATCACAGGAGAAAAAAAATATATATCTAAATCTTCAGAACCACAAAATAGCATGAAATAACAAGATTCTAACTCTTTCTTATACTCATCATCAGTTTTGTACTAACCCCAAGTCCAGTGAAGTTGGGAAGTTGTTTAAAACATAAATAACAGACTGAAATGATTTGCATATCATTTATGACCTACACTCAATTGAACACACAACAAATACAAGGTATTTATGTTCAAACTGATCAGCTTTATGGTTTTTTGCAAATATTCACTCATTGTGAATTTGATGCTTGCAACACCCTCCAAAAAATGCTGGGACAGGGGCAATAAAAGACTGGGTAAGGTGAGAAATGCTAAAAAAACAGCTGAACATCAAACAGGTGAACAGGTTAATTGGAAATGGTGAGGGTCATGATTGACCACTTTGTGAGGAACTGCAAGGGCAAAGAGTCCCAACAGTTTAACATTTCTCAATGTACAATTACAAGGGATTCAGGGATTTCATTATCTAAAGATTCAGAGAATCCGGAGAAATCTTTTAATTAAAGTGAAGAGGCAGAAAACCAACACTCGATGCCAGTGACCATAATCTCTCAGGTGACACTGCAATAAAAAACCAGCATCATTCTGTAAAGGATTTTACCACAAAAGCTCAGAAACACTTCAGAAAACCATTGTCAGCTAACACATTTAGTTGCTACATCTACAAGTGCAAGACAAAACTCTACCATGCAAAGTGAAAGATATAAATCAACACCCAGAAATGCCACAGGCTTGGATGTCATGTCCTCAGGACTGAAGAGGAAAAGGACCATCCAGATAGTTTTCAGTGCGAGTCCCATATCTGTAATGATATGGGATTGTGTTAGTGCCCATGGCATGGGTAACTTGCACATGAGGCACCATTAATGCTCAAAGGTGCATACAAGTTTGGAGTAACATGCTGAAATCTAAGTGACAACTTTTTCAGAGACCCCCCTGCTTATTTCAGCAAGACAAACCACATTCTTCACGTCTGACATCAGTGTGGGTTCATAGTAAAAGAATGCGGATACTAGACCGACCTGCCTGCCATCCAGACCTGTCTCCCACTGCAAATGTGTGGTGCATTATGAAGCACAAAATAAAACAACCAAGATCCCAAACAAGCATCAAATTCAACAAAAGTGAAATTTTAGAAATAAAGTTTATCAGTTTGAAAATTACATTTCTTGTCTTTGTAGTTTATTGAATTAATATAGGTCTGAAAGGATTTGCACATCATTGTATTGTGTTTTTATTTATTCATTATTTTATATAACATTCAAACTTTATTGGAATTGGGGTTTGTACTTAAAATATTTTTATTCGGTCTGATGTGTATTTAAATGACATACTTGAGTCCCACTCAGCAGGTGCAGATCTATCTATAAAGCAAGACTCTGTTTGTAGAAAATGTATTCAACACCTACATCAAGACCAACCTTTAATATTTTAAGAGCCTTCACTTCTCATTATCATGAGGTCTGATATCTTAAGATCTTAGAGGAAATTCTAATTTGAAAGAAAATCTCACATGTAGCTGATAGTTTGTTGAAAACCTGGCCAGAGATACAAGTTTATTTATATATCACATGTGTCGAGTCCAGCTCACAGCAGGGTACATTTCTTTCCATCAAAAGCTCATTTTTCCCTCTTTTCAAAGTTCATTTTCCTCTGTGTGCAGACTCAGCAATGCACATTTAAAGAAAACATGACTTTTAATGACCGTCGGATCGTGTTTTCATTTCACCTGAAAAACAGAAACACTCAATGAGCGCCACATTTGTCAAAATATATGACTGGCCAGAATTTCAAAAACACTAACTTCAGGTGTAAATATGTATTGTAACACAAACCGAAAAGTGACTACATGGAGCAGCTGGACAACCGCCCACTTTGAGTGAAGTGGTCAAACAGGAAAGAAACATTTCCAAGTTTTCATTTTAAAGTCCAACATGAAATTCTTGCAAAACCAAGTTGCCGTGTGGTGATAATGAGATCACTTTTTCCTCAGGTTCTGGCACATTAAGTACATGTAAACTGAGTACTGAACATATTAACCAACATTGAGAACCCTTAATGTTCACAACAACTTTTGAGCAGTTACTAACAGTGGTGAGTGTAATCACATTACATTTGCCTCAACACAGTAATGAGAGGTCTCACTATTTTGACTCAATAGCTGGACTCTGTTGAGTGTTGGACAGAAGACTTGTTTGTCTGTTTATTCTATGATCTTTTACCTGAACAGGTGCAGAGTAAATTTTGGTCAGTAATACGGTGCTTTTCCTTTTGTGTTATCTGCTCAACTTGGGTAACTGCATTCCCGCTGGACCACCTGATTAAATGTCTATTATCAGACAAATCCATCTTGCCAAGCTCCAATCTACACTGGTTGTGGCTGGCCCAAAGTGGCACGGCCTGATCAACGTACTTGTAGCAGGAAGAGGTGGGAGCTACAAGCGAGATGCATTGGCTGCTCATACAGAGATTAGCATAGATCCTAACAGCTTCGGTAGCAGTTTTATCAGACCTGGACCATATTATTTATGAAATGAAATACAAATTACAACACTACAAATGTCTCTATAGAGAGGATAATTTAGCTTCACTTCCAACATGTTTTGTTGAGTTTGATTGATGGCGTGCCTCATGTTCTGTCCTTTACACCAAGGCAGTAGCACCCACCTGCTACATAATCTGATAGACCCATAACGAATGTGACCGGCCAGATATGCTTTTAAAAGGTTCTGCCCGTGAACACTTTCCATGGACTCTTTCCTAGATGGACTGGTGAAATATATTGAACGGTCTATCTGGTGTGTCAAGTTACAACTCGGCTGATATGCAATTTGCAGTAAAGTATGTTGAATGGGGTTAAATGGGGGATTTAAGCCATGAGCTAGGTGGCTAGCAGCACTTTGTACCAGCTGTTCCTTTATTTATAAATATGCTAAAAAACATAACAGTATATCATTGGCAAATAAACTTGTTGGACACAGGTTGGATTGAAATGGATCTTTCTCGTGAAACACAAGTGAGTAGTATTATGTTATTTGCAAAAAAGCTACTTCAAAGAGCTTACTCCGTTATGTGAACAACAGAAGCTGATTTTGTTTTAGAGGCACTTAACCTATTCACTTATTTAAAAAAACCCAACATAATCCAAATGGAGAACCAGTTGAAAGATGAAGAACCCAGTAAAACTGGAATGATCCAAAAGACCTAAATTGCTAAAATAGTTGAACTTTCCATCACCATGAGTAAGGCCAGACATGTAAAAATTTTGCCAACTTTTTCCCTCATAGCGGATTACTGTTTATATAAACTGATGGGATGATGCCTTAATGGATTTCAAGTAACGTCTTAATGACTGAAATTAAAAAAAAACAAAAAAAAACACGGACTCCTGTGCTACCTGCTATCCTGTGATGGCAATTCATGCTTGCCTTCAGTTTATCAATGTTTGTCCTCTGCTTAGTGCTGATGTCATAGAGACGTGTCAGAAAAAAAGTCTCAGAACAAGGATTTTTGCTGATATAAGCTTACAGGAGGTTGAACTATTCTCCAAAAAAATAGAAAAGGTTATTTAGATTGATTGTTTCTCCCCTTTCATAATAATGTTTGTTATTGTATTTAACATTGTTGGAATCCTGATTAGTCTTGTTTTAAATGAGGCGCAACCTACAAGGATTGTGCATTAGTGGAATAGGCAACACAGCTAAACATGTAAGTAGCTCCTCCAAGTTAGTGTGCCAAGATTCCCTCTTCCTTAGGAAAACGGCGGACGGTTCCTCAGTGAAGCAAGGGTGAGGAACCAGTCTTCTTGGGGTGTTGTTTGCTTGGGACACCCACTTCGTTGTCCATTTGTGACCTCACCACAGAGCTTGGTCCTAAGTTTTGAAATGGGACCAGAGCTGACATCAAATAAGCTGCCACTCTTCATAATGTAAAAGTCGAAGAGGAGATTTTGGCACTTTTTTTTAGCACTACCCACATGTTTAGCTGTGTTGCTTGTTCCACAAAAGCACAATCCTTACAAGTTGTACCTCATTGTAATGGTGACTAATCAGGCTTTCCAATAATACAATATACAATATCAATTGGTATTATTAAAGGGCAGAAATAATCCACTGAATATTTTTCCAAACTTTTTTTGAGTAGTATATATTTTTTTATTAAATTCAAGTACCGTAATTTCTCGATTATAACACACATTTGTTGCTTTTAAATAAGCTCTAATTTTTCGGGTGCGTATTATACACTGGTACAAGCAAAATACTTACAATATTTCATCTCGCCAACATCGAGATTGCAACACGTCTGATACAGAAAGCGGAAATATTCTCTTTCTCTGCGAAAACGCATGCAAACACAGGGCGCTGCCATCTTTTGAGCAAGGGGATGCAAAATAGCTGCGCTGTGATTGGTCGAAGGCATCAGCGTGTTGATAGCTACTCTCTGATTGGTTGGTCCACTATAACTGAGCATGCTCAGGCAGAAATTGAGTAATTGTGCAATTGTGCATGCGTGAATCAACAGGTGTTTCCGCATCCGTTTGAGAGGGAAAATCGTGTATTTGTTATAAAAATACGAAATTTCATTGATTAAAACTTTGAATAAAGGTCATTTTTGAGTTGTCTGAGAGATTAAGGTTTGGGCAAAATTTGGGTGCATGTTGTATTTGAGTGCAGTGTTTTTCAGGCAAAAATTGTGAAAATATGGGGTGCATGTTAAAATCGAGAGCGTGTTATTGCTGTAGTAGTGAGAATTTTGCAAAAGTAATTGTGCTAGATTTTTAAGTAATTAATTTTCACAGTGAGTAATTAAATAATGCTGTACAACGCACTTCTTACAAAAATAAACTAAAAAAGCACTCAGAGAGCGCAGACCTCCGCCAAGCAGCTTCGGTCCCCTTTGGCGAAAATGGTCCTATCTGGCAATGTTGAAGAATCCTTTAAAATATTACTGGATCCAGATGGTGATCCGGATCACCCCCAAAATTTAATCAGTTCTTCCATATCCCATTTCTGACAATTCCAGATAATTTCCATTCCGTTCAATTCGTTGAGAACTTTTCAAGTTATTTTGAACACAAACAGACAAACAGAGCGACAGACAGATAAAATCCAGCAAAAACATAACCTCCTTGGCAGAGGTAATAATGATTTGTAATGCTTTACATTTTTAAATGTACTACCCCAGCACCAGTTATTTAAACCCACTAAAATTGGGAGCACTAAAATGATGACCTCATGTCTCTGAGCTTATTTAAGTCAAGCAGCATGAGACTCGATGGCGAGGAATCATGGTTTCCCTCCCATTTTTGACAGTGAGAGTTATGCCTCACAGGCACCAGATTCACCACCAAGCCTCATAAGCTTGTGGGGAGCATTTAGGGTGCCACAGGGGCCTCTTGACCTGAGAGGAAGTCAGGAGTATAAAAGATGACAGATTGGTTTGTAACCCAACAAAGACATCAGCAGACACCCCCCCACACTGAGACATTACTGATTATACAAACAGCAGTTGGCAAAGGCGTGAAACTGTCAGGAAATAATTCATTTTTGCTACTTTCTTTTCATATTAATGCCAACCTCTGGAGCTCTGCCACTCCAATTACAGGAAATGTAAGAGCAGTAGGTCTCCCTGCGCGGGCTCATGATGAATGGAGCACTATGTGGGGGGAAACCAACATGCTCGTTTTAGAGATGCAAAAACTGACCAGAAGTTTTTTTTATACAGCAATAAATGCGAGGGGGGGTTGTATTCAGATTCGAGAAGGGCCTGATTATGCGGTGGGGCTGCAGTGTGCGGAGGGGAGCAATTGCATGTGGTAAAAGGAGCCGTGGCGGCGTGTGCTCTGTGGTTGGTGAAGGTGCCACTTCTGGTCCATCCCTTAACTCCTCACCACACTATTCGATTCACGAGGCCCAGGCTGGGAGAGCCCCCCTCGGGATGAAGGGGCATGAGCCTGGCTTCTTGTAATTAGTAGCTTCCCCCCACTCCGACCTAGATACTTATTCCTCTAGCATCCATCATGGAGGTTGTTCCCCCACTTTTTTGCTCCCTTGACTCTGCTGCACGTCTCTGTGACTCTTTCCTAACAAGTGGATCTTTATAGAATATTTAGCTTTCAGATGCCAACCTCTCATCTGCTGGCTTCAGTTACAGAGGGAGTTTTGACTGTTACAGGTGGAGAGGATGAAGATGTCTCCTTACACCTTCTCTCATCAACAAAAAAAACCCCTGAAATGTTACATGCCATGTCCATTCTCCTCCACCCACTCTGTTTCTAAGGCCTCAGGGAGCCAGGATGAGAATGTGGTCTGTCATTTCAACCACCAAACACTTTGGTGGTCTTTGGCAAAGCTGCTGTTAGGGGGTCCCCCAGTGTGCAGCTGACCTCCTCCTCAGACTTCCGCACTCATCTGCTGGAAGTGAACCAGGCTGAGCTGCTCTGGCTGATGAAACTCGAGCAGGTCGTGCTCTTTGAGGAGAGGGCAGCAGGAAGTAGGGCCTTGTGGTAGATTCATCACTGTGAAAAAGCAGCTTTGTCACTCTGCTGCTACTGCAGAATCTGGTGATTCAGATCCTGCTAAGCTAAATAAAAAATCCCTTGATAATGACCCATCTCATTGTTTTACAGTTTAAACCATCATTATGTAATTCAAAGACACTGTCTGTGTTGCTGATTCATGGTAAGTCATTGGAAGTTTGGTCTTTCAAGAGGTCATATTTTGCCTCAAAGGGCTATATACAGGTTGGAGACCCCAATGAAACAATGTTTTGGAGAATTATCGAGAAAAATATTTTAGATTAATGTTATATAATAACATTTTTTCACATTTGAGTTTACTTCCACATTAAAAACGACCAACTAGCTGTGATGTGTAGGGAGTAGGAGCATCTCTGAGTTTGCCTTTATTTCACATTAATAAATATGAAGATTATAGCTGACATATTATGCAACAAACACTTTTTTAAGGCTTTTGAACACATTATTGGGTATTTGGCCTTTCCCCACAGCCCACAAAATGTGATAGTAGACAACAAAACCTGTTTTTAGCAGACAGCATAAATGTAAACTCGTGGTATTTGGTGAGCTGTTGAGTCTGTGGATATACAGTTATGTAACAGTATATTTTTTGATTTGCATACCTAACCTGATTGGTATACCTGAGTATCCCCCTCCCCCCTGCTTGAGAGATTCCTCTGTGAAGCGCAGCTATGTTGTTCATATTCCTAGCGAGAGATCAATGTTCAGCATGTCTAAGCTCAGAAGCCGTCACTGCTCGGTTGTTGACTGTAAACAGCCACATATATCTTCACATAGAGGCTATCAGCCTTGGAGGACCAAAGGGTCTAGTGGATTAATTTTATTTTTGAAGGGAATGAGCAGCTACAGTCGGCTAAAACCTGTATGTGTGTGTCAGTCACTTTATGTCTGACTGCTTCTTCAATTTCAGTCAGTTCAACACAGGACTGGCATCAAGACTTTTCCTGAATCTGGGCTCAGCACCAACAATCCTTCACCAAACCTGATGATGGAAATGTGACTATTTTAATGCTGTGTAGTATTTATTTTGCTTATTGCTACGAGCTAATGCTAACAGCAGGGTGAAGTGAACTAGAGGTTACTGCACGACATGTTCGTCAATGTTCACGTTACTTGTTGCAAGTCTGAAGGATAAACTTCAGTGTATGAGCATTCTTACATTAGTCAAGAGAAGTTTAACAGTTGGCTGAATATAATCAGTCACACTGTGGTGACTAGGCCGAGATTAGCATGTTTGTGTGTGATGTCTGGGGGAAACCAGATCGCTGTTATCTGTTAAACACCATGAATTTGTGGTTCGTGTGTGTTCAGGAAGAGAAGCTTAACAGTTGGCTGAATATAATCGGTCCTTTACCCACCCCAGGTCCCTCTGTTTGTGCTAAGTAGCCTGGAAGGTAGGCTAAGTTGTGGCTATACCACTGCGGTTAGCTTGTTGTGCGTCAGCCTGTGATGTTTGGGTGAAAAGAGCTTCGCTGTTGTAAATGTGTGTGTGGTAACTGCCATAAATTAAGGGTTTGTATGTGTGCAGGACTTTAAGCAGTGCGTGGCTGAAGTGCCCGCTTCGCCCAAGTTACACTGCAAGTCTATTGTGAATTACCCATATGTACGCTGCTCTGCTCTGGCTCATTAGCATATGAAGGTGACCGCCCTCAAAACCAGCCGTTCTGAACAGAGGGGTTATGCAAGCATGGAAAGAAAGCAGCTGTGCTTGATTCATAGGCTTTTTTGGACCAAAGCATTGTACTAACATTTCATGAAGACATCAAGGATCCATGTTAAACTGCAGAAAAGAATAAAAAATATGGGACCTTTAGTAACGGTTTTCCTGATCGAGAGGACAAGCTTTTTTCATAAGTATGCAGTTGATAACAGGCCAGTAGGGTGTCCAGGAGAACAGAAACGGATCAGGATAAGGATAAATAAAGATCGAAGAGGATAAATAAAGTTTTGGTGAGATGTGAACCAGCAGTGTTCAGATCAGGAGTTGGGGAGCATATGATATGCAGTACAATGTTTTCATGCTGAAAACAGCTGCATTTTTCATTGAGTTGTTTTGAAATCATGTCAGCCTTTATTCACAAAGCACAACAATGCAGCTAACTCAACATTAAACAGACACCAAACACAAACACTTGGACTTTAACACAGTTTTCTGTAAAACTGCAAGATTCACAGCACAAAGATAACAAGAAAAGAAGATCATGAAATAACAGCAACTTGATAGAGTGATAAGAAATATTGTTCAAACTTGAAACGCATCCTCAGGATTGTTTCGGAAAAACTTTGTAATGTTTTGCTTTTGATAATTTGGCTAACAGTTCACAGCTTGCCTGGTCATTAGATTAAGCTTTTGTCAATACACTTTGATTAAAGCCTATAGAAAAATGCTAAATGTAGAAAATATGACCTTAAATTAATAAAAACTATCTGCACCAGACCCACCTCGTTCCCTGCCACACAGGCACTGATGTAATCTCCTCAGGGTGCTGGAACTTGGCGTGAACATCTGAGGCTGCAGAGAGACACTTCATACTGTTACACCGACTCTAATAAAATATGTTTTACTTTGACCACATTTTAAGACGCCGGAGCACCTCAGGGTGCTAATTGTCCCTTTTTCATTTTATTACTCCATTTTAAATTGAACTTTGCCTTGGACGTTATTTTCTTTGTCATCCACCGCAGACTGAGTCTTGCACTGAGAGCATAATTTGTATTAGATTAGTATAATATGTGATTTATGCGGACATAAAACATAACATGTTCAGTTGATTCAGGGGTCGAGGACGTCTCTGAGGGCAGAGGTGTGAATCCAAGACTCTGTTATTTGACTTCAAGTGTCTCCACAGAAACCAATGTAATAAAAATGGAAGGTCCCATAGAAATAATAAGTTAGTCTCTTCTGACCTCTGAATGGTGGGCCGAGGAAACTTTAGGTCAAACTTTACTCGATATGTTTTCAACAAAAAAATGAGTTTTTATTCTAAGAGAGCCAACCTGAAAGGGATGTGTTTTTTTGTTTTGTTTTGTTTATTTGGATGGGACAGTCCATATTTATGAATGCACAATGCCATAGAAGCCCATAAAAGATTGTTGTAAAGATGCCAGATTTAGCACAATGCAAATTTCCATATTTTCATATATAGTATTTAAGTCAGAGGAACAATAGTATTAGGGCAGAAGATAAGTTTTAATTCTGCTCTTGAGCCATAAGTAAAAAATAAAAAGTGGAAAAGTTACAATTTTGGGAGAAAATTTTTGAGATAAAAAGTTGAAATGATGACAAAAAAGGGTGGAAAAAGTGACAGGAATGTTTAGAAAATAATTGTTGTGTTAAGGGTTAAAATACTACAGTAAAGGTGTATTTCAAGCCACGAGCTGAAATATTGTAGGAAAAATGTTACTTTGGCTGAAAAGTTGAAAAACCAAAGACATGTCAAAAGAAAAGTTGACTTAAATTGTTGAGTTAGTTTGAAATCTAGAGTGAGAAAAGGTCACAATTTTGAGATAAAAAGTTTAAGAGTTCAAAAAAAAAAGTTAAAAGATTCAGAGAGAAATAAGTTGTCATGGTGAGAGAAAAAGCAATAACACTTCCTTCTCTGTGTTGTGAGACAGAAGTTAAGATGCTTGGAGGAGGGTTGAATGTGATTTGATAAAACATTGAAATTTTTAGAGAAAAAACCATGTTGAATAGAAAAATTTAAATTTCAAAGAAGAACAAAAAAGTGTGACAGAAAGAGTCAAAATATTTTGTAAGACATTTTTAAAAAATGAAGAAAAAAATCATCAGAATTGTTCCAAAAAACGCTATGTTGAGATAAAAGAAAGGAATCACTCAATCTTCATTTTTAAATCCAATGCCACACATTTCACCTCTTTCTGGAAGACATTCAAATCTGATCTCATCTTGGAATTCCTAACAGTCAGTTCTGAACTTATCGATTTGGCTTGTTCTTTCAAACTTCAGTTTCTTGAGCATTTTCTCTACCATCCCCTTCATTGTGTTTTTCACGTGGCGGCAACTCTGGTTTGAGAACTTAAGCTCTGTGTTACCGAACCTGATCTTAAATACAATCCATCCACACAAGAAACTTCTGGTTCTGCCAGGCTTTCTTCATAAGTTTCCCGATGTTTAATTTAGAAATACATTTGAGGGCTTGAGTGAGCACTTCACAGCAGCATCACCCTTGCACAACCTGGACGCCAGATATCCAGAAAAATAAATGAAATGAAAGTGAAGTGTTGAAAAAGGTTTAATTTAGTGTAAAATTCGAGAAAGAAGTTTAAAAAAATTGAAGAAATAAATCTAAAAAAATTTAAAAGTTACATGAAAAGGTAAAATGTTGAGAGGAAAAAAATGTGAAATGTTGAGAAACAAAGTTTAGAAGTGAATTAAAATTAGAAAAATACCAAAGACAAAATTTTCAGATTTTTAAAAACTGTTTAGAGAAAAAGTCGAAACGTTGCAAATAAAAATATGGATGTTAGGTTATTTAAAAAAAAAAAAAAATTAAATGTTGGAAGACAATTTAAATAAATATTTCTCAAGAAGAGTTAAAATATCAAGGAAAAGTTGAAATGTCAAGAAAAATGGTTGATGGGGAAAAAAAAGTGATAAAAAGCTTAAAGTTTTAATTAAAGGAATAAAGCTGAAAACTTTTGGGACAGAGATTTAGATTTTTAGTAAACCATGTTATATTAGAAAAGGTTGAGAGAAAGGAGTCAATTTTACAAAAACAAATGAAAATAATGAAAGAAAAAGTTGAAACGATTGGAGAAAGCTTGAAATTTCAAAAAAAGTCTTAACCTAGAACAAAATGTGGAAAATCTTCAGAATTTTCAGATGTCAGGATAAAAGTTAAATGATGAGGAAATATTTTCATGTTGAGAAAAAAATGTAATGTGAAAAGATTAATCATTAAAAGGAAAATCAGAACATCAAGAAAAAAAGACTTGAACTTAAAAATGCATTAAACATGTTTTCATTATGTTAAAATTTTTGTTACGATTTTTTTTAAAGTGAAAATTGAAAAAAAAAAAATCTGCTTCCTCCCGTGTCACAGATTGAACTCATACTCTTCTGGGGAGAAGTTGTCCAGGTATCTGTAACACTTCAAACTTAAATCCTATTTAGTGTTTATGTACCTTCTTATTGGGCCACAAATTCTCTCTTAGTTTGTGTGTTTGTGTATTAGAGTGTGTGTGTGTTTGTGTGTTTAAGTGTGTGTTTGTGTGTTAGGGAGAGAGAGAGGGAGAGTGAGCGGTGCAGAGCTGCTGAGGGTCTGGTGGGTCACAAAGGCGTCTTTGTAAAAGAAGTTAATGAGTGTTTTGTGAACGTCTCTCGATGCTCCACAGCTCTGCAACACCTCCGCAGCGCATCAGTTCACAGTGTGTGTGTGTGTGTTAGTGTGTGTAAGTGGTGTTTGTGAGTATTTATATCTCCTTTTAAGCCATGAGTTATAAAGTTTGTTCTCTGTTTAAGTTCTTGTGGTTTTGTGGGTGTTTCGGGGCTGGTGGGTGGTATGATTTTTGTGTTTTTTTAATGTATATCTAAGAGGATAAAATTCAATGGAAAGTTTCAAAAGTGCAGATTGAAGCAAAGTGCACACAGTGTCTTTCATGCTGCACATCTCTTCTCCTGTGGTCAAGTACCTTGCAGTTATTAGAGCTTATTTGTTCAAGTGGTGAGGAAATATTAAATATCACAAGTTCTCTGCTGAGACCGGGCAGTGATTATCAACAGATGTCTGCCAGTTGGGCAAAGCACACGTGCGAGCATGTGTGTGTGCGTATGAGTGTGTGTGTGGTGGCAGAGAATGAGCAGCATGAAAATGGAGAGGTTGTGTCATCATGGAGCTGATTGAAGGGTCCCTCTACGTCTGCTGTTGTTAGAGGAGAGAAAGTGGAAGAAATGAGATGGAAAGTTTGAGCGGCAGACGCCCAAAGGTGACCAATTGTTGACCGTCCAGTTTAGGGTCGGTCTGACTTTACCAGCTCAGATTTTCCACTTTGACATTTTAACCTTGGACAATTACTGTGAGGAGGGATGTTCAGAACTGAAGAGGAGTTAGCTCCAACACAGATATCTGATGGGACATGTATGAGGCTGAGCAATAAATCATTTTTACAGCAGTTTTGTGCATGTGCAATAATCACACACAGTGATGGACAGTAACAAAGTGAATCTACTTAAGTACGACTTTTGGGTTAGTGCCTGCCTCACAGCAAGAGGGTTGCTGGTTTGATACCCTGAGTCAGTATAAGCTTTTCTGTGTGGAGTTTGTATGTTCTTTCCGTTCATGTGTGGGTTTTCTCTGAGTACTCCTGTTTCATCCCAAAGACCCAAACATGCTTGGTGGGTTAACTGATGATTCTAAACTGCTCTTAGGTCTGAGTGTGTCTATAAAAAGTTGTGTGTCCCTACATGTTGGCCCTGTGATCAGCTGCTGACTGGTTCATGGTGTACCCCGCCTCTCGACCAATATCAGCTGGGATAGGCTCCATCGACCCGCAATCCCGAAAGGATAAGTGGTGTAGATAATAGATTGATGGATGTATTTTAGTTGAGTGTCATATCATTTTTTAGTCAACCATAATTGAGGGACAGTATTGACGTGAGCGGTTGAAATAATGTTGAGTATGTTTTAGCATGTGTTGGGTGCTAACAAGGCTGCATGTTAGTATGACAAATTAAAGCAGCACTGCAGATCTTTTGAGCCTTCAAATATTCTCTCCAAAGTCTGTTCAGTGGAGCTCGGCCCTGTAACAGAGAGAATGGCCCCCCCACCTTCCCCCCCACAGCGCTTCCCTGCTCTGTTTAGGGGCTATGTAACTTTTGCTCCCGTGACGGGGACACATATCGCAAGATGCTGCGAGAAGTGCAAACTGCTTTACGGCACTATGCGAGATTTGGCTTCCAGCTAAAGAAGCCGGTGTTTTGCATGTAGTAGTAGCAGCCATGGCATCCGCAAAGCGTGTGCGGAGGACTCTTTCTCCAGATTCAAGGACCAAAAAGAGACTATTGGACAACACAAGGAACAAAACTAGAATTAACATTGAAGCCCACTTTGCTCGGTGGCGAGAGCGTCGGGAGATGGAAAATTTCAAGACAGACGCCGGGCTTGCAAAGTTACTGCTGGAGAGGTAAGTTATGTTTTCGTCGGGTTTTCCCCTGTTCAACACTTGGTTTCAGTCGGTGGTTGCTCCGTAGCATTGCATGCTTTGTGTAACTTGGCGGACGTTGTTTTGTCACTAAATGCTACCAGCGGTTATTTGCCGGCGAGTTTCTCAGATAGCCGTAGATATTCATGGCGCCGTGATGCTCGGTCATTCACTATTTCTAAGTCCTGCAGTCTGCGAACATGGTGGACGCAACATAACCACATCCAGCTCCGGTTATTTCAGCAGGAGAGATGCTCCCAGGATGCTCACACGCAAACGCTGAGCTAACAACTGACTGCTGACCCTTGAAAAACGACATATTTGGAAAGAAACAAAATAATACTGTACCATATCAGTCCACGGGGTTTATTTGTGTCTTCGGACGTCCTGTCGACTCGCTTCTCCCGGCTCTGTATGTCAACAAATGCATGTTGCTGTGAGGCGCTGTGTTACGACAGTGCAATTACACCCAACGACCAGAGAGGCCCCTCGAGAGCAGACAAACCTGAATCTTACATAGTGGGGCTTTAAGGCAGCTGGAATAAAAACAGGCACTACAGCAGGATTCAAATGGCCTTAAACCTCTTAAAACTGCTTAAAAATGTGAATATTTTCACCTGAATAACATTGTTACTTTTGGCTGTTCCTGTTACTTGAGGGCAGCAAATCAAAAAATCTGAAGCATGAGAGATTAAAAACTGTAAATGATGTTTTCTAAAGAACCATAAAGGGCCCTATTTTAGGAGGTTGTGTTTTTGCTGGCGTATGTTTGTTTGTTTGTTTGTTTGTCTGTTAGTTAGCAAGATTACGCAAAAACTGCTAGACGGATTAAGCTGAAATTTTCAGGAAATGTTAGTAATGGCCCAACATAAAAATGATTTTGGTGGTGATCCAAATAACTACCATTAGTGAATGATCGTTTTTGCTCAATAACTGACTAATAATGATATCAATATGATTCTGAGTGCCAGGTGTGGGTTTTTAGGGTCATGAATCATATTATGATGGTAACTTTATCATGGAACTTTTGCTTATACATGTAACAACCCCCAAATGCTTTTAGGCCTAAAATGATATAACATTAGGTTTTCCATTCAATAGTGTTGAAGAGACAAAAAATAAATCTGATTTTTAACCAGAGCTACAAAGAGTTTATTCACATAAAAAATGGTGAGATAACAAATGTTTTTGGGTTATTTAATTTTTGGTTCTTTCCATGTTCTCGTTACTTTTTTTATTAATTTGAACACAAAAGTGTTTTTAACAGCTGCCTTGTGTTCACTATCTAAAAATAATATAAAGAGAATTAAATAACATTAGACTCTCATCATTGGCAATGAATGTGTTTGTGTACAGAACAAGAAAAGTAACACCACCAATTCTGAAATGCAAGGCATTATAACGTCTCAAATGAATTTTTGAATTACAAGACCTGAAATAGTTTGAAAAGTCTAAAAAGGTGTTTAACAAGGATGTTAAATTATAAGCCTTAAAGGTGCAGCGTGTAGAATTTGGCATTTGAGTGACATCTATTGTTCAGATTCTAGAATGAGCCCAACCGTAACCAAAACGTCACATCGCTGAGCAACGGAAGCCTGTGAAGACCAAAAGGGATCGTGAACACGGCATCACTTACTAAAGTGACAAGGTTTGTAACCATTATTTTTATAGATTATATGTCAGTTGTTGTCCTCTTTCTTCTTCTTCGCCTGCATTCCAGGTAGATTTCAGAACCGGCAGACAAATTCTAGTGTTGTTCTTTTTATCCCCAAAATCCACCCGTAGACGGATCGTTATGTCGGCCTACATGAACACGGCCCACGGTAATGTAAATTTTTTTTTGAAGCTTTTTCTAACTAACAAAAAATAAAACAATCATTTTATGGGGATGATTCTACTCCTATTTTGACGGACTTTACATACAAATAGAAACATTATATCCTATATTCACTGTTTCTGTTTGGCAAAATGCTGCCAAATTCTACACACTGCACCTTTAAATGCTTTGTAATGTCTTAAATACAATTTTTGAATCTTGGGGCCTTAAAAAGTCTTTAAATGTCTTAAATGAGATATCTGAATTACAAAGCCTTACATATAAGGCTTTAAAAGGTTTTAAAAGTCTGTTATTCAATGGTTTAATTATAATGCCTCTAAAAGTCTAAGAACGTCTTGAATTTCTTTATTAGATTATTAAATCATTAGGCTTTTAAACTTCTTGAAAAATATTTAAAAGTTTTTGATGAGATTTCTAAATTATAAGAAATTAAAATCTTAAAAAGTCTTAAAAGGTCTTTGGAAATATTGTTGAATTTTAAGGCCTTAAAATGCTTTAAAAAGTCTTAAATAATATTTTTTTAATAATAGGGCCTTAAAAGTCCTTACATGTCTTAAGATTTTTGAATTAAAAGGCCTTAAATAGTCTTAGAAATATTTAAAAAGTTTTTAATAAGAGTTCCAAAAAACAGGGTCTTATAAAGTTTTGAATTAGTATTTAATTAGTATTAAAGACATCTCAGAAGGATCAATGGGTGTCTGTTGTGTGGCTTAAGGAGACAGAGAAAGAACTGAGGACTCATGGTCCACACACAAAGAAATCAAGGGACAGGACTGGACCTGAAAAGGTACAAAGGCTTTATCGCCCCAGCTGTACACTAGCAGGATACAAACATGTACCTCCTAATATTGGTACATTTAGCACCGTCTATTCTGTACTTCTAAAAGAACAATTATGGACCCCAGGGGACAAATATGTAACTTTATGCCCTAATACAAATATGTACTCCATTAGAAGGTACATAATTAGTACCTACTGAGATACTGCTGGAGTGACAGTGTATTTTGGACCTTAATGAGGCAAAATTATACCTTTAAAAAAAAGAAAAGAAAGGTAAACAGATATTTAACAAAGCTTATTAAACCATTAACATCAAAGAAAAATCCACATTTCACATGTTATCTGATCTGCTTACAGTCCATTTTAACCAGTACATTTGTGGTAGACCAATTTGTCAGTTTAAGTTTAAGCATTAAAAAAGCAGTGCTTTTCAGTAATGGTGGGAGTGGCAGTCACCCACACCAGGTGTACTGAATTCTGGCACATGTGCATGAACCAGTCCAACATGCTGAATTAACCAGATTAAAAGCCTTGTGGGAAGCGGTGCAGCTGAGGCATAATGACCGAGCACAGGGTTATCGTTCAAAGTTAAGTCACTTGCAGTGTGTTTCTGAGGTGCACAATATTGGCAATATTCGGACTGAAAGATGTTACAGAGGCCTCATTAAGGCATGTGCACTGACGCACACCTCCTTCAACTTTCATCACACTGAGCCCTCCTCCGGTGCGGTGATGGCCACTTTCCAGTCTTCATCCATTAGCTGTATGGTTGGATGGGGTGCAGTAAATTAACCCTTCAGAGAGAAAAACATGCAAAAACAAAAAAAAATGGAGACAAGTGGGAATTTTCGAAGTGTAGGAAATAGAAAGTAACAATGTTTTGTGCATAAGGAGAAGGTTTCTTGAACATTATATAAATTGCCTAAATAAAATACTCTGAGAAAAGTTTTAATTGCTTGGTCCAGACAAGAGACCCTGTGGACTTTCCTGGTTGAAACGTGTTAGAAAGTGTGGGATAACTTAAGTACACAATTTATACATATAAGATTGAAGCTGAAACGAAAAAGCACTTACACAAAGTAAAATATTCATACTAAAACAAATCTATTTGGAAAAAAATTGCTAAAAAGTGACTTTTGGGACCTTTTTCAGGCAGGAGAACATGCTAGTGTAGAAGGTTTGGTCATTTTTCATTTAAAAAATGACTTAGGACCATTATTTTGACCTCAGGTCAGATTTTTGAAAAGAAAGTTTGCATGCTAAAATGTGATTTTTTGCCATTTTGGACCCCAGGGGAAAAATGCTAAAAAGTGACGTTTGTGGACCTTTTCAGGCAGGAGATCATACTGGTGCAGAAGGTTGGGTCATATTTCACCTGGAAAATGACTTACAAGCATTATTCAATCAGGTCAGATTTTTGAAAAAACAACATGTTAAAATGTGACTATTTTGCCATTTCAGACCCTGAAAAAAAACATATGTTCAAACATGACGTGTGGAGACTGTATCAGGCAGGAGAACATGCTGGTACAGACGGTTTGGTCAAATTTGGTTTCAAAATGGACTTTTAAGCCTTTTTCCCTCAGGTCAGGCTTAAAAAATAAACCCTTATGCCATCTTAAGACTATGTTCACATTGCATGATCGAAAAATAAATATGCTTGCACATGACTTTTTGGATGTAAAACAGGCCAAAAAAAGGTGCTAAAAAGGTCATATTTCGCTTCAAAATGGACTTATGAGCCTTTTTCTCTCAGCTCAGGATTTGAAAAAACACTAAGGTTAACATATGACTTTTATCCCATTTCGGACTCCGAAAAAAAATATGCTCAAACATGACTTTTTGGGTGTAAAACAGGCCAAAAATCATGCTAGTGCAAACGGATTGGTCATATTTGGCTTCAAAATGGACTTATGAGCCTTTTTGTCTCAGCTCAGGATTTGAAAAAACACTAAGGCTAACCTATGACTTTTTTTCCATTTTGGACTACGAAAAAAACTATGCTCAAACATGACTTTTTGGGTGTAAAACAGGCCGAAAAACATGCTGGTGCAGATGGTTTTGTCATATTTGGCTTCAAAATGGACTTATGAGCCTTTTTGTCTCAGCTCAGAATTTGAAAAAACACTAAGGCTAAACTATGACTTTTTTCCATTTTGGACTCCGAAAAAAACTATGCTCAAACATGACTTTTTGGGTGTAAAACAGGCCGAAAAACATGCTGGTGGAGATGGTTTGGAAATACTTGGCTTCAAAATGAACTCATGAGCCTTTTTGTCTCAGCTCAGAATTTGAAAAAACACAAAGGCTAACCTATGACTTTTTTTCCATGTTGGACTCCGAAAAAAAAAAGCTCAAACATGACTTTTTGGGTGTAAAACAGGCCGAAAAACATGCTAGTGCCGACGGTTTTGTCATATTTGGCTTCAAAATGGACTTATGAGCCTTTTTCTCTCAGTGCAGGATTTGAAAAAACACTAAGGCTAACCTATGACTTTTTTTCCATTTTGGACTCCGAAAAAAAATATGCTCAAACATGACTTTTTGGGTGTAAAACAGGCCGAAAAACATGCTAGTGCAGACGGATTGGTCATTTTCGGCCTGAAAAGAACTTATGAGCCTTTTTGTCTCAGCTCAGGATTTGAAAAAACACTAAGGCTAACCTATGACTTTTTTTCCATTTTGGACTCCGAAAAAAAATATGCTCAAACATGACTTTTTGGGTGTAAAACAGGCCGAAAAACATGCTGGTGCAGATGGTTTTGTCATATTTGGCTTCAAAATGGACTTATGAGCCTTTTTGTCTCAGCTCAGGATTTGAAAAAACACTAAGGCTAACCTATGACTTTTTTTCCATTTTGGACCACGAAAAAAACTATGCTCAAACATGACTTTTTGGGTGTAAAACAGGCCAAAAAACATGCTGGTGCAGACGGTTTGGTCATATTTGGCTTCAAAATGGACTTATGAGCCTTTTTCTCTCAGTGCAGGATTTGAAAAAACACTAAGGCAAACCTATGACTTTTATCCCATTTCGGACTCCAAAAAAAAATATACTCAAACATGACTTTTTGGGTGTAAAACAGGCCGAAAAACATGCTAGTGCAGACGGATTGGTCATTTTCGGCCTGAAAAGAACTTATGAGCCTTTTTGTCTCAGCTCAGGATTTGAAAAAACACTAAGGCTAACCTATGACTTTTTTCCATTTTGGACTACGAAAAAAAATATGCTCAAACATGACTTTTTGGGTGTAAAACAGGCCGAAAAACATGCTGGTGCAGACGGTTTGGTCATATTTGGCTTCAAAATGGACTTATGAGCCTTTTTGTCTCAGCTCAGAATTTGAAAAAACACTAAGGCTAACCTATGAGTTTTTTCCATTTTGGACTCCGAAAAAAAACTATGCTCAAACATGACTTTTTGGGTGTAAAACAGGCCGAAAAACATGCTGGTGCCGACGGTTTTGTCATATTTGGCTTCAAAATGGACTTATGAGCCTTTTTGTCTCAGCTCAGGATTTGAAAAAACACTAAGGCTATGACTATGACTATGACTATGACTTTTTTTCCATTTTGGACTCCGAAAAAAAAAAAGCTCAAACATGAGTTTCTGGGTGTAAAACAGGCCGAAAAACATGCTGGTGCAGATGGATTTGTCATTTTCGGCCTAAAAATGAACTTATGAGCCTTTGTGTCTCAGCTCAGGATTGGAAAAAACACTAAGGCTAACCTATGACTTTTTTCCCATTTTGGACTCCGAAAATAAATATGTTCAAACATGACTTTTTGGGTGTAAAACAGGCCGAAAAACATGCTGGTGCAGATTTTTTGGTCATACTTGGCTTCAAAATGGACTTATGAGCCTTTTTGTCTCAGCTCAGGATTTGAAAAAACACTAAGGCTAACCTATGACTTTTTTCCATTTTGGACTCCGAAAAAAAATATGCTCAAACATGACTTTTTGGGTGTAAAACAGGCCGAAAAACATGCTGGTGCAGATGGTTTTGTCATATTTGGCTTCAAAATGGACTTATGAGCCTTTTTGTCTCAGCTCAGGATTTGAAAAAACACTAAGGCTAACCTATGACTTTTTTTCCATTTTGGACTCCGAAAAAAACTATGCTCAAACATGACTTTTTGGGTGTAAAACAGGCCAAAAAACATGCTAGTGCAGACGGATTGGTCATATTTGGCTTCAAAATGGACTTATGAGCCTTTTTGTCTCAGCTCAGGATTTGAAAAAACACTAAGGCTAACCTATGACTTTTTTTCCATTTTGGACTCCGAAAAAAAAATATGCTCAAACATGAGTTTCTGGCTGTAAAACAGGCCGAAAAACATGCTGGTCCAGACGGTTTGGTCATATTTGGCTTCGAAATGGACTCATGAGTCTTTTTGTCTAAGCTCAAAATTTGAAAAAACACTAAGGCTAACCTATGACTTTTTTTCCATTTTGGACTCCGAAAAAAACTATGCTCAAACATGAGTTTCTGGGTGTGAAACAGGCCAAAAAACATGCTGGTCCAGATGGATTGGTCATTTTCGGCCTTAAAAAGAACTTGTGAGCCTTTTTGTTTCAGCTCAGGATTTGAAAAAACACTAAGGCTAACCTATGACTTTTTTTCCATTTTGGACTCCGAAAAAAAAAAGCTCAAACATGAGTTTCTGCGTGTAAAACAGGCCAAAAAACATGCTGGTGCAGACGGTTTTGTCATATTTGGCTTCAAAATGGACTTATGAGCCTTTTTGTCTCAGCTCAGAATTTGAAAAAACACTAAGGCTAACCTATGACTTTTTTCCCATTTTGGAATCCGAAAAAAACTATGCTCAAACATGACTTTTTGGGTGTAAAACAGGCCGAAAAAACATGCTAGTGCAGACGGATTGGTCATATTTGGCTTCAAAATGGACTTATGAGCCTTTTTGTCTCAGCTCAGGATTTGAAAAAACACTAAGGCTAACCTATGACTTTTTTTCCATTTTGGACTCCGAAAAAAAATATGCTCAAACATGAGTTTCTGGGTGTAAAACAGGCCGAAAAACATGCTGGTCCAGACGGTTTGGTCATATTTGGCTTCAAAATGGACTCATGAGTCTTTTTGTCTCAGCTCAAAATTTGAAAAAACACTAAGGCTAACCTATGACTTTTTTCCCATTTTGGACTCCGAAAAAAAATATGCTCAAACATGACTTTCTGGGTGTGAAACAGGCCAAAAAACATGCTGGTCCAGACGGATTGGTCATTTTCGGCCTTAAAAAGAACTTGTGAGCCTTTTTGTTTCAGCTCAGGATTTGAAAAAACACTAAGGCTAACCTATGACTTTTTTTCCATTTTGGACTCCGAAAAAAAAAAGCTCAAACATGAGTTTCTGCGTGTAAAACAGGCCAAAAAACATGCTGGTGCAGACGGTTTTGTCATATTTGGCTTCAAAATGGACTTATGAGCCTTTTTGTCTCAGCTCAGAATTTGAAAAAACACTAAGGCTAACCTATGACTTTTTTCCCATTTTGGAATCCGAAAAAAACTATGGTCAAACATGACTTTTTGGGTGTAAAACAGGCCGAGAAACATGCTGGTGCAGATGGTTTGGTCATATTTGGCTTCAAAATGGACTTATGAGCCTTTTTCTCTCAGTGCAGGATTTGACAAAACACTAAGGCTAACCTATGACTGTTTTTCCATTTTGGACTCCAAAAAAGAAATATGCTCAAACATGACTTTTTGGGTGTAAAACAGGCCGAAAAACATGCTAGTGCAGACGGATTGGTCATTTTCGGCCTGAAAAGAACTTATGAGCCTTTTTGTCTCAGCTCAGGATTTGAAAAAACACTAAGGCTAACCTATGAGTTTTTTCCATTTTGGACTCCGAAAAAAACTATGCTCAAACATGACTTTTTGGGTGTAAAACAGGCCGAAAAACATGCTGGTGCCGACGGTTTGGTCATATTTGGCTTCAAAATGGACTTATGAGCCTTTTTCTCTCAGCTCAGGATTTGAAAAAACACTAAGGCTAACCTATGACTTTTTTTCCATTTTGGACTCCGAAAAAAAATATGCTCAAACATGAGTTTCTGGGTGTAAAACAGGCAGAAAAACATGCTGGTGCAGATGGATTTGTCATATTTGGCTTCAAAATGGACTTATGAGCCTTTTTGTCTCAGCTCAGAATTTGAAAAAACACTAAGGCTAACCTATGAATTTTTTCCCATTTTGGAATCCGAAAAAAACTATGGTCAAAAATGACTTTTTGGGTGTAAAACAGGCCGAGAAACATGCTGGTGCAGATGGTTTTGTCATATTTGGCTTCAAAATGGACTTATGAGCCTTTTTGTCTCAGCTCAGGATTTGAAAAAACACTAAGGCTAACCTATGACTTTTTTTCCATTTTGGACTACGAAAAAAACTATGCTCAAACATGACTTTTTGGGTGTAAAACAGGCCAAAAAACATGCTGGTGCAGACGGTTTGGTCATATTTGGCTTCAAAATGGACTTATGAGCCTTTTTGTCTCAGCTCAGAATTCGAAAAAACACTAAGGCTAACCTATGAGTTTTTTCCATTTTGGACTCCGAAAAAAAAAATGCTAAAACATGACTTTTTGGGTGTAAAACAGGCCGAAAAACATGCTGGTGCCGACGGTTTGGTCATATTTGGCTTCAAAATGGACTTATGAGCCTTTTTCTCTCAGCTCAGGATTTGAAAAAACACTAAGGCTAACCTATGACTTTTTTTCCATTTTGGACTCCGAAAAAAAATATGCTCAAACATGAGTTTCTGGGTGTAAAACAGGCCGAAAAACATGCTGGTGCAGATGGATTTGTCATATTCGGCCTAAAAATGAACTTATGAGCCTTTGTGTCTCAGCTCAGGATTTGAAAAAACACTAAGGCTAACCTATGACTTTTTTCCCATTTTGGACTCCGAAAATAAATATGTTCAAACATGACTTTTTGGGTGTAAAACAGGCCGGAAAACATGCTGGTGCAGATGGTTTTGTCATATTTGGCTTCAAAATGGACTTATGAGCCTTTTTGTCTCAGCTCAGGATTTGAAAAAACACTAAGGCTAACCTATGACTTTTTTCCATTTTGGACTCCGAAACAAAAATGTGCTCAAACGTGACTTTTTGGGTGTAAAACAGGCCGAAAATTATGCTAGTGCAGATGGTTTGGTCATATTTGGCTTCAGAATGGACTCAGGAGCCTTTTTGTCTCAGCTCAGAATTTGAAAAAACACTACGTCTAACCTATGACTTTTTTTCCATTTTGGACTCTGAAAAAAAATATGCTCAAACATGAGTTTCTGGTGTAAAACAGGCAAAAAAACATGCTGGTCCAGACGAATTGGTCATTTTCGGCCTTAAAAAGAACTTATGAGCCTTTTTGTTTCAGCTCAGGATTTGAAAAAACACTAAGGCTAACCTATGACTTTTTTTCCATTTTGGACTCCGAAAAAAAAAAGCTCAAACATGAGTTTCTGGGTGTAAAACAGGCCAAAAAACATTCTGCTGCAGACGGTTTTGTCATATTTGGCTTCAAAATTGACTTATGAGCCTTTTTGTCTCAGCTCAGAATTTGAAAAAACACTAAGGCTGACGTATGAGTTTTTTCCATTTTGGACTCCGAAAAAAAATATGCTCAAACATGACTTTTTGGGTGTAAAACAGGCCGAGAAACATGCTGGTGCAGATGGTTTGGTCATATTTGGCTTCAAAATGGACTTATGAGCCTTTTTGTCTCAGCTCAGAATTTGAAAAAACACTAAGGCTAACCTATGACTTTTTTCCATTTTGGACTACGAAAAAAAAAATGCTAAAACATGACTTTTTGGGTGTAAAACAGGCCAAAAAACATGCTGGTGTAGACGGTTTGGTCATATTTGGCTTCAAAATGGACTTATGAGCCTTTTTGTCTCAGCTCAGGATTTGAAAAAACACTAAGGCTAACCTATGACTTTTTTTCCATTTTGGACTCCGAAAGAAAATATGCTCAAACATGACTTTTTGGGTGTAAAACAGGCCGAGAAACATGCTGGTGCAGATGGTTTGGTCATATTTGGCTTCAAAATGGACTTATGAGCCTTTTTCTCTCAGCTCAGGATTTGAAAAAACACTAAGGCTAACCTATGACTTTTTTTCCGTTTTGGACTCCGAAAAAAAATATGCTCAAACATGACTTTTTGGGTGTAAAGCAGGCCGAAAAACATGCTGGTGCAGATGGTTTTGTCATATTTGGCTTCAAAATTGACTTATGAGCCTTTTTCTCTCAGCTCAGGATTTGAAAAAACGCTAAGGCTAACCTATGACTTTTTTTCCATTTTGGACTCCGAAAGAAAATATGCTCAAACATGACTTTTTGGGTGTAAAACAGGCCGAAAAACATGCTGGTGCAGACGGATTGGTCATTTTCGGCCTGAAAAGAAATTATGAGCCTTTTTGTCTCAGCTCAGGACTTGAAAAAACACGAAGGTTAACCTATGACTTTTTTCCATTTTGGACTCCGAATAAAAATATGCTCAAACATAACTTTTTGGGTGTAAAACAGGCCGAAAAACATGCTAGTGCCGACGGTTTTGTCATATTTGGCTTCAAAATGGATTTATGAGCCTTTTTGTCTCAGCTCAGAATTTGCAAAAACACTAAGGCTAACCTATGACTTTTTTTCCATTTTGGACTCCGAAAAAAAATATGCTCAAACATGACTTTTTGGGTGTAAAACAGGCCGAAAAACATGCTGGTGCAGACGGATTGGTCATTTTCGGCCTGAAAAGAACTTATGAGCCTTTTTGTCTCAGCTCAGGATTTGAAAAAAAACTAAGGCTAACCTATGACTTTTTTTCCGTTTTGGACTCCTAAAAAAAATATGCTCAAACATGACTTTTTGGGTGTAAAACAGGCCGGAAAACATGCTGGTGGAGATGGTTTGGTCATTTTCGGCCTAAAAATGAACTCATGAGCCTTTTTGTCTCAGCTCAGAATTTGAAAAAACACTAAGTCTAACCTATGGCTTTTTTTTCATTTTGGACTACGAAAAAAAATATGCTCAAACATGACTTTTTGGGTGTAAAACAGGCCGAAAAACATGCTGGTCCAGACGGATTGGTCATTTTCGGCCTAAAAAAGAACTTATGAGCCTTTTTGTTTCACCTCAGGATTTGAAAAAACACTAGGGTTAACCTATGACTTTTTTTCCATTTTGGACTCCGTAAAATACTATGCTCAAACGTGACTTTCTGGGTGTAAAACAGGCCGAAAAACATGCTGGTGCAGACGGTTTGGTCATATTTGGCTTCAAAATGGACTCAGGAGCCTTTTTGTCTCAGCTCAGAATTTAATAAAACACTAAGGCTAACCTATGACTTTTTTCCATTTTGGACTCCGAAAAAAAATATGCTCAAACATGACTTTTTGGGTGCAAAAAAGGCCGAAAAACATGCTGGTGCAGACGGTTTGGTCATTTTCGGCCTAAAAATGAACTTATGAGCCTTTTTGTCTCAGCTCAGGATTTGAAAAAACACTAAGGCTAACCTATGACTTTTTCCATTTTGGACTCTGAAAAAAAATATGCTCAAACATGACTTTTTGGGTGTAAAACAGGCCGAAAAAATGCTGGTGCAGACGGTTTGGTCATATTTGGCTTCAAAATGGACTCATGAGCCTTTTTGTCTCAGCTCAGGATTTGAAAGAACACTAAGCCTAACCTATGACTTTTTTTCCATTTTGAACTACGAAAAAAAATATGCTCAAGCATGACTTTTTGCGTGTAAATCAGGCCGAAAAACATGCTGGTCCAGACGAATTGGTCATTTTCGGCCTAAAATAGATCTTATGAGCCTTTTTGTTTCAGCTCAAGATTTGAAAAAACACTAAGGCTAACCTATGACTTTTTTCCATTTTGGACTCTGAAAAAAAATTTGCTCAAACATGACTTTTTGGGTGTAAAACAGGCCGAAAAACATGCTGGTGTAGACGGTTTGGTCATAGTTGGCTTCAAAATGGACTCATGAGCCTTTTTGTCTCAGCTCAGAATTTGAAAAAACACTAAGGCTACCCTATGACTTTTTTTCCATTTTGGACTCCGAAAAAAACTATGCTCACACATAACTTTTTGGGTGTAAAACAGGCCGAAAAACATGCTGGTGCCGACGGTTTGGTCATATTTGGCTTCAAAATGGACTTATGAGCCTTTTTGTCTCAGCTCAGAATTTGAAAAAACACTAAGGCTAACCTATGACTTTTTTTCCGTTTTGGACTCCTACAAAAAAAAGCTCAAACATGACTTTTTGGGTGTAAAACAGGCCGGAAAACATGCTGGTGGAGATGGTTTTGTCATACTTGGCTTCAAAATGGACTTATGAGCCTTTTTGTCTCAGCTCAGAATTTGAAAAAACACTAAGGCTAACCTATGACTTCTTTTCCACGTTGGACTCCGAAAAAAAATATGCTAAAACATAACTTTTTGGGTGTAAAACAGGCCGAAAAACATGCTGGTCCAGACGGATTTGTCATATTTGGCTTCAAAATGAACTTATGAGCCTTTTTGTCTCAGCTCAGGATTTGAAAAAACACTAAGGCTAACCTATGACTTTTTTTCCATTTTGGACTCCGAAAAAAAATATGCTCAAACATGACTTTTTGGGTGTAAAACAGGCCGAAAAACATGCTGGTCCAGACGGATTGGTCATTTTCAGTCTAAAAATGGACTTATGAGCCTTTTTGTCTCAGCTCAGAATTTGAAAAAACACTAAGGCTAACCTATGAGTTTTTTCCATTTTGGACTCCGAAAAAAAAAATGCTAAAACATGACTTTTTGGGTGTAAAACAGGCCGAAAAACATGCTCGTGCCGACGGTTTTTGTAATGTTTGGCTTCAAAATGGACTTATGAGCCTTTTTGTCTCAGCTCAGAATTTGAAAAAACACTAAGGCTAACCTATGACTTTTTTTCCATTTTGGACTCTAAAAAAAATATGCCCAAACATGACTTTTTGGGTGCAAAACAGGCTGAAAAACATGCTGGTGCAGACGGTTTGGTCATATTTGGCTTCAAAATGGACTCATGAGCCTTTTTGTCTCAGCTCAGCATTTGTAAGAACACTAAGCCTAACCTATGACTTTTTTTCCATTTTGGACTCCGAAAAAAAATATGCTCAAACATGACTTTTTGGGTGTAAAACAGGCCGAAAAACATGCTGGTGGAGACGGGTTGGTCATATTTGGCTTCAAAATGGACTTATGAGCCTTTTTGTCTCAGCTCAGAATTTGCAAAAACACTGAGTCTAACCTATGAGTTTTTTCCATTTTGGACTCCGAAAAAAAATATGCTCAAACATGACTTTTTGGGTGTAAAACACGCCGAAAAACATGCCGGTGTAGACGGTTTGGTCATATTCGGCTTCAAAATGGACTCATGAGCCTTTTTGTCTCAGCTCAGGATTTGAAAAAACACTAAAGCTAACCTATGACTTTTTTTCCATTTTGGACTCCGAAAATAAATATGTTCAAACATGACTTTTTGGGTGTAAATCAGGCCGAAAAACATGCTGGTGCGGACGGTTTGGTCATAATTGTCTTCAAAATGGACTTATGAGCCTTTTTGTCTCAGCGCAGGATTTGAAAAAACAGTAAGGCTAACCTATGACTTTTTTTCCATTTTGGACTCTGAAAAAAAATATGCTCAAACATGACTTTTTGGGTGTAAAACAGGCCGAAAAACATGCTGGTGCAGACGGTTTTGTCATATTTGGCTTCAAAATGGACTTATAAGCCTTTTTGTCTCAGCTCAGGATTTGAAAAAACACTAAGGCTAACCTATGACTTTTTTTTCTTTTTGGACTCCGAAAAAAAATATGCTCAAACATGACTTTTTGGGTGTAAAACAGGCCGAAAAACATGCTGGTGCAGATGGTTTGGTCATATTTGGCTTCAAAATGGACTTATGAGCCTTTTTGTCTCAGCTCAGGATTTGAAAAAACACGAAGGCTAACCTATGACTTTTTTTCCATTTTGGACTCCGAAAAAAAATATGCTCAAACATGACTTTTTGGGTGTAAAACAGGCCGAAAAAATGCTGGTGCAGATGGTTTGGTCATATTTGGCTTCAAAATGGACTTATGAGCCTTTTTGTCTCAGCTCAGGATTTGAAAAAACACTAAGGCTAACCTATGACTTTTTTTCCATTTTGGACTCCGAAAAAAAATATGCTCAAACATGACTTTTTGGGTGTAAAACAGTCCGCAAAACATGCTGGTGCAGATGGTTT